>CM076582.1:431620889-432042310 GCA_034641835.2 Pinus albicaulis | reverse complement strand
CTCGTTCTTTCCAAGAAGGCGATCTTGTTCTACTTTATGATAAAAAACACGACCTCTTGGGGGCAGGAACGCTCCAACCATTGTGGCTCGGTCCTTACATCGTTACTAAAGCCCTCTCAAAAGGAGCTTACAAACTACAGGACTGCAATGGAATTCCACTCGAGGAGCCCCACAACGGGCTCTATCTGAAGAAGTATTTTGCCTAGTTTCACACTAGGCATATGCTTTGTAATTTTATGTATATAAGTTTTGCCTATTTTTATTTTGATGCTTCTGGATTATTTGTTTGGTTTGAAGTGTTTTTCTCATGTAATCTTTTTCTTTCGCACAGATGTCATCACACTCGTTATCATACGTCGGGTATGCGGACGGTGCTAGTCGTCACACTAGACACATTGCTTCAGCTGCTTGGGTTCTCTATACTCCTGAGTCGGACCTTCTTGGTTCCGGGGGAATTTTCCTGGGTAACGCCACCAATAATGTTGCCGAGTACATGTCAGTGATCCAACTCCTCACGGAAGCGGCATCTCGTGACATCTCCGATTTAGTGGTCAGGTTAGATTCCCAACTCATCATTATGCAGTTAAACAATCATTACTGCATCCGCCACCCTGTGTTGTTACGTTATTTTTTACGAGTGCGACTTTTAGAACGTCAATTTCAAACAATCACATTTGAGCACGTTCCTAGGGAATTTAATGCATTAGTTGATTCTTTGGCAAATTATGTGTTAGATTGGCATTTGTCACATTTATTGTAAAAGATTTACTCATGAGTACATATATTTTTATCACATCAAAAAATGCATAAAAATTTAAAAACACAAAATCACCAAAATATATATATATATATATATAGATATATGTCGTGTCCAGTACATAGAAAACATCAAAAAGAAAAATCTCCCAAAACTTGGGGTGTTTTACAAAATTTGGCTACGCTAAGCCATGCTCTGACACTAATACATCTACTCCAAACAGCTAAGCCTGATGCTCATAATAGCATACAACTGCTCTAGCCATCCTCCTCAGAGGAACCAGGTATCTCTCTGGCACACCCACAGTATGCCGCTGCAGACGAACTGGAACCTCCTGCATAGGAAGCGGTGGTATACCCATAATCAGACCCTCCAGGTTCCTGGAGAGTTCATGTAAAATCTGGGTATCATCGTCGTCGCCAGCTTCCGCCTCCTCTACAGGTGCGCCAGCCGCGGGTAGCTGCAATCCTCGCCGTGCATGGCGAGGGGCCCCAGCTGGACGGACGGGTGCCACATCTGTGTCAAGCAAGCAAAAGTTTCATGTCAAAACTTCATTTTCACCCCTTTTCAACAAAAAAAATTTACATAAACATTCAAAAGCTAAAAACAAAAACTTCTTTGAAAACAACTGATCATTTTTTTTCTTACCATCGGGCCCCCACTGGGTGCCAGGGGGCAGGACTAGCTCGGGATCGCCTGTGAAGTTCATCCCTGCATAGGGATAATCCTCAATCATGATGATCTGAGAGTCCAGCCAATCAAAAAATCCCTCATCGAAGCAGTGACGGACAGGACCCTCTCCAGTCCGTGGAAGCAAAGTGGCCCACCGAGCCTGCCTTGGCTCGCGTGGCCCCAATGGCGCTCTTGGGATCCTGGGCCTCATCAGTGGTATCCGCTCCAATATGAAAGAAACAATCAGTGTTCCATACCCAAATTCTCTTTGAGTACGGGTCTTGCATGCAGTAAGTTCTGCTCGGACTCGACGGACTACACCGTCACACCAGTCGAAAACCTGAGGCTGCATACAATCCAAGGCTAGGAGCATCTGGGCCTTGGTAGCCACATGCTGACTCTTGGCGCCTGCCAAGCGAACAATCATCCATAGAATAGACCGCAAGGGTCTCAACGTCACCTGTGCAATAGGTATCCGGTTACTCACAGCCTGGGTGCCACGTATGCAGTGCGCATGGATCAAATTAGTAGTGGAACGAGGGTCAGCTCTGGACCCCGTCAAGTTGGGCCTCGCCCCACGACATGAAAAGCTGGTCAAAAAGTAAACATCATCTTTTTCGATGGCGAGCTCGTTGCCACCAATCCAAAAGACATGATGCCGTTCGTCCCACTGCTGGATCAGCCACCTTAGGAGGTCCTCTTGACCCCTCATCAGTTCTAAACGGGCATACTTAAGCAATCCGCACCTGCGGAGAGCCATTAAACTTGCCGCATCCATCACCATCTCTCGTTCTTCTCGCTCATGCTCTCTCTCTCGCCAGATACTCATGATTAACAGCTGAACACCTGCAAATGAAACATTTCCAACCGATTAAAATTTGCCTGGACCACTTCAAAAATGAAAAAATTGAATTGCTAGAAAGCATGTTGCGCCTAACGCGGGCACTAATACAAAACAGAGCGTTCTAACGCTTACTTCCCTCACGGGTTGTGCGTTTAACGCGGCTGTTGTACTCCTGACCCGCGTTAGGTGCAAATATTTTTCTAGGGCCTCAAAATTTCCTAATTTTGAACCAGCAAAAACTAAAAAATTGGCAATTAAATGATAACAGGAGGTTCTAGCTCTTACCTAGATCTCGCGGAATAGAAAACTGTTGCCCGGATCGACCGTAATCACCAGCTGAAGTTTCCACCCCTTTTCCACTCCAGAGCTTCTTCACAGCACTCGAAACAGTGAAAATGAATGTCTTCTGACCTTCTTATAGCTAATTCTGGGGCATGACTCTCTTAAGTCAGTTGGAAAAGTCGTGATTCCTTGCTGTACACATGTCGCAACTCTTGAGATTTGGTACTGATGATTCTAATAAGGGATCAAGATTTATGAGCAGACACACTCATGTTTTATCGAGCGTTCTTTTTATGGTATTTTTCTTGCTCGTTAATCCGAAAAACCTCGAGTTCTCTTCTTCGGACTCGTTAAACTTACACGAAGTTGGCATCGAGCGTTCTTTTTGGTCTTTCTTGCTCGTTAATCCGAAAAACCTAGAGTTTTCTTCTTCAGACTCATTAAAACTATGGAGAAGTACTGAGCATTCTTTTAGGAATCTTTTTCTCGCTCATAAAACCGAAAAAATCCCGAGTCACCTTTGTCAGACTCGTTAAACTATTGAGACAAAGAACAAGGAGCCATTCTTTTCCTCTTTTTCAAAGCTCTTTAAACAGAAAAAGTATATCGAGTTTTCTCCGCGACTCGTTAAAATTTCACGGAGGTACCGAGTTTTCTTTGTTGGACTCGTTAAAATTTCACAAAGAAAATTGAGTTTACTTCGTCTCCTCGTACTCATAACAAAATGAGGTAGACGTCCATTGAACATAACTTTCCCACTTTTCCGGATTCAATGGACTAACTAACGGAAAATGAATTGTTTCGGGCTTACTATTACCCCTTTTCCGTGCCCGGTTATCAAGACATGACAAAGGTACCCCAATGGAGCCGTCTTTTACGACATTTTTCAGACTCCCTAAACATGAAAAATTCACCGAGTTTTCTCATCTGGACTCGTTAAACCTAATCAGACAGGACATAGAGTTTTCTTTTATGACATTTTTCAGACTCTCTAAACATGAAAAATTCACCGAGTTTGCTCATCTGGACTCGTTAAACCTAATCAGATGGGGTACAGAGTTGTCTTTCCTGACATTTTTCAGACTCTCTAAACATGAAAAATTCACCGAGTTTACTCGTCTGGACTCGTTAAACTTAATCAGACAGGGAAAAATTTGGACAAGATGGATATTACCTCTGTTGCATTTTCAAAAAGGTCGATTTGGCAGCAAAATTCTTGAACATGGCACTTCCCAGAAAACTCTTTCGCAGTTAGCCGAACCCTACCATATATGAGTATTAGCCTTCATTTCCTAGTGTCCCTGCACCGGTAAAATCCTAACACACTCTTTGGTGTTCAACACGCTTGAGCTGCCTAGTACCCTGCTAGAGTGCCTTCTATTGTTCAAGAAGATCTCGCTATCTACTGCTCCTGTTATCAACCAAACCGTTCATTATGCCAGAAATTATTTGTCGTCTGACGTTCCCATTTACTCTTCCTTATCTCAAATAATAAACAAAATCAGTTGGTTTCCGTTTCGTGTTGACTGATGTAGGATGCCTCAGTGCCTACCTCTCAACAGATCACTTCCTATCGACTTCAACACCTTATCTAGGAAGTTGATCCAGAAACACATCAGTACCCAGATACTTGCAGACATTAGTGGCAGGTAGTCTTGTGTTTGATCAAGGGTCTTCATCATTGGCTCTTGGTCAAATGATTCTACGAGTGTTCGACTTCAACTCCTTTTATTCACACTCGCTAGATTGTACTGGGCATCTTAGGGACCATCATCATTATCGATGGCCACCTTCGCGTCTGTTAACAGTTTTCATTATTGACTGGTAATCAGACGATTTCTCACATGTTCGACGACAACTCCCTCATTCACATGTTGAGAAATATGTAGTTTAAGTGAATCGGCGGTCAAGACCTTGGGGCAACGGCTACACCATTAAAGTTGTGTTCCCTTCCCCAAGCTGCGATATTGTTTATGGAGACAGCTTCTTCAACCTTATCCTGTTATGACAGACACTTCCACATTGTGCCTATTTGTGGATAGATTCTTCATATCTCTATTCTAGAGAAATCATGTTGTTTAAAGCTACTAAGCATGGGACATGCCCGACTCTTGGCAAATACTATATTTTCTGACATATGTTGTTGTTTCAGGTTTTCCTCAGTCTTTCAATCTCTCTCTCTCTACAAATTATAAAGTATTTCGGCCATCGTCTTTGTCTCTGACCTCACACTTTAGGGGGCATCTGTTACAGGTCAAAATACCTCCTCATCAGCTCAGAGGGGAAGACAAATATGGAAGAAGTACAAAGACCTAAATTAAACCTATTTCTGCCAGGGTAACGCCTATATAGAACAGAACAAGAGCGTTATAACGCAGGCAATCAGTACATTGGCCACGTTAGTGGCTAGGGCAACGCTCTGTTTACACTGGAGGGGAGCGTTACCCGTGTTTTAAGTTTGAATTGGGAAAAGAGCGCGGAGAATGATTTGAATCTCCGACTTTCCCTCACAAAGGAGTCAGTTCACAAAGGAAACTGCAGAAGCACTAGTTCATTATTGGTCATTGCCATAGAAGACTGAACTCCAAGAGAGGCAAAAGCATGGAGATCAAGGAAACATCTAAGCCTTTTCCATTCCAAACTAGTGGAAAGAGAAGGGCAACAATGTCCTTCTCCCTCTCCTATAAGAAGGAGCTGAAGGCTCTTAATTGAAGGTTGAAGGATTTCTCAAAAGTTCTTGCATACTTGTGGAATAGAGAATAGTGTGACATTGTGAAGGCCAAGAGTCAAAGAGGCTCCTAGAGAGCTTGTTGGCTTGGACTTCTTCACTTGATAGAGAAGAGATATTGGGAGACTGAGGAGGGCTTGGTACAACCGATGGTTGTAATCCTCCTTCTTTCAAAATCAATAGAACTATGTTCGTTTTGTCCATTCGATGCTTAATGTTATATTGTTGTTTCAATATTCGCTTAGTATGATATGAATGGCTTAGATGTGTATAATCTAGATGTTTATTATTGATTTAATTGATAGAATACTTGTTATATTAGAAATTACGCGGGTGCTTTGACTGATTGCAGGACTCAGATTTGGAGCCGGTGAAGAAGGACTCTTGCTTTGCTGCGTAGCGCTCTCCAAAGGATTCTGAAGTTGTCAAAGAGGTAATTCTCTATTGTATTCCTTCAAGTTATTTCAAGCTAATATGAACATGCTCATACAATCTTTGTGAACAACATAGCTAATCTGACTATCTGCCTCGGGCACCGGAAAGCCCTGAGAGGGATCTAAGAAAACCAACCACCCAAGCAGTTTACCCTATAAGCAGAGATACACATCATATATGCACCATAACAATTGCCATACAACTAATTTGTTTTAGGATACATGAGGCATTCTAGGGGTAAATTCCATATGATGTGTATATCAATATATTAGGTGTTGGTAAGTTGTGAGTATCTAAGAAATGATAAGCAATATCCATACATCATGATCTTGTAATGTGATTATAAATTGTGTCTATAATTTCCATAAAATGTATAAATGATTTGTTTAAAAAAAATCAACATAATCAACCGTAAACAATGCTCATGATGTGGAATGTCATTGGAAAAACCAAAATTATGGTCACATGTCCCATTTTTATGGTAATGGTGATCATATATATGTTGTAGCGACACTTGATGAGTAATTAAATAAATCTAAGAGTGTGACTCATTGTGCCATATTTTTTTAAAGCATGATTTGTTTTCCTAGTTTTTGCTAATTTGTTAACATATTTTATTCATTTGGAAAGCTAATTAATGATGATTTAAGTAATTAGGACCTAATGAGAGATCATCTTCACATATTCACTGAAATATATTTGGTAATTGTAGTCACTATATGGACCGCACATGCATGCTACTTAAGAAAATTTGAAATATAAACTATAATACACATCTTATATCTGCCATAACAATTGTCATACAAATTATTTACTTCTAGATAAATATGAAATACTTTAGGTAAATGCCATATTATGTGTATACCAATATAGTATGTGTTGGTAAGTTATGAGGATCTAACAAATGATAGGGTATCCACACATTAGTGCCGTGGTGAATTTTTTGCATAATTTTCTATTTGTTGTAATTTTGTTGCCTGGATTTGTTATAGATTTCAAATAATACAATTATCTACCAATTGTTCTTTATAAAGAAGAAGTACAATACGTAGTCACCTAAAAGTGAGCCATGTGAAAATATTGGTAACATGAGTAACCTGGTAAGCTGTAAATGAAAAGTGAATAACCTCCACTCACCAACAGGTGGCAGGTAGGGTTGGAATTTGGATTTCTCTTTACCTGTCACACAATTTTTTTTGATGTTTTGGTCATTATTTTTCTAGTCAATAAACGTTACGTTTAAAATTTTTCACTTCATTAATGACGTTCTCGTAATAAATTAACCCTTCACCAATAAAAGTTTGATTAAAAAAATTGAACGCTCTTCCATTTTCTTTGGATTTTGGAGTGTGATATATCTATGTCATGGACTTTTAAAACCTAAAGTTTCAAGATAAATAACTAATTCTTGTCAAACTAATATTTCTTGAACCTATGCTATGATCTACTAAAAATTACTTCAAAAATAAAGTAACCTTCCAATATAAAGAAAAAAACATGAACGAGCTTTCCCTAAATTGCAATAAATTTATGTTTATTATTAATATTGCATAATATTTCTTATAAAAATTTCATAATCGGACTAATAAAAAATCCTCAGTGCATTTTTTATTGTTGTTGTGATTAAAAAAATGAGCCAAAGAATGCTAAGGCACTCAGAGAGATCAATCTATGTATTATTTCTCACAAAATCATGTTGAGTAGTGGAGACTAAGCGCTATATTTTTTTCTGTCCTCAATCTCTATATTAATTATGTCTATGTAGTTATAAGAATAACAAGCCAAAGAAATCTCAGGCTTCCAGAGAAATTAGTCTCTGTGTGCAGAAATTGATGATTACTGTTGACTAAATGTTATACCATTTGAAATTGCTGAGCGAAATTAATCAGGCCATGATGTACCATTTGTCAGTATCTATTTTCTCATGTATGAAAGTTGATGTACCATTGAAAGTTTAATAATTCTATTGAAAGTTTAATAACTATAATAACTATATATATATGTATATATATATATATATTTAATTTAATGATTAATAATAATTAAATTAAAATTCTTAAAAGACAAAATAAAAGCCTAATAATCACGAACTATTATGATAATTTAAAAATATAGAACTCGGGCTGAACATAGTTACAAAGATACCAAGAAAAGAAGATTTCATGTGCATGATAACCTCTTTCTTGACAACCTATGAATGCCATTCTCAATGAAGACTCAAGACTCAACTGGATTGGATTGTGTATCAAAACAGTAGGAATGAATCAAAGTTCAATGAATGAATAACTTGATCAAGAAAATTTATAGGGAAAGGTAACTTGACTATCAATCTACTAAACCTCACTTCCATGATTAAAAAAACACCCCCACCTTCTCAATGGTCCCATCATGGTCCACCTATTGAAAAACAACCAACAAATATTATTTTTTATATATTTTTGCATGGCCATTGGACAATGATTTACTATGGTTTTCCTACTAAATTCCAAAGGATGATTATTCAAAAATATTGAGAATTAGTTTAGTCTCAAGGCATAGCTAAGAGTCTTACTGGATAATTATAGATTACCTCTCCATTGGATGATTGTACATTTTTCATCTACTTTTTCACATGAGTTTCAGTTGATGCTAGATCTTTGCCTTCTATTTCTTTAGTGAAGCTAAGAGTTAACTTTGATCTTACATTAATAGCTATACTTGCATGAATATCCATGCTTTGATACTTCCCCACTGTGGTCAATGTTGATGTATGGCCTTGGCCCATTGATCTTACAATTAACTCACTATTCATATTCAATTTTCTCCAGTTCAGCCAAATAAAATAAGGAAAATAGAAAATGAAGTCTTGATTTTTCTTTCCAGTGCTCCTACATAATACAAATACTCTTAAAAACCAATTAATATATAAATTTTCATCATTCATGCTAAAATCAGTTTCAATTTTTTGAATGAATCTGCTTACAATTAATGGATTACATTGCTCACAGAATAAGAGATAATTTCAAACTATGATTTCACAATAATAAAATACCCTAGTAGTTCAAACTTCGAACATACCTTATGAAATTAAAATATGGCAGGTTAATGAGCCAATCTAGTTTCCTCGGAGCCAATCTTGAGCTCGACCTAAGTCTGAATTCCTTGAGAGTGCGAGTGTAAGGAACTAGACGCCTAAAGCTTTTATTTTGTGCTTGTGTAATTCACTGTTTGACCATCAAGCCAAGCCACTAGCTATATTAACACTACTTCATGTTGGGGCAGATTGGCATTCTAATTTTTTAGTGCTATAGCCGTACTTTTTCACTGCTTCACTAATCACAACCTTGGAAGTTTGCAGGGCAACAGGCTTTATTCTTTCTTTGGTGTTTTATGTAAAAGAAAGGATTTGTGAACTTTTTGTAATATGAAGAGGAAAACTAAATTGATTCTAATTTTAAAATATAAATAATGATAAGTGGTAATTCCTTTATTAAATTTTTAATTTTGAGTGAGCCAAAAAAGTAACTTTCCTTACTTTTTGAGTACAGCCTTGCAATTGCAAAGAGGACTAGTGTTGCAAAATTATTGGTAAGTGGAAATTAAAGGGCGTAAGAAAGTTTTTGAAAAAATTTCAAACGTCAAAATTAAGTCTTCTATCCTTCCTAGCACCTCACGGAAAATGGGAATCCGCAAATTCTAGTCGTCAAATATGTGCAAAATGCCTTATGACGGGAAAAATGGAGGACTGGTCCTATGCTGCTACATGAGTTAGGGTTTCATGTGGCAACAGGGAACCTTGTATATTTTTTCAAGGATAGGAAAGGAGAATATTGTCAGTTAATCATCACATGAAACTTCATCACCATTTGAAAATTGTGTCATAATTTGAAACAATAAGACTACCCAACTATTTCATTATTTAATTTTGATTGTGTAATACAAAAAAATATCCTAGATAACTTAAATAATGTAAGCACTTTTGCAAAAATTTAGTGGAGAGAACCTTCAATTACGTTTATTTTGAAGTTCCACTTGCATTTTAAGCCATTTTAATTAGTCTTTCATGGCTATTCTAGTAAAAAATTGTTTGTCACTTGTATTAGAAATGAAAAAATCAAATGTAAATAAAAATTATTTGAAATGCTAAAAATCAAATGCGCGCTACATAAAAATGATTTAAAAAAAAACTACATTAACGTCTGATATCACGTGCGCATTCGCCCTCAGCTCTTGCAGAACAACATTCGCCCTCAGCTCTTGCAGAACATTATTCACCCTTAGCATTCGCCCTCAGCTCTTGCAGATCAGAATTCGTCCTCAACTCTTGCGAAATGGTAAGTTCTTACTATAGGCCCTTCCTCCTATAGTAGGGTTGACCCTATTTGGGTTTTTTTGGAGACTCTGAGAATACAAAGGTTGTGATTGATTAGAGGGCACTGCCTATATTTGTGGAAATTATTACCTCTGGGAATGATAATGTTCAAGAACAGGTAGCACGTTTATTTCAGAGGAATAAAATTATTCTTCCCAACTATCTTTATACGTCTGTAATTTTGGAATTCGATTTAAAAAACTACTACCCAACTTTGAGTTCAACTGGTGTTCGTGTAAGGTTGTTTGGGCTTTAGGAAATATTGTTGGAGACTCTGCAACATTTAGGGATCTTTCCCTCAGTCATGGAGCTCTGAGGCAAGTGCTTGTCCAGTTGAATGATACTGCTAGAATTTCAATGATAAGAAATGCTACATGGGCTCTTTCAAAGTTTTTCCGTGGTAAACCCCAACCACTATTCGAACAGGTAAGCAGAATACATTTTCTGCCTCTTCTTCTTAGTTCACAGATACTGTGGATTTTTTTTATAGATATTCGTGCTTGGTAGATTTGGACGTAATATGGACCTAGGCACTTGTTCATTACAATGACTTCGTCATCAGGTTTTAGAAAATGATCAGAAATTTGGGTTTCACAAGGGGATTACCCTTGCTTGCAATTATCGATTATCAATCACATTCAAAAAAAGTCTTTCGTAGCATTGCTGAGCTCTTTGTAGGTGAATTTACGAGGCAATTTCACAATATCTGAACTAAATTTGTCTGTCCTTTTCAATACTTTGTGCTTGTAACAGAACCAGACAAACAATCTAGTGGCCAATGCAACAACAACAACACCTCCTGTTGCAATGCCTGCAATTCACCCTCTCTACATGCATGAATGACTATGGCACCCTCTTTTGTGAACAGGTACTGGAGCTGAAGGTACTGGTTTCCATTAGGATCGTGGAATTCAACATCCAAAATAGTATCAAATTCCACTACAATAGTATTCCCCAGCGAGGGAAACAGTTCATTGAGACCTATTGGACTCATCACCCCAAAATAGCCTCCAGGGCTACCCAGAGTGTGATCATTTGGAGAAATAACAAATTCTCATCCATCCCCAATTGAATCAAGAACAGGACCCACATTGGTTACAGAAAACAAGAAACACATTTTGAAAGAAGAAGAAACTTTTGTATTAGGGTCCAAAAATCTAACTGGTCTATTGTACAATGCCCTACCGGCACTTCAAATTGGTACTCCCAACTCCATACTAAGGCTCACTGTGCCATTATTCAGATGAGCGTCTTAACCTGAAGCTTGATTCCAAAAAACCGAAGTCCCCTGTTCTATGCCCAAGACCTCTGTTACAATGAGTAGAGTTCTAGGTGAAATACTTCACAATAGGAAGCAAAATAAACATCGCAAAATTGCTATGCTTTAGACTCATAATTTTCTGTGTGAAAATTCAACTGCGGACAGTAAAAACATAATATCAAGCACAACCAATCCACAATGGAATTTGAATATGAGGATTTATATCCACAAAAACCCTCTCCAGGTTAAAAGAATTCCAAAATGGCTTTAAGATTCTACTAATGAGCACTTACAACACCATAGAAATTACTTTCACAATGAAATCTGCTGGAACCAAAGCCCTTGTACAGTTTCTACATTTCCATAGTGGAAGCAAGAATCTTGCTATCTCTCATGATCTCATTCTGTGGTCAAATCCTTTTCTATGGCTGTCTTGTTCTGCTAAATGTGGATCTGTCTTGGCTTTGGCTCTGGTTCTCATTTAGGATCATGGCTATCTGATCTTGCTGTGGCTTTGACTATAAAAACTTGTTCAATATGAAAATGTTGACTCTGCTATATATAGGAGATTCAATGGGTGCTCTCAAACACTTTTTTGGGTAGCTTTGTTTTGTCTCTGATTCAAGGCAGAAATATGTTGGCCTTGGTTTTTTAGTCCTTGGAACTTAGTTCTCTCATATTTTCCATCCTATCCCTAGTTTTCTACTGAGAAAGACATAACTTCACGATATCAAAATTGACTATTTTTGGTCGTTTATCTTTAGTAATGGTACAAATTTAATTTGGTGCATTCGTACAGTATCTGAAGAGCACTCTCAAGATTTTATGCAGTATTTTAGCATAACTACTACATTTAACTACCATGCTCTAATATTTATATCAACCATAAACATTCTTAAGGTAGTTCCACGTTTGTGAAGCAGAAGGAATTCTTCTGACAGCTTCTTATCATAGTGGTACAATTCTGTTCACAGTTTATCTTTTATAAACCTCCAATTTTCCAAACGTACTAGAGACTACAGTTTGCATCTCAAATTTTGGACAAATCTGTTTAGTATTCTATAGAAAATGCATTAAGAATAAAAAAAGCCCACAATTTGTAAAAAGCCCACAATTTTGTGAAATGCTCACAATTTTGTAAAAAGCCCACAACTTGTAAAAAGCCCACATTTTATTAAAAATATAAACAATTTGTAAAAATCCCACAATTTTGTAAAAAGCCCACAATTTGTAAAAATCCCACAATTTGTAAAAAGCCCACAATTTTGTAAAAAGCCCACATTTTGTAAAAAGCTCACAATTTGTAAAATGCCCACTTTTATTTTCTTTTTGCCTATATATTGAGCTCCAATTGAGTTCAACAAGTCTTGGGCTTTCTACACCATTGAGAGAGATTTATTGTTTTCTTTATAGGATAATTTGAATCAATGGAAGAAAACATTGGAGGTGGAAAAAAAATTCAAAAGGGTGAAAGGGGTGATGGCAGAGTTTATTGCCCTTGTAAAAAATGTTGTATGAGAAATAATGTTAGAGTTTTAATAGCAACAACAATAGTGCATTGTAGGAAATATGGGCACATTGATGGTGGATCGAATGACTATCATCCCGTGGTAATTAATTATCTATCTTCATTTTGATTATATCGTAAAATTTTATATTATTTTAATACTTTTTATATGCGCACTAATGTTTAATGATTAATGTTTGTAATTTTCATAAAGGCACAGTTGCCCCCCAACTTTTTGCAGATGATCAACCAGCTTCCACAACTAAATATTAGTAGATTAGATGATGTTGCACCAGTACAAGAGAATATTGCAACAAATATTAGTATTGGAAATGATGTTGTACAAGGTGAAGAACATGAAGCGAATGATGAAGGTAATTTTAATGATCCCATGGAGGTAGATCATGATGACAGTAATGAGACAATTCACATTAATGATGGGACAAATCAAATGCTTCAAGACTTGTATGGTGAGTCAGATGATGATGGTGGAGATAGCAGTGACGGTATTTATGATGTACCTCTGATTGAAAGGTCAAGTGAATGACTTTTTGAACACTCAAATGCAACTCTTCTCTCTGCTACATTGTTGTTGGTGAACTTAAAGGTTATGAATAATTTGTCGAACAGATGTATGACACAACTCCTAAGGTATGCAATATGTATATATGATCACATATATGTAAAGGTTGATTATTTTCCCTTTTTTTTAGTTGTAATAAATGTGTAAAATAATAACTTATATATATATATATATATATATATATATATATATATATATCATAGTTATCAAAACCGGCCGGTCAGGACGGCTGCCGGTTGGAACCGGCCTTGCAACCCGGTCAATAGCCTATTCTCACCTGTTTTGGCCGGTTAAGTAAGGAACCGACCAGTTTATGCATAAACCAGTCAGTTCCGTACTTAATCGGCCGGTTAGGTGCTCCTCCATGAGTTGCAAATTCCTCAGTGTCTCCTCCATGAGCTGCAAATTCCTCTATTATACTAGCAACAAACTTGTCTAATAACTCATACTCAACACCTTATAGTAGCAACAATACACATGATGACTGGTAAATACAAGGCTGGCTAGCATAAAATCCCTGGCAGCATGCAACTCATCAAGTGTACTTGATGACAATTTATGTTCTCAAAACAATCAGCAGCAACCTTATTTCACACTCAGCTAGGAACTGTCAGACCCTCTCTCTCTGCTCACACATAGCAGCAACATAAATACAAAACCTTTCACACAACATACAAGCAATTTGATCATGGCATCAAGACTGATGCAAATGGTCTGACGCCACTCAAGGGACAACAACATACAACCTAATGAAAATGTGATTGGCAATAATAAATTGACCACTAGAAAATTCCCGCTTGGAAATGCACTAAACTGGCTACTGAGTTTTCTGGGTTTTAATGAATCTTTTCAGTGATAAATTTTGTCAAACACATTGTGAGCAGACTGCTGAAGTTGTAATGCTCTCTCAAATTGTTACAAATAGCACTAATAGTGGGTTTCATAAACCAATTCAATACCTCTAAGTGTTGTAGATGTTTTTCTAGAAATTTATTGCCAAGCAAACATAGATAATGAAGAATACAAGATCCTCAAAATGTTGGTCTGATATATATATATATATATATATGCTGAACCCAGAATTGTCTTTAAGGCTGATAAAATGAATTGACAACAAATCTGAGCAAGGATAGACTGTATATTATAATATTAACTTAGCAATAAAACACAACGAATAATATAAGAGAAACCTGATACATTACTTCAACAAGTTTGCTTATGTATTTTTCAATGATATGTATTGCATTTGGTGCCATTTTGATATATTCACCTTTGCATGGTATAGAAATGAGCAAAATTTTCATATCTTGTCTCTATTGGCTTGGAATCATGGTTGAAAATCTTAAAAATAGTTTTCTTTTTTATTAAAAAATAATTATTTAATGTTTTTTTTTTAAACCGGTTCATTGAGATCTGACCGCTACCAGTTAGACTGGTTCCGGTTTGAAACCCAGTTCATTAGCTCCACCGATCCGGTCACCGGTTCCAGTTTTAATAACTATGATATATATATATATATATATATATATATATATATATATATATGAATGATTAATAATCTTTACAGGACACTAGTTTTTGTTAATGTTGTAGATTGTTGGGTGAATATTTGTTACCATCGCCAAATACTTTACCTCGAACATATCGAGATCTATGTGCTATTATGAAACACTTTGGAATGGAATATAGCATTATAGATGCATGTCCTAAAGATCATATTATATATTATGAAGAACATGCGTTGAAAACAAAATGTCTGAAATATGGTACCAGTAGATATCGAACAGATCAACTAACCAGAAAGGTGCCTCAAAAGGTTCTTCGTCATATTCCCATAATTCCACGTTCGCAACGAATGTTCAGGTGTAACAGACTAGCACACTTTATGGATTACCATTCAAAGAATAGAAGTTGAGATGGTGTTCTTTGAATGCCTTCAGATGGTTCTGCATTTAGAGAAATCGAAGAAAAATATGTAGATTTTAAAAATAAACCTCGTAATGTCAGGCTTTCATTGGCAGCTGATGGTGTTAATCCATTCGGAGAGCTTAGATCTACTTACTCAGTGTGGCCTATTTTCATTATGAACAATAACATTCCTCCTTGGATGTCAATAAAGAGGGAGCACATAATGTTGACTATGATTATTCCAGGTATTTGATACATTATTTCTTTGAATGTAACATTTTCATTTCTCTCTTTGTTTGCATAAATATATATTTTATCTATTTACTTACTTATATATACATATATCATGGTAGTAATTATTATGTACCGTAATTTTGAACAATTAGGTAAGTACCAGGTCAAAGATATGAATGTATATATTGAGCCTCTTATCAATGAGCTAATACAGTTATGGCATGGCATCACTATGTATGACATCACTAAACCAATCAAGCAGAAGATATTTCAATGTCGTGGAATGCTTGTATGGACAATTCATGATGCCCCAGGACTAACACATGTTTTTGGTATGTAGTATTTCATTTCACTTTAATATAATACATAATTATATAAATTAGATATACCATATTGCATGTTTTAAAAATGATCTCATAGTATATTAATTTTTATTGATCCATCTATTGCAGGTCTTCAAACAAAGGGTAGATTTGCAAATCAAGTTTGTGGCCCTAAGATGAAGTATCGTCATTCGCCAGACTTAAGAAAGATGGTGTTTGATGAGTTTAGGCACTTCCTCCCTAGGAACCATAAGTATCATACTACTGAAAAACATCTTTTCAATGATAAAGAAGAAACTAGATTAAAACCACGAAGAATGACACCTCAGTTGTGGATGTTGGAATATAACAGAATTAATAATCGTCGAGCAGCTGGTACGTAATGTGTGTGTATATATATATATATATATATCTATATTATTTGTTTATGTAATGTTTGGAATTTTTGTTTTAACAAATGAATTTATTTTATTGTATTTTATAATTAATATTGTTCTGATTTATTTTATTCTTTGATATCAAGGTCATCGTCACCGTGAAGGTACTAATATTGTACTTCCACCTGGAATGAAATGTTATCCTTCTCAATTCGCGAGGTTTCCCTACTATGAGGACCTAAAAATAGCTCATTTGTTTGATATAATGCATGTTGGGAAGAATGTGACAGAAATGTTATGGCGAACCATAGATGGTGCACATGATAGAGATAAAATTGACAAAATTTGTGCTGACATTGAGAAATTGAATCATGCAATGAAAAGTGTGATCGACAGATCAAATAACAATGGAGGTCAAAATTATAATAATATTCCATGGTTATTAACAGAACAACAAAGAAATGATGTAAAAGAGGTCATTAGAAGAATTAAATTTCCAACAGGTGTTGCTTCAAACATAAATAATATCTTAGCGAAGAAAGGTGACTTCAGTGGGGTGAAAACACATGATTGGCATACCTTTGTTAAGGTAATTTTTTTGGTATACGTTTTTGTATGTTATTGCTTGAATACATATTTTAATTTTTCCTTTTTTCTGTTTAATTTGGAAACCAATAACGATTCATTTTTTATTTTTATAGTATGTTCTACCTGTATCTCTCCCAAACGACTTCGACAACAATGTCAAACAAGTTATATATGGTCTTAGTAAATACATGAGGTAAGTATTTTTTATTTATACGCAAAATATAATTGCTACAATTTCTTTTCGTACTTGATGAAATGATGTATTAATTTACTTGTAATGAAATATATATTATGTTTCATTGAAATAACCTTGCGTAATGATTTTTAGATGGTTGTCATTGAAGGAAATCCATCAACATGAAATAAAGTATTGGAAGAGAGAAATTCCTTGGCTAATGTGTGAAATGCAAAAGTATCTACCTCCAACATTTTTCAATGCACAAGAACACTACTTGATACACAAAGTTGAGGAGATTGAAATGTGTGGACCAGTACACACAAGGTCAATGTAGATGGTCGAGAGGCACCTGAAATCCTTGAAGGCTTTGGTTAGACAAAGAGCACGACCTGAGGGTTCTATGGTGGAGGGATATGTTGTATATCAATCCATGGTGTATATTAGTCATTATCTTCCTAAATTAGCTGCGCCAGCCATGAAGGCGGTGGATTGCATTTGGGATGTGAACTCCATCAAAAAATTTGAAGTGGAGCACCTGTTGGGAAAAGGTAGAATGGAGAAAGTGAGAGTTGAAAGATTTATTATGTATAATACATATAATGTTTCATTTTTTTACATCATGTATATGATCATTATATTCATTTAGGTCTTATTCTTTCATAGTTTATTAATTAATATAATTTACCATGGTTATAAGTAATATTTATTAATATTGGTGAATTATTGTTTTTTTATTCAGGTGCTCAAGATTATGAGGCACTGCTTTTATAAATTGAAAACAATCTTGAGTGGATGAGTGAATGGATTGAAAAATGTAAAGCATGTAACGACGGTAGCTTATCATGGCAACTACTGTCTGAATTGATTAGAGAAGCGTATTGTAGTGGAGATGGGAACGTTACGGACATGGAAATCGATTTAGCATATGGTTTGAAAGATAGAAAGGTAAGCAATTAATTCACCTATTTTATTCATTACTTATTTTATACTATATTTATAATGTGACAAGAAGTTTGATTTTTCAGTTAATTTTCATGATGTGTAAATTATACATTTAATTATTAATTGAGAATGCATCTTTTTCATGTTTGGCATATTGCAGTTGAAACACCACAAGGCTATGTGGTGCAATGGTCGTCAATTTCACGTTAAATAGTTGGATGATAACAAGAAAAATTCTGATAGTGGGATAACTGCAGTATTCCAGGTCACTAATGTTTCCTCTAGGAGTGACAAACATCCTCGAGAATCTGAAAATAGATATTATGGGTTCTTAGATGATATAGTTGAGTGTGACTTTAATTCCTTCAAAATAGTTTTGTTCGACGTCAAATGGTATAGGCTACGAATGAATGTATGTGATGATGATAGAACACTTATTCAACATGAAAATGGATTTCCAATGGTTAAAACATCGCAACTTGAAGCAGGAAAAGATCGCTATGTTTTTCCAAGCCAATGCGAACAAGTATTTTACTAAGAGGTTCCAGGTGAGAAAGAATGGTCATTTGCTATTAGATATGATCCAAGAGGATGGCCAGTAGAGTATACTGTAGAGGAAGAAGATGATATTGATCAAGAGGAAGATGATGCAGTCGTAGATGAGCAGGAAGATGCATTGACAGACGAAGAAGATATCTTAGAAGATGAACCAGGCATAGGAGATGAGGCAACAATTATTGATGATGATGTCGATGAGGATATTATTGAAAATGACATAATTGATGACGATGATGACATGGTCAATCATTTCAACACCGTTTCTGAATCAGATGTTGATATAGATGTCGATCAGTTGGATGAAGATCAATAAGATACAGAAGAAGAATATTGATACAGATGTTATGTTCGAGTATGAGCTGGTATGTTATAACTTTATATTTTAATATGTAGGAATTATTGTATTTAAATAATTTACTAATTATGTGGGTTTGTTGCATGTTGTTTATTATTTCAAACCAATAAATAATGGCCTTACTATTGTTTATTATTTCGCAGGATTCGCCGGATTCATTTTATTCTATGGTCAGGTCTCTGAAAAAACCATTTAAACACTTAAATAGTCAAGATCTGGAAGACAGGCTTTACCCCCACCATAAATTGCTGAAAAACCGGCCTTCAGTTTAGCTTGCTGTGCTGAAGATGAGGGTGGATTTACATGATCAGTTGAATGAAAATGAATCAGATATTCGAGATGTTTTTTAGGGCAGATCCATAAGCCCCATAGATGAAGATCCCATTGCTGTAGAATTTCTGTCTGCGTTTAAGCACAAGTATAGTGTTGTATATGAATAAAAATTAGAGGACAACTATACCAAGTATAAATCAACTGAATACAGTTCTAGTGCTCTTGAACTTACCGAATTAAAGCTAGAAGCAGGATTTACAATCTCTAATGGTAACGGGTATGGCAGTTTCAATATTGGATTGGATGTCCGAAGCTCTGCAATAGACACTGGACCTAATAGTAATGAACCCCAAATAATTCAATGTGATGAAAATATGGACTTTGATGATGATCAGGAAAACAAGCTAGAGCATTTTGGCAATATTGAAGAAACTAAAGAGGTTTCCTGTGATCGATTGAATCAACTCAACCATAAGACATCTACTGCAGGCTAGTTTGTATCAGAAGGAGAATCAGGTTTTCTTTCCCATGATGATGTATGCTGCTCTTTTCATGATATAGAAAATTCAGAGGCGTGGAGGTTTTAATTATTGTACTTAATTTTGGGGTTTATGGGTGTTATACTTTATACATTTTGGGATTTTCTATTAGAAATAGGGAAAATCCTAGGGGTTATATTATTCTCATGGTTTAAATTTCTATATTTGAAATAAAATTCACCAATTTCTATTTAAAAAAATGATTTTCCTAAATATTTGATGTAGTTTAAATAGGATGTAGTTCATTTCAAAAACTGTTGAAATTTTCTAGAAACTATGATTGGGATTTCAAGAATATTTATGCACTCTTTAAATTTTCCCTTAACATAAAGGGAAGTTGATGTATGATTAATACTCAATATTGTTTTTTTCCAATCTCCAGGAGAAGGCTGAATATAAATCTCCATATGGGCTTACCCCAAACATGTGGGGTGATTGCTGGTTGATCAGAGCAGCTGGTTCAGATGGTCGCTCTGGTAAATATGTTGTGGCAGCATCTGCAGGCTGTACATTGGACTCAGGTTTCTGTTCATGGGACTTTTAAATTAAAAAATTATGGCATTCCATACTAAATCAGAGCCCTTCACTTCAACGTCCAGTACCATCTCTCCAGTTTTGGCAGAGAGGGATGTCTCGGGGAGAAATTTTGGTTTTGCAAATGTTGTGCCAGAGAATCAACATTGGTGGTATAGGCCATGTGGGCCTCTTATGGTATCTACTACTAGTGCCCAAAAGACAATTAATATTTATGATATTCGTGATGGAGATCCTGTGATTTCAATGTGTTTGTTTTGATAGTTTAGGTTTCATAGTAAATCATCAATGGACTCTGAAATAAGGCCGCAAATTGAAATCTTGGATACATGTTTCATGCCCAAATTAGTCGTATCTTCCATAAATACACAATCTTGGACCACTCTGTATAAATATGCTTCTCAGAAAATATTACAACTCCCTCATTATACAGGTGGTGTTCTTACATGCATAGCAAAGGCATTGTTTTGGCAATCATTTTATAAGTCACTAGATATTGTGGGTACAATGATCTAGGGTCTCCACATGAAACTATGTTTCCCAGAGACTCACTCTGCTTGTCCTTAAATTTGTAAAAATAGTAGTATGCCAATGATTCTTTCATTTTGTATGCATACGACGATTTTTTGTCAAATTCCATAATTGTTTTTAAGTTTTATCCATCCCACTTTTGTTGTGAATGCACAGGTTTTTGGCTGGTGGTGTTGCAACTGCCAGGAGAATTACTTTGTTGCATATCAAGCTTCTTCCCATTACATCCATGGAAATTATACCTATAAGGCTATAACATCACATATTGTAATGATAGATATGTAGTTGTAACATTTTATCCATGATATAAATATAAATATATAGTGAGTAGAAATCTCAGCAGAGTTTTGCACAAGCTCTGTAACTTGGCATATAATCACTGCTCAAAATGTTCAACAAAAAAACACTTGATGAGTGAAAAATATATTCACGTGTGGACAACAATATGTTTTATGTATCATTTTACCTCCATGGAGTTATCATTGTACAAGCTTGGATGATCCAAAAAGTTGGTAGTAGGAGATGCCATGTATACTCTATAATTTTAGGTTGGTCAAGCTCCTTGATATTAATTCAAAATTTAATAGACAAGAACTACAAGCGTGAAGCCACATCGATATTTCATGCATATACGTGCTCCCTTATTTTTCACTACACTTTTCCTCATTACTTTCCCAATTTTCCTTCGTCTGGCGGTTGAAAGAGTGGAGGTCCAGCAAATTTCGGATCCACGAACCATCGAAAATGGAGAACAATAAGGGACTCGGCCCAACCAGCGACAATAATAATCATATTATTTCTGTGGGAAGTAAAGTGAAGAAGGGTGTTCTGGATGCAGGCACCAGCGTGTGGGAGGGTTTTTAGTATGTAAAAGCTTTCATTGTCTCTCAGGTAAAAGCTTTAATTAATCCTAAATATAGAATTGGCATCCTCTTTAACGTTTTAATTACATATTTCAATGTTGTTGAATGGACAAACAGGTGAAGAAATTGAGTGCCAAAGAGGAGAAGGAATTGATGGAGGCCGAGTTTCAAGAAGATCGAATGCAGCCAGATGCTGCAGACTCAGTCGAAGCACAAAAGAAAAGGCATGAACAGGAAGTTTTGGGCATGCAGAGTTCATAAATGTTAAGCATTCAGGTCTTTGGTTATCTTTTATCTGTAGATGTTGATCAGTTTTTTTTTTCAAGTTTTTTTGCAGTTTGGTTCTCTGTAAACCTATTGTTTGCTACATTTCTTTACTTGTCATGCTTATCATTTATTCTCCAAATGAAGCCTTGTAATCTGTAACACTATATGGGCATGTAGCTCACTTGTTAAAATATTGTTGATACAATATGTTGTACATGAAGCCTGGAATTGTGTACAATCCTGGAATATATTAATTTGCAGGCATGCTTAAAATAGAGATAGGTTTTGATAAAATCAAAAACCCTAAACATGAAGAAAAAAAAGAGGAAATTATTTTATACAGATAGAACCAAGACACTATCTCCTCATTAATAACAAAACCTCAGTCAAAAAATCATATGTACAAATTCTAGAAGTCGAAAGTTGAAAATTTCTGAAATGGAACCAGGCCCTTTTCAAAAGAATAAATTTAGTAAAAACAAGGGTGAAGAAAGTTATATTATCAAAATTTCCACATACCGTGTTAGCAAGGAATGACTCCGAGTCCTGAGCAGTGAGACTGAGGAATTTCTCTTTTGCTACATGTTTCAGTTCTCTTCTCCAACACGATGAAAAGAAAATTCTTAGCTCTGGAGTCTGAAGCCCGAGTCACAACTTGGCAGTTGGTAAGGAAAATTATCAAGGTTGTTGCCAGTTGGCTTGGAGTTCACAGCCTCATTAATTTTCTTTAATGCATTTCCTTCAATACTGCAGTTGTCACTGGCCAACAACCTTCACAATAAAATTTATTAGACCTGTCACGCTACGAGGAAAATTTGACGTGATCACTAATCATTGATTTCTTATTATGATAACAAATATTGGAGATTTACAGTCCTGTTTTAAAGTTTCATTTTTTTTTTTAATTGAAACTGCTATCGGTATACTGATGCTTTGTAAGCATCACTCTTCTGACGTCTTGAACAATTTCCATTTTCGTCGGTCTTGCGACAGTTCTTCCTGGCATCGGTATTGCAACGCTTTTGGAAACCATCACTATTACAATGCTTCTGGAAAGCATCGGTCTTGCGACACTTTTGCAATGCGTCAGTGTTGTGACACTTTGTACGGCGTCGGAATTGCGAAAATCTAGAAACATCAGAAGAGCGACAGCATAAAGACGTCAGAAGAGTGACGTTCAAAACGTCGGACCACATTTCATCGGAATTGTGGCAGTTCTTCCTAGTGTCGGTATTGCGATGCTTCTGGAAAGCGTCGGTCTTGTGAAATTTTTGTACGGCGTTGGAGTTGCAACAGTTTAGACACGTCGGAAGAGCGACAGTATAAATACGTCGGAAGAGCGACGTTCAAAATGTCGGACCACATTTCGTCGGAATGGCAACACTTTACAAATGTCGGAAGAGCAATGTTCAAAACGTCGGACCACATTTCATCAGAATGGCGACACTTTACAAACGTCGGAAGAGTGACGGTTTGGGAAACGTCGAAAGAGCGATGCTTGTTTGGAGGAAACAGAAAAATTTCCAGTATTGCGACACTTTGTCAAGGCGTCGGAATTGCGACATTATGGTGAACCACATTTTGTCCATCCTCGAACTGTCGCTCTTGCGATGACTATGTCTCAGAATAGCGATGAAGTTGCTGTCAGAAATTGGGCCAAATTTTCTAGTGAATGAACAACACTTGCAGCCAGAGTCATAAGGCCAGGATAACCCTAAGTCAGACCATGAGGAAGAAATAGGGCATTCTGGAGATGAACAAAGAAACAAATCAATACCAAGCATGTGTCCCCAAGATGATTTGTTGCATGATGTTGATTTGGCCCGGGTCTTAGCTAACATGAGCGATTACATGCAGCCTGAAAGCATGCTCAATTCTAGCTTAGGAGAAACCCAATCTCCTAAAAATGCTGATGATACGAAGAGTCCATCTCCCTTAAAAAATGCAAGCCATGAAGCAGAAACCAATGTAGAGGCCATTTGGGAAGCAGTGCACCAACCCGGTGACACGCTTCCGGTAGAAAATAGCTAGGTAAGCCTAAGTACATAAAACATAGGCCAAGAGAAGAAGTAAGGACAGAGATGCTTCAGGAAGCCGATATTCAATCAGGAGACACGGTCCACTTAGAAAAAAGCCAATATGAGCAACCAGCATCTTCAGAGAAGAAACTATTAATGAGACTATCATCAAAATAGTTGCTCCTCCGAAAGAGTATAGAGCCAAATTGAAAAATCTTAGGAAAGAAAGACAAAATTTGTGCAAAACAATAAAAAGGCTCAGAAGAAAAATAAAAGAAATCACAGTGAGAAAGGTACTGGACAAAAACTAGAGACAACAAACGCGACTGTAAAAACTGAATCACATGAAGAGAGAGGGGACTCAAACCGAGCCCATACCCATTAAACCGGTCATCACTAAAGAAGAACAACATGCAATTTTTGTAGATATAGCTACTCAGATAGAGGATGTACCCTCTCATATAACAGCTACTCAGACAGAGGCTTGGACCTCCCATGATAAAGAGACTCAGACAAGCATACAAGCTAAATACATCATGACACACGATGACCCCATTATTCTAAATCTTCAGAAATAGTTAGCACAGGCTCGACTCGCATTAGAACTACTTGAATAAGAAATTGTTCCCCAGCATAGATATCAAGCATTGCAGAGGCAGCTTCAAGAAATGAATGTGACAGAGAGTGAGACCTTTGATAGATACAGAGAATTAGAGGATAAAATAGAGAGAATCGATCTTAGATTAGATAGGTTCACAGCTCGTACAGATCCCATCTGCTCATTATATACATATGTCTTGGCATGTAGGGGTCCCACCACTAACTACGCCTTGTTTTTGTTAGAGCGATACTTGCTGTTGAAAATTAAATCCGTAAGAGCTGGAAAACCAATTGAATTAAAAACAGTTGAAGATTTTATAAATTGTTGCAAACAACATGGTGTAAAGGTTCAAAGGTTGCTCTGTGAAGTTCACCTGAACAATTTTGTATTAGCAGATGAGGTAGAAAAGAACCCTAACCCTTTTTTGGGAGATATCCAATTCCAGGCCTTTGTTTTGTTTGCAGTTAATCAACTTAAATGGTTCAAAGATCATAACGCCTTCCAAAGACAAGAGCATATATTGGATCTGTGGGTGAGAAGTGAGCCCAAGCACCCTTTGCAAATGCTTGCCAACCACAAGAGTCTGATGAAAAGGGAAGAGGAAATTAAAACCTTAGGGCCTATCCATAGAGAGATTGTACAAAATGGAGTATCATATTTTCAATCCATTCGAGAAACCTCTCTGACTATGTCCAAGCTTAGATGGAAAGTCTCTACTAGTAGTGTGCATAATAGGGAACCATTTAATTACCAAAATTTTAAAGCAGCTGTAGCCAATTTTATCACATATAACAACCTCATTTTAAGAGAAGGACCCTATTGGTTAGGATGTATGTTTCATATTCCCATCATTTGGTATCCTCTTAAAGGTTACAAGGCCATCTATGAATTGCCTGAAGGTAAGGAAGGACTCGCTTTTGCACTCTTAGATCAATAACATGGTTTCAGACCAAATTGCGATGCCCCTTATCCAGCTTACTCGTTAACTGCACTCCATCAAAATCATTGCTTTTCATGAGGACATGAAAGAGGGTAAGCAGGGGAGTATGCTGAGTTACGAAATGGGTATGTATTTACTACTAATTTCATCATCGTTTTCCTTTATTCTTATATTTTTCATATCTTAAGCGTTAATATATTGAGGAATTATGGTAAGAAATGAAGGAATTGTTTGCAGTTACAATTTAACTAACTCTTACCTTTTTTTATGTAGGAAAGTGACAAAGGAACGATTGTTGTTCCCTGAAGTTGGGACAGTAGAATCCGACAAGCAAAGGAAGGAACGCGTCGGTTGTGGACAAGGCTGAGAACAAATCAGAGGGATCAACATGGAATAGAAAAGATGTCTTAAGTTAGAAATCAGTTACGAATCCCTCAGGATCGGTTTTCCTAAGGGATTGCATTTATTATTTACTTTTTACCCTTTTTGATTATAAAAGAAAGCGATTGTACGAATAAAGGGAGAACCTATGTTATTTTTCAAGTTGTAAGTTTAATTACAAATTGCATCATTGGAGAACGGGATTATACTGTAATGTTACTAAAGTTCGATGATTAATACATAATTGAATTTTCTGTTCTCTCGCATTATCAGAAGTAATTTAGTAGTGGTTGCTGGCAGCTAAGGGTCTGGCCTCTCGTGAAGTTAACTGCTTCCTTGTGTTATATTTCAAAATCTGTTAGAGTTGGTTTGGTTGATAATTCCTTTTTTCTGTGAGTTTATTTCATTAGCTGTCATTACTTTCTTATATCGAAATAATAAATGTTCTATGCTGATGTACATCGTTATCATTTGATCTAAATTTGTTCATTACAACGCAAATCATCTAAATAGTGCATTGTATTGATTTAATCATCTGCAAGAGTTTGATTATTGCTATTAGACTCTCAGAAGTGATATTATTCCTTTTAATAATTGCAATTTGAGTTTATTAGATGCTTCCATTTATTCTTGTGTCAATATCTGTACTACAATTTAGGAAACATTACTCTCTGAATTAATAGCAGCCACATACTGTATACACTCTTGAAATAAGAGGACTTGCCCGGATTGATGATTAATGTGGGATAATTAGGACTTTTAAAAGGCACCTTTTGTCACCCAACATCTACCATTGAGGAAAAGAAGGATCTTTACAACCTTATATTTGTACAACTTCATAGGATCCTAACTTCCTTTAAAATGAGAAAAAGATGTCCCTCATAAATCAGAGAAGTTGCATTCAAGGCAACTGCAAGATGAAAGGAAAAAGAATAACATAGGGAATCAAGTTATATATCATAATAAAATGAGGTAAATTTTGTAAATCAAGTCCATCTAGTCACCAGAAGTTTTAGAGGTAAGCTTCACTTCAAGTTATTTGCTTATGGTAGAGTTTTTAATTATGTTGCTAAGTGTCCTTATAAAGAAAACCATGAAAAGAGGAATAAAATTACAAAAGGAAATATGAAACGATTTGAAAATAAGAAAATTTATTATAGTGATGAAGATAGTGATGGTTAGTCAAATAGTGAAGAAGGAGATTTTGATCAAGATCTTAAATTACTCATGGAATTTGAAAGAAGTAATAATGATTTTGATGACAAATCCGTGGATTCTTTAGAGGATAAGGCTTTTTTCATTGAATAAATCACTTAGCTTAAACTATGTTTAGAATAAAAAAAAGTATCCATACATACTTTAAATAATCAACTCATAGAAAAATAAAATCATAATGAGAAGTGATAATGTGAAATAATAAGTCTAAGAAAGGAACTTGAGAAGAAAATAATCTAAATCATATATTTTCTAAAGGATGTGAAACCTTAGATGAAATTATTAAGGTTCATTTTTCTCCTCTTATGAATACAGGTCTTGGATACATTGGAGAAACATAAAATACATAAAAATCCTCTATAATAACTGGAAGTTATCTAAATGCAGTAAAAACTAGTCATCGAATCTCCAACCTTCAACAAAAAATAAATATACTTCACATGTAAATCATGTCCACTCTAATTCAAGGACAAATAATAAGAGAAGCATCAGTCAAAAGGTAAACAACACAAAAAGATTCTATGATCACAAGAATTTCTACTTTAATGGACAATGTTTCTCATGTCATAATTTTGGTCACAATGCTGCTCAATGTGTTGCATACAAAACCATCATGACTAGAGAAGCAAGAAAACAAAGGAATGAGATAGGAAGGAAGAAAAACACCTACAATAATTTATCACCTCTTAATGACAAGTTTGAATGCTCATTTTACAATAACTTTGGACATGAGGAATGTGAATGAAGGAGAAAATTATAGCCAACATTTCAAAAGGATAAAATATCAACAACTTCTAAGGTATGAAAAAGGTAGTACCTAGAATATGAAAGTTGTGGCATAGAATTGTTTGCAAAACATCAAGAATCAATGGGACATTGACATCGTATGCTCAAAACACATGACAGGTGATAAAGATAAACACATTTCATACAATGCATTAGAGATAGAAAAGAATGCTAATTTTGGAAATGTCTCGCCTTACATCATTAAAGGTAAAGGATCTGTTTTTCTAAAAAGAAAATGTTAAAGTTGATAATGTTATTTTCGTTGGTGGATTAAAGAATGACTTGGTAAGTGTTAGCACAATGTGTGACCAAGGAAATGAGGTTGTCTTAAGATTAGAAGAAGGTGTGGTTCGTGAACTTGACACATGGAAGACCATAAAAAAGGGAACAATAACTCCAAGTAACATTAATGTATTGAGAGACATCCAAGAAAATTTTTACTTAGGAAAATCAAAGTAATAATAGTTATGGCACAGAAGGTAGGGACATCTAAGATTCTCTCAACTACACAAATCAAGCAACTCAAAGTTGTTCATGATTTTCCCAACATCACCTTGCCAGAAAGTACCATATGCAAGTCATGTCAGTTCATTAAGAAAACCAGGGTTGAATTAAATGCCAAAGAAGGATCAACAAGTAAGCCTATTGAACTTATACATACTAATTTGTGCGATCCAGTATCAAAAATTCACCTCAAGGAGATAAATACTATATCTTATTATTGAACAATTTTGTAGAATGGGCTAGATCATTTATTGAAATACAAAGAAGAAGAATTTGATAAATTCAAAGCCTTTAAAGCATTAGCTAAAAATGAGTTAGATATAAAAATAAAATGTCTTAGATTTGACAGAGGAGGAGAATACATATCAGATGAATTTTTTGATTTTTGTGAAAAACGTGGGATCAAAAGGCAATTTTTTGTAGTGATAACTCAACAAAATGGCGTGGCCAAAAGAATGAACAGAAAATTTCAAAAAAAATCTTCTATTATGCTTGATTAGTCTAGAGCACCTAACACCTTTTGGGGTGAAGTAGCCCATAATGGAGTAAATATTATCAACAAAGGTCATGTTTGAGTAAATAGCAATAGAACTCCTTATGAAGTTTGGTATGGTAAGCCTCCTACTGTAAATCAGTTTAGGGTATTTGGAAGTAAATGTTTCATGAAAAATAATGATGAAAAACTTGGTCAGTTTGAAGCTAGAGGAGATGAAGGAATTATTATTGGTTACTCATCTAGAAAAAAAGGATACAAATGTTGCAATAAGAGACTTCAATTTTTTTTTGAATGTATTGATGTTGTTATACACCAATCTCCCCATTACTTTGGTCCGATATTTGTTTCCCATGCCACCCATGGAATTACATATTCCTACTTTTTCCCAGCCAATAAGAAACGACTCCATATTCTCCTTATCTTGAGAAGGATTCCTTTTGGGACCCAAGACATAGCTATCCAATGCACCAAATGGCCATAAATATATACTTAATGAGAACAAATCTTCCTGCTCTAGAGAGCCACTTATAACTCCATAGGTTTAAATGATTCTCATTTTTTTACACAAGCCAAAACCAATCATGTTTTCTATATGTGTCCAGTTTCAAATAGAACCCCAGGTACTTGAGGTGAGCTACTATAGGTTGAAAATCAAAATGAAAGAAATTTTTTATCCTTTCAAGGTCCGGCCTTTAGACAACAACATATAGTAATGAATATTTCTGAGAATGTATGATTATACTAGTAGCTTTCAAAAACAAGTCTAGTGAAATTTTTAGCAACTTCCTCCCTCTTCCCATTTCCAAAAAGGAGAGTGTCATCCACAGAAAGAAAATGTGTAATAAACATATTTGTAGCAACTTCTATGCCTTTAAGATCTCCTCTTATTTTAGCCATAATTATAAGTTAACTAAGTCATTAGCTGCTAGAAGAAATAAAATAGGGGATAATGGGCACTCTTGTTTGAGCCCTCTCTGACTGTGGAAAAATGAAGAAGCAACTCCATTGATAAGAACAAAAAAGGACACATTTGAGATACAACCCATTATCTAGTTTACAAAATCAATACCAGATCCTAGCTGAGTCAATAGTAATCTCAAATAAATCTAGTTGATCCTATCATATGCTTTTGAAAGGTTAATTTTTACAATCATCCCTTTTTACCTTTCTTGCTTAATGTTATGTAGTGATTCTTGGGCCACCCCAATTGCTTCATGAATCCACCTACCATTCAAAAAACCAAACTATTCTTTAGAAATGTTTTTAGACAGAATTGGTTTCAATCTCGTAGTAATAATTTCTACAATGATTTTGTATATACAATCGCATGAGGAGGAAGGTCAATCATATTTATGAATAAGGTAAATCCTATTTATGAATAAGTGTTAGAGAGGTTGATTTCAAAGGTTCATGAAAAAACCACTCCCACCAATTCCTCCCCAAACAAATCAAAGAAATTTTGAAAAAAATTCACAGTTTAGCCATCAGGCCCAAGACTCTTATGTTTTTGTGTGGACTTAAGTACATTTTTCACTTCCTGCCTCGAAACAAGAGCCATTAAATTCATAATTTCTTTGTCTTCGGTATATCTGGGAGAATTCTCTACAACCCTAATCACCTCAACAATTGTGGAACCCTCCGGGACCCTAGAGAGATATTTGAAGTGATCTTTCCGCATTAATTCTATCTCATTGAAATTTTTTGCATTGCCTCCACCTGGCTTATCCAATTCCCTAAAAGTATTGGAGTTTTTTCTCCCTTTAGCATAATTTTGGAAAAAAATTTTTGTTTTTGTCCCTAGCTAAAATCCATATTTCCTAACTTTTTAATCACTAATGTTCTTCTTTATCAACTAAAATCTTCCTCCTCTTAGACTCAAGAGCCTTTATTTTATCCCTCTTTACCTCATTCTCATAGACATCTCCTTCCAAACTCTCCATTCTTCCCAATTCTTCCCCACTCTCTTATAGGGTAAGCTCATCCCTTTTTAATTTATCTTTAGCCCATGTTATAGTCACATTTTTTAGTCAATTCAGGTTACTCATAAAGGACAAAGAAAAATATCTGGAATCTAATCCCTCCATAAGGCTCCAAGTTTCATTAACAATATTTATATATTCAGCGTCCTTCAGCGAACCTGAATTAAAATTAAAAGGCACACCAAGATTCTTTTTTGGACCTGTCAACTCCATGATAATAGGTAAATGATATGATTCCCCTCCAAGTCCAACCCATTTACTAAATCCGAACAACAGAATAGTGAAATCTTCATTAAAGAGGAATTTTTCCAACCTCTTGGCCACATGTGCATTCCTCCATGTGGGAATGATTTTTATTAATTTTTTTTCATTTAATATCACTTCTCTAAGTTTGTTTAGGAAAAAATCTGCAAGAGGGTCGGATTGGGCTAGAGGACTCCGTGTTTTAGCCAAACCAAGGGAGAAATTGAGATCACCACCCGCTACCAAATTATGGGCATGCATAAAAGAATTTGAGAGAAGGTTGTTCTAGAAACTTGGCATCTCCTAAAAAGGACCATACATATTTACAAATGTGAGATCCATAGCCAATTCAAATGAAAAAACAAATGCTCCAATGACATGATCAGAGCCCCATGAGTTTTTCAGTTTTATGGTACTGTCCCTAATCCCTGGATATATTCCTCTAGATATTCCTTTGGCATCCAAGGCAACAAACGACCAAACTGGAAGAACTTTTGAAAGGGATGCCATTACCAGGTCTCCCTGACCCAAAGTCTCTTGAACCATAATCAAATCATGTTTATAGTTTAGAAAAAGGGATTTTAAAGCTAGTTTCTTGTGGGTGCTAGAAAATCATCTACAATTAAAGGACAATAAAATCATTTTGTGACCTGAACAGTGGATTGTGCTACTCTAAGCACCCCTTTCAGAGAAATTAGTTTCACATTTGCGATATCAACCATAGTTTTTAGTTGTAGCTTTGAGATCTCAGTTTTATGACCACTTTATTTTTTGGGTTTGATAGACATAGGGAGACCTCCCAGTCCCCCAAATTCCTCCACAGGCAAGAATTTTTTATCCCTCGGTTGCAGATTATAAGGAAAGGTGTCAATTGTTAACTTTGGGATAGTAGTGATAACACTATCCATGGCCTTTGAAAAATTATTGATACATTGTGGCTCTTTTTCTTGAGGCCTGGAAGGACCAAGTGATTTTATGACATGCAAAAAATTATCAAGAGTATCAATAACAGATGGAGAGGATTGAATGATAGTACCTGCTAAAATTGTTGAGGCTTCCACAGTGGCATAGTCGTCCAGAACCTAACTCAATACACTTATATGGGTAGTATCCACTTGCTCTAGCTAAAATTTCAACCCTTCCATCAATCTAGGCCCGTCCTCCTCATGTTGTCCCACCTCGTACATCTATACCAGATATTCAGCATCCAGTTGTTCTTTTTGAGCCTTAAAAACATTCCTCTTGTCACCCCTATGTTGTCACCTTTGGCTAAGACCCAGTGGGAAGTCTCTGGCCAATTTCCCATGCTTGTGGCATCTATGACACTGGAATGGTAGGTGCTCATAATAAATGATCTGAAAGAAGTAATTTCCTTCAAAATGCAAGCACGTTTTCTCCACCAAACCTTCACGAGGAATAAGGTAGACCAATATATGAGCCACATTTCGTACCTTTGTCTCCAAAAATATCATATCCTCTTCCAAGAAGATACCTATATTGTTCCCTATAGCCTTAAATACATCCAGATTCCATAAGTGTTGTGGCAGCACCAACGGTCGCACCCACACTAAAATCTCAACCACTCTTTCCCTCTTCGCATAAAAAATGGGTGACCATCATTTCAATAGAATCGGTGAAATTCCAAACCTCCAATTAGTAGCAAGCATCCATTCCAGGGTCTCTATGTTCACAAATTTAATCATGAACCAACCCTTTGACAGGGTTATCACCTCCACCCCAGGATTTCTTGATCCACTCAGTTATAAACTATACAGAAAATAATTTCCCTCAAGCTATACCCACCAAACTAGACTCTGATGTTGCCATTTCCCTGTATAGTTAAATGTCCACACCTAAAATCAGATGCGGGCACTCCAAATTTTTTTTATGACTTTTCCTTTCTTCATTTTTTAATCCCATCTATCGACCAAGTTTAGAAAATAGAAAGAACTCCACATCATCCTCCCTATTCCTTTCAAGACTCCCATTAGGCCCATCCCCTATCTCTGCTCTAGCATTATCCACACTAGTAACCAACAAAACCTCTGCCGTCTTTACAGCAAAATCTTGATCTAAACCCCACCTTCCTTCCTAGTATTGACAATTTTACCCTCCTCTGAGGGCTTGGCACACTGCTACTATAACCTTGCACCCTCCCAAGAAACCCCCTTTTATAGAGCTTCATGGACTAGCTCCTGCAAATTCTGACTGTCCTCTAGGTGCATTTCCAATAAACCTCATTACAGAGATAGGTCTGTTCAATGCCAAAACCCACCTCCTATTGTACATTTTCAAAACCCCCTAGCCTTAAACCCTCGGCAGAGGGTTTCCCTGGGAACCCATTCAAATCTCCAGAGTTGATTAAGCATGCTTTTAAGCCCACACTTGGAACCATAGCACTCCCAAACACAATGTACTCTATTCCTCCCAACTGAAACAAAAAAATGGTTTTGTAGAGTACTTATCATTTCCACTGGACGCGCTTCTACTCTATCTCCCACGAAAACTGAAACCACGAGCCCTTCCTATGGACTATTATCAGGACCACCCACAACCCCTTTGTTAAGCCCAAATTTAGCTGCCCCCATGAGACCATACTTGTCCGCTGAATCCCACAACATCCTTTCCTCCTTCCACATGTCGCGAGGAGAACGAAGTGGAAGAGCCACCTTCAAAAATATTTTCTGAGTTGGATCCATACCCCATACCATTACAATGTCCACTACTTCCCGCTCCAGGTCTACACATTCCTCTGATTTTACCATCGTATCCAACCAGAGAAAACAATAAGTCCCATTGTAGGCACATGGAAGAATAGTGAAAATAGGAAAAAAAATTGGAAAGCTCCCCCGCCACATGTGATCCCCACAACCCCAACTGATTACAAACCTAACCAAGTTAAATAATTATCCTTTTGATATCTACAAAATAAACTAAAAAACCCACTGAAGCTAGAGGAAAGGGTGAAGAAATTCAAGAAAACCCACCACATGGGGCATAAACCAAAACAAAGCAAGCACAAAACCCGACACTTAAATTTTTTTACAAGTGTTAAAGAGGTGGGGGCTGTTAGTGTCAGTCTAGTCATACTGCCATCAGTGATCAAAATTACTCTTTTCATTTTCATATTAGGAGTCCCATACCAATAAATTTCACCATTCCGCTAGGTCATGGATTCATTGATGGTAGTAATTTTTTATCAGTTTTCCCTCATAAGGTACTTGCTGATTTTCCTTTCTATGGTCTTTAGTCATTAGTTAATTTCATTCTAAAAATCATTTCAGTAGGTCATAGGATGGGTCTCATTAGTTTCTAGGGTCTTACCATGGTCAAATTAATGAGTCAAGTGTCAATAAATATCAGCAAGGTCATGAGGAAGTCAATAAACCCAAAGTCGCAATTCAGAAGCTGTTATCTCCACAAAGTGATGTCCCTGCCTTAAGAGAGTTTCCTGTAGCATGTTCAAGGCCAAATCATCCTCCAAAGCAGATTCATCAGAAAGAGCCCGGAACGAGCTTTCCAACGGTATACTACACTCTCAAAACTGACTTCTGGATTGAAATTTATGCTTAAGTGAAGTAAAAGTCCCCTATTCCCTAAATTTCTCCTATTTCCCATTTTTCCCCCTAATTTTATGTTTAAAGTTTAATATTTTCCTTAGAAAAACCCTTTTCCCCCCTTTCCAATTACAAATTCGCATTATAAATTATTTTAACACATATGCGATTTAATTCATAACCACTTCCCCACCATACCTTGTAGAACTTTATAATAAACAATATTAAAGTTTATTATAAAATTCCGCCGTTCCAACCACTTCCCCTGCATACCTTTAACTTTATATTAAAGTTAAAATGTTTATTATAATAGAATCCCGCCAATCGCACCACCTTATCTAATCGCTCTGATCTAATCTCTCCATCGCAGCCCATCCTCCGATCGGCCAATTGCAATATGTTCTGATCTCCCCAATCGCAAATATCTCCGATCTCCCGATCACATCCCATCTTCCGATCCTCTGATCGCAGTCCCTTTCTGATTATTGCGATGTGATTGATCACGCCCCCTCCTCCGATCGCATCACACATCCCTTCCTTCCGATGCGATTACCCCCGCTTCCCTTCGATCTCCGATGCGATTGACTGTCAGGCCCACCATAATACATCCGCATGTTCATATATAAAAGGGTTTTTCCTTTTGTTAACCTGAATCTTGGTTAATTTGATTATATACAAAGGGTTCTCCCCAATCGCATCGGAAATGTTGTTTCAAATAACATTCCCCATTCCCGATTCCAATTGCGATGGCGCCGATTACAAAATATTACAATGGGTTTTATTATGTATATCACTCTCCCCCGATCCCAATTGTGATTTTCATATTATTTTTGCCCCATTTCCCTTCCCTTTTCCCATTTAAAAAATAAATTTTCCCTTCACAAAAGGCGTTATTTCATTTTATTTCTGTTTCAACAGCAAATTATAAAATGTCAGTTTTCTTCAAAATGGAAAATGGAAAGCGAAACGACAGAGACCGAGAACCAATGTTGTAACAGTCACATCTTTAGTTACGATTCAAAGGATCTACGCTACAGGTTTCGCCTCCTCATTGGTTATCAACAAATTTCAAATGTAACACAACTCTTCCTTTTGAAAAGATTATTGGCTCTTGTTTTCTATCTTTAGTTTTCGGTTCTTGAGCTGTTATAATAACTCCTCTTTCTGTCGATCTATATTCCCACAAATCGGTTCTATTTATTGTATTGTAAATCATTTGTAAAGAAGTCGGAAGGTCAGTAATCTGTAACTCAGAAAGTAGGGGAAATAGTGTGGAAGAACATCTCTGCGCTACATTGTACAGTTTGACAGGAATTAATAAGAGATGCAGCTTTGATTCGTGGGATCCATGTGGTATGAGAGTTAGCATTTGTTTTTCTCCTTTTTTTCATATGTGAATTTTTATGTGTTCCATTCATCCATAAAAATTTCCTTTTGAATGCTTTCAAGATAGAAAGGTAGAATCCATTTTATATGCTCTGCCTTGGGAAATCATTCATACTCTATATTTTTCTTCTATTTGAAAAGGATCAATTTAATGTGCCCTTTTTAGCTCCTCACCAGTCTTTCCATCCCATCCTCATTAAATTTTAATTGATAATTTTCATGCCTATCTTGCCCCATGAAATACCCTGTGTCCTGATTTAATTCCCGGTTTCAACTGTCCCTTTATATCCCACACATCCTTGAAATTAATTAATTAATTTATTTATTTTCTTAAACCTTTTATCCCTATCATTTTATCTAGCCTAATATTAGTTCATTTATTTTGTTCCATTGAATATTCTTTCACAGAGAGAGATCTCTCCTGTCCTTGTAGGGCTAGCTACAAGGTTGAGCGTGGTTTAGTTGTTACCCTGTTTTTCCTTTTCATCCTGGGGTCTAATTCAGGTGCCAACAGGAGCCAAGTGTTGTCACTCATCCCGCCATTTTCCCTGAATGGACCGGAGCTTGACCACCACAAGGTGGTTACCCTAGAACCCTTCCAATATCCGCCATTTTTTCCCTTTTCACTTTCCCTTCCCTCAACAAAATTCGGCTTCCAACAATCAATATAAGGATATATGTGTGTGTGTGTGTGTTTAAATTTGATCTTTAAATATATATTTTTTAAAAATATATTACAATATGATAATAGTAATTTTCTTATTTTAAAATAATATTTTATTAGCAAAAAAAAATTAATTTTTTTCAAAATTAACATAATTTTATTTCAATTTAGTTTAATATATTTTAAAATATTATATCATTTAAATAATATATTATAATAATTGGTAAATTCTTTAATAAAATTAATTAATATTTTCTAATAGGCTATTATATTAATCATCTTAATAACCTTAAATATTATAATATAATATAATATAACATATTATAATTGTTAGTATATATGTTTATTTATCATTAATATATTTTGTTTTGTAAGCTAGGTAGGAATTGAACCAATGACTTCACATGAAGGAGTGCCTTAATAGTGTTCTATCCAAGGCTCTAGACTATTTGTCACTAATATATTATTTAAACTGCTTTTTTTTACTTTATATATGGATTCATGTAACCACTGCCTTAATTATTGACTAATTGTTACGCTATTGTTAAGAGTTGTTAAAAAATATTATTATTTGTTACAAACAAAATATTTTGAACAAAAATTAATTTTGGTATTTGAATAAAAAGATTACTTGTGAAATTACTTTCATAAGTAAAGACTGATGGTAAAAGTAAATTCAAGATCTGGAGTTAGTTGAACAGAAAAACAGTTCAACAGTTATCCAAAGAAACTCCGGAATAAATAAGGGATTTCAGGGAGTTTTGGGGTTTCTGTTGGAAAACTGAGGAAACAATAGTTATCTGGAGGAGTGATCCCTGAAGGGAATAACTTACAAAGGAGATTGTTTCCATTGGAATTGGAGAATTGGATAGGACTTTCCCGAGATTCTCTTCCAGTTTTCTGTGTTCAACGAAGACTTAGACTTGGAGCATGGGGGAGAGTTGGAGGACGTAATCGCCTCACTCACGAAAGGGAGGCAATCATGTATCAGTAAGAATTGTGTACGGATGAGTGGAATTCTGTTTTTTTCTTTCTGTTAGTGGACTTTACTGGTTACTTTTAAAATATGAATGAGCAAACTGGAAATACAATATGTTGAATGTTTGCTATGTGTTTAAAATTTACATTAGGAGACTATACATACAAGAAAGAAAGTCTAAGAAAGGACTGTTGAGTAGGTAAAATAAAAAATTTTATTTTAAATTCTCTCTATGCAAATTATTAGTTTTCTTTCTTGTTTGAATGGAATAAACTATGTCTAGCGAAGGACTGTTAACCGAGATTTTGTGACCAGATTCTGAGTTGGTCATCCTTCGTACCTATGATAATACACGGACTAATAGTGGTTCGGGTCACTTACAAGGACTGTTATTCCTAGTACACCTTGAAATATCGAGAAGAATTTAACATACCAGTTAAAATAATTATGATAGATTAGAGAGAATACACTGTGGAAAAAAAACAATATAGAAAACAACCTACAGGGTAATGTAAACTCTTCCACGGAAAGAAATAAGATAACCTTTCTTATTATATCAAGGATAGAAGCTAAACACCCTAGAAGAAACATGCAAAGAAAACCATAAACCATGTACATTATCGGTGATAAGCATAAGTGCATGAAGGTAAGTGAAATAACGTAACTACTAAATGTAGAAATCTAAACAATAAGAAATGACAACAGAAAACTCGAGTGATATCATTTTCTGTGTTGAAATGAATCTACAGATAACTTCATGAATACTCCCAAAAGAAAAGCATTCACTATCGAAATTGTATACATGTAAAACAGATAGAAACCCCATGTAAATACCATGATTCTATTCAGCACAAGAGATGTATACATAAGTCAATGGCGCGAGTGTAAAAACCCTGGCTAACTTTTAAACTAGAACAATATACCGATACAAAAAAAATCTCATAGGCATTGTTCTTTTAAAAAAAGACGTAATAGATTATCTGTCTTATACAGTAAGAGGCCCGTGGCCAAATTAAAGGTGAAACCCTCTTTCTTTGAGAGCCAGAGTCTTTAAAAAATCAAGAATGAAAATTAACTGCAGAGGGTAGTAACTGGCCCAGAGGTAAAGACTCAAGGGCCGCAGTTAGAAACCCTAAGAAAACGATATTATATCAAGGCTGTCAAACTATAACCCTGTTGCATTTCAGACCTAGGGTTTGAACCCAAAAATTGATATGGGTACCTGTTAGTGCAAGCATGTAATTGATTAGAACCCTAAATCCTGGGGCTAATGCTTGTATTCCAGTCAGAAAACTCTATAGATTGCAGAAGAAAATAAACCTATAACTGCTAAATAAGAAACAGAGGCGTTTAGTAACAAGAAGAGAGAGATGAACCCTAATTATTTGCCGTAATAAAGTACTCTAGTCAAAAATAAATTATCCAAGCGTATTAAGAATTTACCTGTGGAATTTGAGCAGGTTGAAGTGAGCCCAAGACGAGCTAGAGAATACCTTCGATTCAATAAGCATACACATATTGCAAAAAAATATAAGCATAGTGTTCACACTCAAACAAGATGCAAACGAATGGAAAACATGAAATCTGTCTACATATTAAAACTTAGAAATAGTGCAGGTAAGGTCAAAACCACTCGAGCCAAGCAACGTTGGAGGAAATTTACGAGTCATTCTGAATGGATGATTAATTTCCAAAGCATCGTGCTGCAACTAGAGTGGAATGGCCATAGAACTCAAGCCCGGAGGAAGAAAATCCTAGAACCGCAGAGCAGACCTCCAAGACCATCGAACGAAATAATGCCAATGGAAAAATAGTTACGGGGCTAAAGTCATTAGCGAACCCTAATGAACTTACACCATCCGATTTAGCTCTAGCTCAACGGTGGATAGACCACCAGATGCCAGCCAGTACGGGTCCAGTGCAAGCCAGCTATAGAAAGATCGGGATAAATATGTTGTAATACCTTCGTACACTAAGATTTATTTGTATTCAATGCCATGATGTTGTCGAATTGAATAATATGACATGGTATAATGTTGTTGGATTAAATGCGTGTTATATGATTGTTAACAAAGACATATGGCTTCGGCTATAATGTCAAATAACAATTTATATACATATAAGTTAGACCCAAAGTTCAAATGACAGCTCAGCTATATATTATAGCTCCATAACATTAAAACTTATGTGTATAGTACTTAAAAAAATGTTATAACAATGATGTGAATATGGTCTGACTTGGGATTTAATGATTAAGCAAACTATGATGATACTTAGGCAAGAATATCATTAGTCACATAGGTAGACAGTAAGTAGAAATATTTTATTTATTTATTTATTACTTTTACTTTTGTCATTTTTATAATATCGTTAGTCGATATGTTACAAGTGGTATCAGAGCAGCGTTACAATGCTGGGACCCTATGGGTCAATTAACGTTAAAATGTGTGTTACTAATGCACTCAGATGGAAATATTAATAGGAAAAACGAGAAGGACACCCTTACAGCAGCCACCTTGAAATGATGAGGGGACCCAACCCCAATAGGAAAGGAATCCCGAAATGTGGGTTTAGTTGGAGGTGGAATAGCATCAACAGGCTAGCAGGCTGTTAGAAGAACAACAGCATCAAACCAACATTTTGTTAATAATGGTGCAACAGCTGCAAGAAGAAATGGAAAGAGTACGAAATGATAATGCAAGGTTGATGTAGGAGCATAAGATAATTTTGAAGAGTCTCTAAGATAAACAAAACCAAATAATCGAGAAGCCTAATACTGATAGAGAATTTCAGGAAGGAAATGAACAACAAACGGGAGATCATGATACGGGCTGAAAAGAAAGAAGTCCGTCTCAGCGAAGTAATCAAAATAAAATTTTTAATGAAGCCGAATCTGATAATGAAACAGAACAGAAGGAAAGTGAAAAGAAGAAAATAGAGCTGCAAGGTGAATTCAGAAAGATAAAGCCACCAACATTTGATGGAGTGGAAGAAGAGGTAGTTGAGGCATGGCTGATTAATATGAACAAGTATTTTCAAGTATATGACTTTAACAGTAATCTTAAGGCCTGGTTAGCTATTTACCAATTAAGAGAGAAAGCCACCTTGTGGTGGGAAGAAGTGAAGAACGTTCGTAGAATAGAAGATCAAGATGTAACGTGGGATATGTTTCAACAATATTTTAAAGATAAGTACCTAACAGAGTGCTTTTATGATGAAAAAGCTCAAGAATTCCATGATTTGAAACTCGGACAACTGACTATGGATGAGTTTATCACTAAGTTTACTTCATTACTGCGTTATGTACCTTACTTAAGGGATGAGAAAGCTAAAGTACAAAGGTTTTTGAGCAGTTTACTCACTCACATGAAGGAACGCATAGAATTTGTAAATCCCAAAACAATGGATGAGGCCATTAGAAAGCTAGAATGTGCTATCAGCAAGCTAAAGCCAAGACAGATCAAGGAAAAGGATGGCAGCCAAGGAAAGAAAACAAGAGTAGTGCTAGTTTTAAAAGAGGCAAAACCAGTAATTTTAAAAGCACGGCAAAGAGCTCAGTTAGTAGGCAGTTTGGTAAGAACAATCAGAGGTTAAGGTGGCCTGTAGAAGATAAAACTGTTGAAGCTTCTAGTAAACCGGAGCAACCTCAAAACCAGAAGCCACCTTTACAGTGTTGGGGTTGTGGAGAGGCACACTATTATCAAAACTACCCACAGCGGGGTAGAAATGAAGCAGTAACCAATCTACAGGAAGCCTCAATAGTGGGAGATGTTGCTCGAAGCATACCCAGAATTAATGCATCATTGGAGGATCGATAGGTTGATTACCAACCTACCATGATTGAACTAGAAGGTAAACCATTATCTCAAACTGTTTCTATTTTGGTAGATCCAGGAGCAATTTTAAGCTATATAAGGCCTACATTAGTAGAGATCTGTAAATTACAAAGTCGAAAATTTAGGAAATCACGGTTAGTCCAGTTGGCTACTGGAGCCAAGAGAAAATTTAGTGCCAAAATACCAAATTGTGCACTACAAATTGATGGACAACAACTAGCTATGGATTTGAATATTTTTCCCTTGGGATCTTATGATGTGCTGCTTAGTATGGATTGGTTGGAAATGCATTGGAATCTAGTATATTGTAGAGAGAAAATTATCTACTACAGAAATCAGGATGGCACTCGTTAGGAAATTCAAGGAATAAAGAAACCGGTACAGTTGTGCCCAATTACAGCTTCCCAAATGGGTAAATGCATGAGGAAGGGATGTCAACTGTATGCTATACAAGTGGGTTTTTCTGATTCTAAAGAAAAATGTCCTATGCTGGAAAGTATACCTATAGTGCTGGAATTAAAGGATGTATTTCCAGAAGAAATACCAGGATTTCCACCTAGAAGCGATATAGACTTTACAATTGAATTGCTACCAGGAGCATCACCGATTTCAAGAGAAACCTATCGAATGAGTGTGCCAAAATTAACTGAGTTAAAAATGCAGCTTCAAGAATTATTAGACAAGGGATATATACAACCAAGTGTATCTCCTTGGGGAGCACCTGTATTATTCGTTAAAAAGAAGGATGAAACCATGCGTATGTGCATGGATTACCGTCACTTAAACAAATTGACCGTCAAGAAAAGATATCCGTTACCACGAAGTGATGATCTGTTTAACCAAGTAAGAGGAGCTACTGTATTCTCAAAAATTGATTTGAGATCAGGTTATCATCAAATCTAGATCAAAGATGAAGATATACATAAAACTACCTTTCGCACAAGGTATGGTCACTATGAATTCGTGGTGCTACCTTTCGGGCTGACTAACGCACCAACCACTTTTATGAGACTGATGCATAGTATATTTCACTCTTATTTGGATAAATTTGTGCTAATTTTCACTGATGACATTCTAGTCTACTCTAAGAATGTAGAAGAACACAAGGAGCATTTGAAAATAGTACTAGAGATGTTAAGAAAGCATTAGTTATATGAAAAATTTAGTAAATGTGATTTTTTCAAGGAAGAAATACAATATCTTGGACATGTGATATCTGCAAAAGGTATAGCAGTGGATCCGGAGAAAATCAGAACTATCATGGAATGGAAGGTGCCACAAAATGTGGCAGATATACGATCAGTTATGGGACTCGCTGGCTATTACCGGCGATTTATTAAAGGATTTTCAAAGATTGCCTTTCCTATTACCTCTCTGCAAAGGAAGGGAACAATTTTTAGATGGACAAAAGAATGTCAGGACAGCTTTGAAAAGCTGAAGCAATTATTAACATCAGCACCAGTGTTAAGTGTAGCTAATCCGAATAAGGAATTCGAGGTTTGCACGGATGCATGTAAGGAGGGTGTTGGGGAAATTTTATCACAAGAAGGAAAATTAATTACATATGAATCTCGTAAGCTAAAATATCACAAGAAACAATATTCATCCTATGATTTAGAGCTGACTGCAGCTGTGCACGCCCTCCGGGTGTGGAGACACTATTTACTTGGAAAAAGATTTGTGTTGAAGACAGATCATACCAGTTTAACCAGCTATTTCAAACAAGCTTATTTAAACTCCTGACAAGCAAGGTGGAATGCCTTCTTGAGCGAGTTTGACATTCACATGTAGCATGTAAAAGGAAAGGAAAACAGGGTTGCGGATGCATTGAGCAGAAAGCTGCATAACATCTACGAATTATATGTTAACCAAGTTGAATGTAGATTCCTATATCAAATTAGAAAAGAAGAAGGAAAAGATCCTGAATATGAATTTTTGTGGAAACAAGCACAGGAATCTAAAGAGAAAGGAAGGTTGGGAGATTATGATATCAACCAGGCTGGATTGATGGTTTTCAAGAAAAGAATAGTCATCCCAAATAGAATGGATTTGAAGACTCTAATATTGGATGAATATCATAGAAGCAATTATGCAGGGCATCCTAGATACCAAAAGATGTTGACAGCAATATGAAAGGACTAATATTGGCTGGGTATGAGAAAAGATATAGCAACCTATCTAAACAAATGTTTAGAGTGCCAGCAGGTGAAAGTAGAACACCGACATCTGGTTGGGTTAATGCAGCCTATACCAATTTCTAAATGGAAATGGGAAGTGATTTCATTATATTTCATCACTGGACTACCAAGATCAAAACGAGGAAATGACTTAATAATGGTAGTAGTAGACCGATTGAGTAAATTGGCACACTTCATACCAGTTCAGTCCACATATAAGACAATACAGATAGCAGATTTATTTATGCATGATATTTTTAGACTGCATGGCATTCCTAAGACTATTATTTCAAATAGGGATGTAAAATTTACATCAGCTTTTTGGAAAGCACTGTTTACAGGTTTAGGGACTCAAATTAATTTCATTACTGCGTACCATCCACAAACGGACAGGCAAACAGAACGAGTAAATCAAGTGATGGAAGACATGTTGAGAATGTATGTTTTGCAACAATCGACTAAGTGGGAAGAATATTTACACTTAGTAGAATTCACATATAATAACGGTTATGAAGAACCGTTAAAAATGAGTCTGTTTGAAGCCCTATACAGGCGAAAGTGCAAAACTCCTATCAATTGGAGTAGTCCCGAGACCAAGCTCATGCTAGGACTAGACATGCTAGCAGAAATGGAGTTAGAAGTGAAGAAAATTAGACAGAATTTAAAAGCAGCTTAGGACAGGAAAAATGTGTACTCAGATAAAAAGAGATCATATCATGAATATGAAGTGGGGGATCACGTGTATGTGAGAATTAAGCCAAAGAAGAGCATGTTAAGATGGGCATCTTGTGCAAAGCTAGCTCCCAGGTTTTGTGGTCCTTTCCAAATACTGGAAAGGGTAGGACCAGTGGCATATCGGTTGGCCCTTCCCAGCCATATCCTAGTACATAATGTTTTCCATGTATCGTTATTAAAGCGATATATTCATGATTCGAGACATATAATCCATTAGCAGAACATTCAGGTAGTGGGTAAGAACAATAGTTAAAAATATTATATGTTAAAGACTTATGTGAACTAATACAAAGTTTGTTGTGTGTAGGTAGAACCGGACGGAGAATTTTTGGTCAAGCCTCATAGTATAATCGACCGGAGGGAAATCATGCTCCGGAAACTAGCCATCACCCAGGTTAAAGTGCAATGGAAGAACTTTGGCCTGGAAGAGGCCACCTGGGAGGATGAAAGTTTTTTGTGGGAAGCATATCCTAAAAATTTTGCTGATATGGAGTAAGAACACCTAGAACAATGTTCTCTTTCAAAGGGGGAAAGCTGTAACCACTGCCTTAATTATTGACTAATTGTTACGATGTTGTTAAGAGTTGTTAAAAATTATTGTTATTTGTTACAAATGAAATATTTTGAACATAAATTAATTTTGGTATTTGAATAAAAATATTACTTGTGAAATTAGTTTCATAAGTAAAGACTGATGGTAAAAGTAAATTCAAGATCTGGAGTTAGTTGAACAGAAAAAAAGTTCAACAGTTATCCAAAGAAACTCTGGAATAAATAAGGGATTTCAGGGAGTTTTGGGGGTTCTGTTGGAAAACTGAGGAAACAATTGTTATCCTGAGGAGTGATCCCTGAAGGGAATAACTTACAGAGGAGATTGTTTCCACTGGAATTGGAGAATTGGACCGGACTGTCCCAAGATTCTCTTCCAGTTTTCTGTATTCAATGAAGACTCGGAATTGGAGCACGGGGGAGAGTTAGAGGACGTAATTGCCTCACTCACGGAAGGGAGGAGGAGTAGGGGGGAGGGAAGGAGGGGAGGGTAGGAGAGGGAGGAAGATGAGGAGGGAGGAGAGGAGCATAAGGGAGGAGGAGGATGGGGGGATGGAGGAAGGGAGGGAGGAGAAGGAGGGAAATCATGCTCTGGAATAAATGATTGATAAATGATTGCCTCCCTTCCGTGAGTGAGGCAATTAAATCCTCTAACTCTCCCCCTTGCTCCAAGTCTGAGTCTTCGTTGAATACAGAAAACTGGAAGAGAATCTTGGGACAGTCCGGTCCAATTCTCCAATTCCAGTGGAAACAATGTCCTATGTAAGTTATTCCCTTCACAGATCACTCCTCAGGATAACTATTGTTTCCTCAGTTTTCCAACAGAACCCCCAAAACTCCCTAAAATCCCTTATTTATTCTAGAGTTTCTTTGGATAACTGTTGAACTGTTTTTCTGTTCAACTAACTCCAGATCTTGAATTTACTTTTACCATTAGTCTTTACTTCTGAAACTAATTTCACAAGTAATATTTTTATTCAAATACCAAAATTAATTTTTGTTCAAAATATTTCGTTTGTAAGTTATTCCCCGTCCCTCCCCTCTCTCTCTCCTCCTCCTCTCTCTCCTCCTTACAGATAACAGATTTATTTATGCATGATATTTTTAGACTGCATGGCATTCCTAAGACTATTATTTCAGATAGGGATGTAAATTTTACATCAGCTTTTTGGAAAGCACTATTTATGGGTTTAGGGACTCAAATTAATTTCAGTACTGCGTACCATCCACAAACGGATGGGCAAACAGAACGAGTAAATCAAGTGCTGGAAGACATGTTGAGAATGTATGTTTTGCAGCAACCGACTAAGTGGGAAGAATATTTACACTTAGTAGAATTCACATATAATAACGGTTATCAAGAATCATTAAAAATGAGTCCGTTTGAGGCCCTATACAGGCGACAGTGCAAAACTCTATATCAATTGGAGTAGTCCCGAGACCAAGCTCATGCCAGGACCAGACATGCTAGCAGAAATGGAGTTAGAAGTGAAGAAAATCAGACAGAATTTAAAAGCAGCTCAGGACAGGAAAAATGTGTACTCAGATAAAAAGAGATCATATCGTGAATATGAAGTGGGGGATGACGTGTATGTGAGAATTAAGCCAAAGAAGAGCATGTTAAGATGGGAATCTTGTGCAAAGCTAGCTCCCAGGTTTTGTGGTCCTTTCCAAATACTGGAAAGGGTAGGACCAGTGGCATATCGGTTGGCCCTTCCCAGCCATATCCGAGTACATAATGTTTTCCATGTATCGTTATTAAAGCGATATATTCATGATTCGAGATAATCCATTGGCAGAACATTCAGGTAGTGGGTAAGCACAATAGTTAAAAATATTATATGTTAAAGACTTATGTGAACTAATACAAAGTCTATTGTGTGCAGGTAGAACCAGAGAGAGAATTTCTGGTCAAGCCTCACAGTATAATCGATCAGAGGGAAATCATGCTCCAGAAACAAGCCATCACCCAGGTTAAAGTGCAATGGAAGAACTTTGGCCTGCAAGAGGCCACCTGGGAGGACGAAAGTTTTGTGTGGGAAGCATATCCTAAACTTTTTGCTGATATGGAGTAAGAACACCAAGGACGGTGTTCTCTTTCAAAGGGGGAAAGATGTAACCACTGCCTTAATTATTGACTAATTGTTAGGATGTTGTTAAGAGTTGTTAAACATTATTTTTATTTGTTACAAACGAAATATTTTGAACAGAAATTAATTTTGGTATTTGAATAAAAAGATTACTTGTGAAATTAGTTTCATAAGTAAGGACGGATGGTAAAATTAAATTCAAGATCTGGAGTTAGTTGAACAGAAAAACAGTTCAATACTTATCCAAAGAAACTCTGGAATAAATAAGGGATTTCAAGGAGTTTTGGGGGTTCTATTGGAAAACTAAGGAAACAATAGTTATCCTAAGGAGTGATCCCTGAAGGGAATAACTTACAGAGGAGATTGTTTCCACTGGAATTGGAGAATAGGACCGGACTGTCCCGAGATTCTCTTCCAGTTTTCTGTATTCAATGAAAACTCAGACTTGGAGCATGGGGGAGAGTTAGAGGACATAATCGCTCAGATGTACTAACAGTCATTTGGGGTAGAGGTGGGAGGGAGAGGGGAGGAGGAGGAGGATGGGGGGATGGAGGAAGGGAGGGAGGGAGGGAGGAGAAGGAGGAGTAGGAGGGAGGGAGCGAGGGGGGGAGGGGAGGAGGATAGGGGAGGGGGAGGAGGACAGAAGGAGAGAAGGGGGAGGTGGAGGAGGAGGAGGTGGAGAGGGGAGGGAGAGGAGGTGGAAGAGGAGGATAAGGAGGATGGGAGGGAGAGGGGGGGAGGAGGAGGATGGGGGGATGGAGAAAGGGAGGGAGGGAGGGAGGAGAAGGAGGAGTAGGAGGGAGGGAGCGAGGGGGGGAGGGGAGGAGGATAGGGGAGCGGGAGGAGGACAGAAGGAGAGAAGGGGGAGGTAGAGGAGGAGGATGAGGAGGAGGAGGAGGAGGAGGGAAGGAGGGAGGAAAGGGGGAAGTAGAGAAGGAGGAGGAGGAGGAGGAGGAGGAGGAGACGGAGGGAGGGAGAGGGGAGAAGGAGAGAGGGAGGGGGGAGGGAGGTGGAGGAGGAGGAGTAGGATGGAGGGATAGAGGGAGGAGGAGGAGGAGGAGGAGGAGGAGGAGGAGGAGGAGGGGAGGGGAACGGAGGAGAGGGAGGGGGAGGAGGAGGGGAGGGGAGGGAGGGGGAGGAGAGGAGAGGATGAGGAGGGGAGGGGAGGAGAGGGAGAGGACAAGGAGAGTGGAGAGAGTGAGATCAGGATGAAGGGAGCGAGTTAGGGAAGGTAAGGGAGGGAGGGAGAGAGGACAAGAGGAGGAGTGAGGAAGGGGGGGAGGAGGAGGAGGAGGAGTGAGGGAGGTGAGGGAGGGAGGGGAGTGAGGAGCGAGGGAGGGAGAGGAGGAGGATGAGGAGTGGAGGGAGTTGAGGAGAGGAGGAGGAGGAGGAGAGGGGAGGGAGGTGAGGGAGGGAGAGGAGAGGGGAGGGAGGTGAGGGAGGGAGGAGGAGGAGGAGGATGAGGAGGAGGAGGAGGAGGAGGAGTGGCAGGAGGGGAGGAGGAGAGGAGATGAGAGGAGGCGAGGGGAGGGAGGGGGGAGGAGGAGAAGGTGGAGGATGAGGGGGAGGATGAGTGGGGAGGGAGGAGTGAGGGAGGAAAAGGAGGAGCAGGAAGGGAGGGGAGGGAGGGAGAGGGGGAGGAGGAGAGCAGAGCGGAGGAGGAGGATGGAGGGAGGGAGGAGGGGAAGGAGGAGGAAGGAGGGAGGGAGAGAGAAGGATGAGGAGGACCAGGGGATGGAGGGAGAGGAGGAGGAGGAGGAGCAGGGGGAGGGAGGGAGGGAGAGGAGAGTAGGGTCAGGAGGAGGATGAGGAGGAGGAGGAGGAGGGAGGAGTGGAGGCTAGGGGAGGAGGAGGAGGGGGAGGGCGAGGGGGAGGGGAGGGGAGTGGAGGATAGAGGAAGAGGGAGATGAGGAGGATAGGGGAGGGAGGTAGAGGGAGAAGAGGAGTAGGGGATCGAGGGAGGGAGGGGGGTTAGGGTAAGGGCGGGAGGAGGTGGATGAGGGGGATGGTGAGGGGAGGAGAGGACAGGAGGAGGAGGAGATTGGATGGTGAGCGGAGGAGAGGACAGGAGGATAGGAGAAGAAGAGGAGGATAGGGGAGGGAAGGGGAGGGAGAGGAGGAGGATAGGGGAGGGAAGGGGAGGGAGAGGAGGAGGATAGGCGAGGTAAGGTGAGGGAGATTAGGAGGATATGGGAGGGAAGGGAATGAAGAGGATGAGGAGAGGGGAGGGAGGGAGAAGGAGAGGAGCAGGAGGGGATCAAGGGAGGGAGGGTGGGAGGAGGGGGAGGGAGGGAGAGGGGTAGGAGGAGGAGTGAGGGAGGTGAGGGGAGTGGAAGAGGAGGAGGAGCGAGGATTAAGGAGGGAGTTTAGGGAGGGAGGAGGAGTGGAAGGATGGAGGGAGGGAGGGAGGAAGAGTAGGAGAGGGGAGGGAGGGAGCAGGAGGATGAGGAAGAGGTGGAGGAGGAGAGGGGAGGGAAAAGAGGAGTAGGAGGAGGAGAAGAACAATTTAGGGGAGTTGGACATGGAAGGAGGAGGAGGAGGAGTAGTGCAGGGAGTGAGGGAGGGGATGAGGAGGAGGAGGAGGAGCAAGGGATGATGGGAGAGGATTAGGAGGAGAATGGGGAGGGAGGGATGGCAAGATAGCATCGCGAGGAGGAGAATTGAGGAGAGGAGAGTAGGGGAGGAGGAGGAGGACAAGTACATGGACGAGGACGAGGACGAGGACTCAGATGAGGACAAGGAGAGGAGAGGGATGGAGAGGAAGAGGATGAGAAGGGGGAGGGAGTGAGGGGAGGGTAAGAGAGGGAGGAGGAGTACAAGAGGGGGAGGTGAGGAGGATGAGCATGGAGAGGTAGGGAGGGAGGTGAGAATCAGGGAGGAGGGGGATGGAGGGAGTGAGGGAGGGGAGGAAGAGAAGGGAGGCGAGCAGAGGAGAAGGGAGGAGGATGATAGAGGGAGGGAGGGATGGACGATGGGATGATAGAGAGCGATATACAAAGGGATAAGTGGGGAGGGAGATAGGGAAGGATAGGGGAGGGAGGAAGGGAGGAGAAGAGAGAGAGAAAGAAGGGGGGAGAGAGAGAGAGAGAGAGAGAGAGAGAGAGAGAGAGAGAGAGAGAGAGAATGAGGAAGGGAGAGAGGGAAGGGGAAGGAGGAGGGTAGGGGAGGTGAGGGAGAGAGAGAAGGTTGGAGCAAGAGAGAGAAGGAGAGAGAAGGAGGGGATGGGAGGAAAGGAGGATGAGAGAGAGGTAGAAGGGGGGAGGGAGGTAGGGAGAGAGGGATGGCGATTGAGGAAGGGAGGAGGATAGAGAGAGGGGGGGAAAGGGGGAGGGAGAGAGGGAATGCGAGGGAGGAAGGGAGGAGGACATAGAGGGGCAGAGATAGAGAGACTAAGGGAGAGAGGGGAGGGGATGGGAAGAAGGGACGAGAAGAGAGTGAGAGAGAGGGAAAGAGGAGGAGGAAGACATGGAGGAGGAGAGAGAGGGTAGGGGAGTGGGATGGAAATAGAGAAGGATAGGGAGAGAAATAGGGATAGAGGGGGAATTTTAGTTCGATGGAAGGTGACAGGGTGAGGGAAAGGGAGAGGGAGAGCCAAATGGAGAGGGAGATAGAGAGGGATAAGGGCAGAGGGAGAGATGGAATGAGGAGAGAGAGAGGGGAGGGGGTACGAGAGTGGATGGGGTGAGGGAATGGAGGGAGGGAGGTGAAGAGAGCAAGAGAAAGCGACTGAGGAAGAGGAGGAGGATGAGGAGGAGAGAGAGGGGAGGGAGAGAGATGACGATGGAAAAAGAGAGAAAGAGGGAGAGAGGGGGCATATTATGCCAATGAATAGTGAGAGGGTGAGGGAAAGGTAGAGGGAGCGGAAAATGGAGAGGGAGAAGGGGGGAGGCAGAAAGGGAAGGAGGAGAGAGAGAGGGAAGGGGGGTAGGGGAGTGGAGGGGGTGAGGGAGTGGATGGAGGGAGAAGAGAGAGAGAGAAAGCGAGAGAGTAAGAGGAGGAGGAGGAGAGAGAGGGAAGGGAGAGAGAGGGAGATGGAGAGAGAGAGAAAGAGGGAGAGATGGGGCATACTATGGCAATTAATGGTGAGCGGGTGAGCGAAAGCGAGAGGGAGAGGATAATGGAGAGGGAGATAGAGAGGGAGAAGGGGGGAGGCAGAGAGGGAAAAGAAGGGAAGGAGGACAGCGAGACAGGAAGGGGAATGGGAAGGGGAGGTGGGAGGGGTGGAGGGGAGGGGATGAGAAGATAGGAGGAGGGGGAGAGAGAGAGAGAGAGGGAGAGAGGGAGGAAGGGAGGAAGAGAGAAAGAGAGAGAGGAGGAGGATGTGAAGGGAGGCCGAGCGAGTGACAAATAGAGGGAGAGGGAAGGATATGGATGGTTAGAGAGGGGGAGATAGAGGGAGGGGGATAGGGTGAGAGAGAGAGAGAGATATATGATGAGGAGGGGGGCCCTCCCCTCTCTCTATCTACCTCACACTCCCTTCCCCTCCCTCTCTCTCTACCTCTCACCATTTTCCTACCTCCCTTACACTCCCTCTCCTCTCTCACTCTCTCTCCCTCCATCCTCCTCCTCTTAACCCTCCCCTCCCCACTCTCTCTCTCTCTCTCTCTCTCTCTCTTCATCCTCCCCTCTCCTCCGCTCCCCTACAAGTCCATATATCCATAAATTTATCTCTCAAGTAGTGAAACAGAGTTTCAGACCATTTAACTATATAATATAAATTTATTCAACAATAATATTCACAAACTAATTTTTTAATTGTGATCCATTAAAAATAAATTCCTATAATAAACACCACCCTCATGATTTTAGTGAACATAGACCTAGTAATCTCAACCTATAGTGTTTAGGATTTCATAGTAAACAACACATGTTATTTCTATCTTTCAAAAGAATGTTTCCCGAAAAATCCAAATGAGTTTTAATCAAGAAGTTATTCCTCTTTCAATTTTTTTAAACCAAGAACATTTGGTTTCCCAATATTACCATATAGAAAAATTGTGTATTAATATTCCAATGGAATTATTTTGTATTACCTGATTCAGCCAATCTTGGTAAAACTTGGTAACTATGCTCCAAATTTGTTGAATTGGGATATTTTCTCCTTTTGTGGAATTTAAGGTAGAAAGGCCTTATTGAATATCAATCATAAATTGAATCTGCTAGTCAATTAGCAACTACAATTTGCAATTACAACCTAACAATAATCATGTACAGTCCCATGTCTTTAGATTAAAAAATAAAAAATAAGCGGTCACATTATTAAATATAATTTTTAATAGTTTTATAAATAATATTTTACAAACTAAAAAAATAAGTGGTCACATTATTAAATATAATTTTTAACATTTTTATAAATAATATTTTAAAGTATGAAAATTTTTATAAATAGTCATAATAAATTGAATAGTATAATGATTTTTAAAATTTTTAACATTTTAAATGGAATTATATGATGATGATGATGATGATGATGGTTACCATCCATTAAGACCAATGCGACCTATCAGAACTTAAGAGAGGATAAAGAATCTAATTTTGATTCTTCAAAATCTTGTTTCTATGGTCAAAGAGAAGGGGAATAAGTGCTCCACGATCACTATAGGTGGGTTGGCTTAATAAGTCAAGAATATTGGAAGCGTGGCAAATGGTAGGGAATTGAGAGTGAATGTGAGAAAGAGTCTGGCAGTATAAAAGGAAGTGATATTCATCTTCCACCTGCTTATAATCATAAATCTAACAGATTCTATTGTTCCAAGGGGTCTTGGGAATAGACCACCACCCAGTCTCACTCCGAAGCTCATGGGAATTACTTCTTATCTTAGAGATTTTCATTTTCTTCTTATTGCTAGAAAACACAGAGAGATAATTATGATTATCAAGGGTGGGGTTGATCACTTCCTTATAGTATATTAGCTTCCTTTTACCCTCCAGCTCCTAATCCTCCCACAACTTGTCCTTAAACTTGGAGGTAATAGTATTTTTTATATTATCTTTTCCTCCCATATTGTGCTCCTCCTTAATTCCCCAATGGTTGAGCCAAGACAGGGCATCCTTATGCCACCCACACTTGAGGAAAAGGTGAGGGTGTTGAGTATAGTTAGAAGAAATTTTTGGGAGCCTTTTTTATTGCATGTTGTCAAGCTTCTTATTATAAATCATATATCTAAATATAGATGTACTTTCAATGGGGGACAAACCAAATTCAATTAAGAGGATAGGATAAAAATTATTTCCCTTGATCTTAAGGTTGTAGGTTATTAATTTATTTTGAATCATCTCAATCTTCCTCCATGACTCTCTAGATATACTACAACCCCAAACCTCACATATGTATAAGACAACAAGGGTGACAAGGGTCTTAAAGAGGAACCTCTTTTTACTCCAAATGTAAATATCGACCGACTTGCAATTGTTTTCAAGATCATAATAATCTTTCCAACCCCTAATAATCCTTTTCTCGATGTTATAATTTCAGTTGATATGATGAGGGAAGTCAATTCCCAAATACTTATAAGAAGAAACCTGCTCTAAGCACTGGTTATTATACATGAAACTACCATCGGTGATATTTTTGGATTTAATGATCATGAATTTAGTGTTGTCGGTTTTAAGTGTCATACACATATTAGATCAGTAGTCACGAGGAATCACGAGGAATATAGGATCTGGAGAGGATCCTTCTTTTTCTCCCATCTGTTCAGAAATGCCCTATACAAAGCTTCTAAATCAGCAATACTATTCGGGGTAAGAGCCCTAAACCAAGTTCTAACTTCTCCAGTAAGACTCTGTACGAAAATTCTCATACGGATATTATCAGTATCAATCTCATAAAACTCAAAGTAATCAGTCATTCTTTTGGTGTGTTGTTGAGCTGTGTAAGTTCCTGATCCGTCAAAAGGTGTGATCTTACTTTGGTAGTCCTGATGTAAAGCTGGAGGGTTGGCTGGTAACTGTAAAGGGGCATATCGATTAGCCATTGGAAGATAAAGTGGAGTGATAGGAGTTGATGGTCTAGCAGGAGGAGATGGAGGAGTAGCAAGGATAACAGGTGTTTGAAAAGTTTGAGAAAAAGTGACTGAGCTTGGAGATGCTTCAGTAATTACAGAAATGTTTGAGCTTTCTTCAAAGGTTTGCTCAGACTGAATGGAGTTATGCAATTCTCTGTCAAGATGATGTGAAACAAATCTGTATTGCAAATCCTCAAAGAACAAAGGATCTGGAACTAGTCTAGATAATTCAGTTTCAGAAAAATTCACAAACAAAGATGTTTCAAATCGTGCATCAAAAGGAATGTCATCAATATATATAATTTTCACAGGACAAGATGCAGATCTAGAAAGTGATCTAGAACTTCCTGTACTCTCCTGACTTCCTCTTTCATAACTTTCTTGACTTCCTTGTCTTCTAAGAATCCTAGGAATCAGATTTGGATTTTCAAATATTGGTGGTGGATTGGGGTCAGGGTTTGACCTAGTATGTCGAATCCTTTCTGAAGCCAGTTTTCCTAGACTATGTGTTTTTGGATTTTTTATTTTAATTGAAAAAATAAATACAACTTCTACAAATTCTTCAAGAAATAATGATGTATGATTAAAATTTTCTCAAAGATCTGTTTAAACTAAGAGAATCTGATTGAATATTTTAAAACTAAAGTTCAGTATATAAGCTAAATCAGAGATAGACTGAAGCATCATTTATTTACTTTTGAAATTGCAGAGCAAAAGCAATTTAAAAGGCTACCTGGCTGATTCTTCAGACTCTGTCTATAGCTTATAAATCAAACAATAGTATCAATAAAAATGATTCAGTTCCCCAGTGGAGTCGCCACTATGTTATCACTCAGGTTTTCCTAGAAGTTGTGTAAGAGGAAAGTATACCCGAGGTAACCACAAACCAACCTTTTAGATGCAGAATCTAGCCAATCTGCATCCAGAGAGGGCTCTCTCTTTATAATTTATCTTTGTTCTCGGAAGGTTTTAGGCTAGTTATAGATTCAAAGTTTGTTTTGGGAAAATGGTGGAATCCACAAACTAAGGGCAAGGTTGAGAGCTTTCAGTCCATTGGGCTATGGAGTCAAAGGATGGCTTTACTGGATTTCTATTCTAGGCACAAGATGGTATTACATGGCAAGATAGCTAGACAGAGAACAATCCTTAAAATTTAAAGTGGATGGGATGATCTTGAAGGGATGAAAGGCAGCTAAGAATCTTTCACCATGTTCAAAAGAAAGAAATGAGATGACTACAAACAAAGAGCAATGAAGAATTCTTTATTATAGTAATCAATAGTGTTTAAATTAGCAAAGCAAGAGCATTTAAGAATTCATGCTTATAACCAATTTAGAGGAAAACATTAAGAACAATCACATCTGAAATCAGAGTACAATTAAGTAAATTCTGATTCAATCCTTTATGTAAATTATTCAGAAATGGACATAATAATATTATGAACTGATATAAAACTTGAGACAAGGGTAGAAAAACTTATTGAACTGTAGTCTAACACATGAATCCTGCAACAAGTCCAGTGCTTTAAATCGTCATCCAGTAAGCCACGAATAAATTTCTCCAAAATGCTTTTATTCCGAAAATCTCAATGTTACAAAAGAGTAATAGAATCCACCCTCAACACTCTCTTTGAGGGTTTATTTATACACAAAATAATCTTAAACAATCTTACACTATCTTAGCCAATAATCTAGGCTGACTTAAAGCATAATTTACACTAATATAAAACTTAAGACAAAGGGTAGAAAAACTTATTGAACTGTAGTCCAACACATGAATCCTGCAACAAGTCCAGTGCTTTAAATCGTCATCCAGTAAGCCACGAAAAAATTTCTCCAAAATGCTTTTATTCCGAAAATCTCAATGTTACAGCAGAGTAATAGAATCCACCCTCAATACTCTCTTTGAGGGTTTATTTATACACTAAATAATTGAAAATATCTCACACTATCCTAGCCCATATTTTGGGGTGACTAAGGATTAATTTACAAGTAGGCAGGAGACAAATGGTCTCGTAGATAGAATAATAAGTAACTGCTGATGTGTTGTTTCCTTTCTTTATGGATGTGCTGGAGGCAAGTGCTGAAAAAGAGCTTGTTGCTGTCTTCTGGAGTAATTTCTTTGCTTGTTTGATACTCTTTGTCTTTACGGATACTCTTTAACCTGTGTAACTGATACTCTTTCATCTGTACTCATTTTTACCATTTACCTGATAGTAAAGATAAATTTTCATCCTGAAAATAACTTTTATAGAATTTCTAATAAGTCTCTCCACCATGAATCGTCTGGTATCACAGTCCTTTTGAGTTTTCTCAATGTCTCATCTGCTTCTGTGAGGTTGTAAAAGGTGGGCTCATTAGGAAATAGATACTTTATTTCATGTTCCAAATGAAATAAATTCCTCACTCTATCATAGATGTTTCTCCCTGTTGGTAATGTTGATTGTGGTAAACTGGGAGAACAAGCAGCTGTATTTTGAGCATGAGCATTTATTTTCTTTATATAGGTTTCTAAGTCCATTATTTGATCCTCTGAGAGCATAGGACTTGGTAACCCACTGTCCAACAAAGCTTGAAATTTCTCTCTGAAAATATTGATATCAACCAAAATATCTGTGCATTTCCTTTCTAAATTTTACATGAAAGTTCTCTTGATGAAAACTCTCTTTATTTCCAAAACTGTGCCTGTCCTGTCATCAATCCCTAACACTACAAGCTGTTGCTTTGTCCGGGTGTTCAAAAATTGAATAAGCTGATTGGCCTGCTCAGGCCTACCTCTTAATTCATTTCTGGTTCTGTTTATTTCTTCTTGGGCTATTTTAACCAACTCATTTTGTTCAAAAATAGCTTGAATAGAGGGCCAAATACCCTTTATTAACTCAATGATGTTACCCCAAAGAATGTCATTTACTTCCTTTAAAGGCTTTTCCAATGAAAGATCTTTTTCCAAAGCCTGAACCAATTTTTCTAACCTTTTTATTTCCCTGGTGTTATCAGCAACTGTCTTTTTAGATGTATCATATTTTTCCTCCAATTTTACTAATTGTAATTTCGTTGTTTGGAGTTCTGTGACCCTTAGTTGTAGACTTTCCATCTGTTTTATTAATTCATCAGAACTCAAACCAGAAGTGTTTACCTGGGATGGCTGTGTTTGCTGACCTGTTGTTGTAGTACATGTTGTTGATGACTGCCTGATAGTTTCCTGTTCCTGCAAAGCTTGTTCCAATTCCTTCTCCGTTTCACTTAGTCGCTCAGTCATATTTAGGAGCAACTCCATTATTTCTTCCTATGAATTTCCCTTTAGAACTTCTTGGGTCTGAGGGTGCCTTGAGGCTGGAAATTTTAGCTGCTTTCTCAGTGCAGCTATGTCATCATCTTTCTTCTTTATTAATGCCTCAATACTTTTAATGTCTTTGGGGTTGTGACCCAAACCAATGATTATGTCTTCTAAAGACTTTATTCTATTATCTTTGGCCTGTGAAGAGGCCTTCTCAATTTGCAATTGTGCAGTTGTGTTATTCAAAGAATCCTGCAGCGTTATAGCTACCATGGCCTTATTGGTAAGAGTGGAATATACCATTTCCCCAGTTTGTCTGTGTAGCTCTATCTGGTCCAGAGGATGAATATCCTTTGTCAGAACCTCAAAATTTGTCCTGATGTAGTCAGCTGCAGTAATGGGTTTTGGCACCTTTGATTTAAAGTGACTCATTATCATTTTGCCTTGTGACATGTCAAATGCTGACATTAGCCTTTCTTGGTTATGGGGAGCCATTTTCATATATTGATCATATACCTTCATTTTTAATGGATCATTCTTTGCTTTAATATTAATGAAGGTTCTTTTAATATCCCCTGTATCTGTTTTTGGTGGTCTGAAAGAGGATACCTCAGTACTTAATTGCTTTTGTAAGGCTTTTCCTTTCTGTCCTGTGTTTGTTTCACTAACTGTGCCAGTTAGTTGACTGTCTTCCCTTCCATCATCAAACACTTCATCTATGATTTCCACATCTGGAAGTGGATCTGATTTATGTTTTTTAGTTTGATGTACCTGTGAGGTCCCTTTTGGAGGCGTGGTATCTGGAACCTGCCTCTTCTTTCCTATTTCCACATTTAATGGAGTTTGAAACTCTGGAACTTGTGTGTGCTTTGCCTGTGTGGGAGAAACATGTGATGGTTCAGGTGCTTTGGAAGTTTGTGGTTTCTCTGCCATGACCAAAGTTTCAATGACCTGGATTGCAGGTTCCTTTCCTTTGCCCTTTGATTCTGCTGCAACTGATGAACTGCTTTCCTGTAATGTGTGCTGTAGAGTTGCTGCTGAAGAAGTGCCAATGTAGGGTACCTGCACTTGACCACAAGATTCTAGGTCAAAGTTCTTCTCAACATCTTTCATAATTTTATTCATTTTGTCAGCTTCACTTTCTTCCTCAACAAGTGTTCCTTCAACCCATTCATCTTGATTGGCATATTGTTCTAGATCGGGAATCTTGTGGTGTATATAAGGGGATGATTTATTCTTTAATCTCTTTTCACAAATAAAACCAAATGGGTCATAAGGAACCCAACGGAAAGATGTTTGGAACTTTCTTTGTAATATATTTTCTGCCTCTCTCTCGGCCTCCCTAGAGTTGCAGATGAAAGGACCTAATTGACTTTTGATTCTTAATTGAGCTTTCTTCTTTACACTACAAAAATGGATCAAATCTGAATTGTTCATTTGCCTGAAGTATTCCAAGGCAAAAATCCTCATGGGCACATATCTTGGTAACTTGAATGGATGTAATTCACATCCATAAATTCTGATGACTGTATGGTTTTGATACAAATACCAATCCCCAACTTTATAAGTCCTTGAAAGTTGCAAGGTCTTTTTTATTTCATTACTGAGCCTTGGGGGAGAGATTCCTGTTAACAAAGTTGTTGCAGGATATACAAACTGATCAATGAATTCAGTGTAGGAATAGGGAGAATCGGAGGAAGAATGAATTATGGGGGACCAAAATATGACTGACCTGGGGTTTCCCTTGGCATCAAGTTTTTGAACAGGGAAAGGGAAATTTTCTGACTGATAGTAGATAATGAGATGATAGATGACTGAGGAATATTTAAAAACTTTTTCATCATCTAGCCTCATGAATTGATCATGGATCTTGTTGGCTATGAAGGAGGCAAAGTCATATTTAATCTCAGGAGGTTGCCCAGGGGTAAAAATGGATAGCAAAACCAAGGTTATCTCATCCACATATTCACTGGTGTTGAATCCCAAGACAAAAGATATCATATTTACAATGAGCCTTCCCAATGTATTGAAATAGTAAAAACCATAGGGAGGAGATCCTTTTGGTTGATGCTCAGGCAACATGAAATTCTGGCACATGGATTTTAGCTTTTCTGGGGTTAATTGCCTGGTCTTCTCAATCAATTCTTCCATGGAAAATGGTGCTAGTTCTTGGTCTGGTTCAAAGTGTAACATGGCATTGATAGCCTGGGGAGTAATGGGAAACAGAACACTTTGATCAGGAGCTATTACAGCCCTTTGAGTGGGATCATAGTTTGAATGGCAATAATGGATGATTTCTGGGAAATAAATGACTGAAGGGATGAGATACCTTGGGAGAACACTTTGATCAGGAGCTAATACAACCCTCTGTGTGGGATCATAGTTTGAATGACAGTAATGAATGATTTCTGGGAAAATAAGGACTGAAGGAATAAGATACCTTGGGAGATTGGATTCCCACAACCCTATAAGATCTTGCCCCTTTGAGTATTCGTCTCTGCAGCGACAATAGCTCAATAGGGGACTTTCATCAAAATGCAGGTCTTTAATTTGGAAATCTTCATCTATCAGAGGTAAATAGTCCAATTCACGGTGAGGAGCATTCAATGGAGTGATATTCAGAGCTGCCGGGACCTCCATTTTGGTTCTTGTGGATTCAAAATGGAGGTTTTTGGTTTTCCTTACAGACCGGGCGGGATTTCTGAAATGGAGGAAATTAGCACAATTTGGTGGTTCAGGGAGCAATTACACAGTTTTTTAAACCTCTGGGAAGGACTCAGTGACGATTTTTAATCACTATTTCAGCGAAAAACAAAGAACACTGAGTTTTATTTATGTGCCTAAGTTGAAGGATAACACTGCTTAGACTAAGCTGCCTTAACAGTATGTGAATAAGTGACTGCTTTTCAGCATGTGCACAGACTCTGAGGAATTGGTCAATTCTGCCTCAGCTCTGAAAATCACAATGGGAGCCTGCTGCTTTTCTGTGTAATAATTAAAATAATAGGAAAACATGAAAAATGGTCATTTAAAGTCAAAGGGCTATTTTTTCGAGGTGTATACACTGGGACGCATGGGGTGAGCCGCAGGGCTCGGGGATAATGGCATGGCAGGCGCCCACCGTTGGTCGAGGGTGGTTTAAATCGGGAGGGCAGCGATTCCACAGAATGATCGCCACGTGGACGGTGGACTATTCAAAAACCACCCATCCCCCGCTGGTTAAAATGCTGAAAAGGGATGGGCAGCGGGGTGAACACTGGCCGTTGATCTACGAAGGGGTGATCCGACGGTTGAAGCGATGGGGGAACAAGCGGAAGTTTCAGGTGTGGGCCCGTCGGGCTTTAAAATGATTTAAGGTTTAATCTAATCACCCCGGGAGATATTTAATAGGCGGAAAAGGTTATTAATTAGTCCTGATGACTAATTAATCCCGTATACGTCAAGAAAGGGGTTGCGAGGGGGTTTCGTTAAGTGGATTTCCAGGTGGACAAACCACGGTGGCACAAAACTTTTCGGAAGTTTTATTCATATTTTTGTATTTAAACATACATATGGCATGTTTAAAGTTTTTTTATATATATTTTTTATTTATATGGTAACAAACAATCATTATTTAATTACCATAACGGCGGGATTATAACATATTGGTAATTTTAACCAAAGGGCATATAATGGGTTTTTATTTTAAATGCGCGGGGATATAAAATACTTTGTTTAAACTTTATAATAGGGGGGTTTTTTGGGTTATTTATAAAAAGGGATTTATATACTTAGGATAGGGTATTTGACTAGGGATTTAGTAAATAAAGTTAAACATTAATATGACAAAGGGACAGGGAAACTCAAAACATTTTTGCATATCCAAGAAAGTGAAAACTTTTGAAGTAAATTGCAATATTTGATCTCCAACACTTAAACTTAGAATAGCAAGTTGTCTTGAGGGATTTTTATGGAATTTTGCATGAGCCTGAAGAGAGATTTTACTAGACATGTTGGGCAGATGGATGATTATAATGATGAATTATCTCAAGTACTTAGGTCTTTTTGATCATTAGGCCGAGGGTCCGGTCCCTCCAGAAGTCAAGGAAATGCCTTGAACCCCTTTGATCTCCAAATACCTTAGTATTTTGGGGGGAAATTAGTAAAACTTTTGAGGGGAAAGTGATGAGGGAAGTTAATGAGTTTGATTTTGCTTTCCGTGAGATTTTTTGATGTGATTTCGCTTTAGTACTTGTAGTACCTGAAAGTAAATGATTAACCAACATGCGCAAAGACTATCTAATGAGCATTTTACAAAGAATTATCTACCTACCCTATCTACTGCTACCATTTTCTCTTCTTTATTAGGGTGCATTTAGACTTGCAAACCCTTTTCAACATTTTTTCTTTTTACAAGGCAAATCTATCTAATTCTACCCTTATTACATCCAAGGGCTCAGATTAAACTGTTGAGCACCTTTTATTAACTCTACCTATCTACTTATCTGCCAAGATTAAACTGTTTGGCTAGATATTTATTCTCTAATCTACAACATGAAATTGAAATATGAGTAAGCCAAGTTTAAACAGTTTGACTTATTCATGAATTGTGGCAAAGGTTTGACAGGCTGCACACAATTGCTTTATTACAAAAATGAAATAGTAGTGGCATTTGGATTTGCACACTTTCCTTGGTCTATTTTTTGCTTGGGGTTCATTTCTTTCACTTTTTTGACCACTTTTATTTTTCTTACCCTTTGATTTTTCTTTTAGGGTATACCCTCTTTACATTTTTTAAATTTTTTGATTTTTTGGTTTTCCAAGAATATGGAACACCTTTGCTCAAGAAAGAAGGTTTGAACATATTCCATAGTTCAATCAAGACAATCATGAAAGATGAAACCTATTGGTATAGGAGGCTAACACTGGCTCCACTTGGGGATGGCTTTTCCTTGTGGAAAGTCAAGAACAGCAGGTCAGATGCCTCACAATGTCTTCAAACTGAAATTATGAAATCTTCCTCCTCCTGGTAGCTTTATTTTACATATGATAGTGAAACTTTTGAAACTTAGGGCCTTCACTTCGGGCTTCAATTTCAAGAAGTCACCATCCAATCCAAAACTGCATTAGAAAAAGGATATATTATGTACAAGTTAGAAAAATCAAACATTCTAGTAAATGGGATCAAAATAATGCTTGAGCATTCGACCATTGACTGGTCCTTCTTCAACTTCTGAATTATCCAACTCCTTCAAAAAGTAAGTATTGTTTCCCTGCAAGGCATGAATGATATAAGGCCCTTTCCACAAGAAATCAAACTTTCCATGTTTCCCTTTTTCTTCTCTTCTAGAATCCCATCTCAGGACTTTATCACCTAGTTGAAAATCTTCTGATTTAGTCCTCTTATCAAACATTTTCTTTAGCTTTTCCTGCAAGACTTGTGATCTTTGGTATACCTCTTCCCTGGTTTGTTGCAGGTGGATTGTTTGATTAATTCTTCTTTGAATGTAATTTGGCTCTACTTGAGCCTCCTGAAGTAATTTCATAATAGGAATTCCTAAAGATGATGGGAATCTTGCTTCAATGCCATAAACTAATTCATATGGACTAGTCCCAATAGATTTCTTAGTTGTAAGTCTGTCTGCCCACAATGCATTGGTCAGTTTCTTGTGCCAATTCTTTTTGTTTTCTTCAAATAATTTTTTGATGATATTGATAAGGCTTTTATTAGAGGATTCTGCTAGTCCATTACCCTGGGGGTAATAGGCTGTTGAATGGCCTAGAGTAATATGATATTTACTACAGAAACTGATCATTTTCTTTTATTTAAATGCAGCAGCATTGTCTGTTATAATCTTTTCTGGACAACCAAATCTTGAAAGTATGTTGGTTTCTAAAAACCCAATAATCACAGAATCATTGGACTGTCTACAAGGGATGGCTTCAATCCATTTAGTGAAATAGTCTGTAGCAGTTAAAATCCATCTATGTTGCCCTGAAGAAGGGGGATGAATTTCTCCAATAAAATCTAACCCCCATTGTTGAAAAGGTCTTTCTGTGGAAATTGGTTTTAAAGGCAGAGGTAACAACTTTCTTTTACCCTCAAATATTTGACATTTATGACAAGTTGTTAAAAATTTCTTAACATCAGAGAATAAAGTTGGCCAGTAAAAGCCAGCCCTTAAGATCTTGTCTACAGTAGATTTCCAGTAGAGATGTCCTCCACAATCCCCTGCATGAAATTCATTAAGCACTTTATCAGCTTCATCTTTTAAGAGACAATTCAAAAAAATTCCTTCATGATTTTTCCAAAATAGAGTGCTATCTAAAATACAATATTTCAAAGATGTCATTTTTAAAAATCTTCTTTTGGTTCTGGACAACCCTGGAGGAGCTTGCAGGTTTAATAAAACATGAATTATATCAGTGTACCAGGGTGAATCTAAGAAAGCTTGACTGATCTGAGGAGTCGCCATCTCCTGCTCGTTATCCAGTTCATTGAGGTCTAAGGCTTGACAATTGGTTTCTGTCATAAGTTGTGCTAAACCTTGGCCCTTTATAAGTTTTGTTGGCTTGATCTCAATATCATATTCCAAAATGGTAGCTATCCACTTACCTCGTTTACCTTCTATGCCATCTTGAGTCAAAATATCTTTAACTACTGCACTAGGCACATATGCTATCACATGAGAATATAATATGTAAACTCTGAAATCTTTGATTGCTTTTACCAATGCAAAAGCCTGTTTTTCCATAATATTGTATTTTAGAGATGCATCCCTCAGTGCGTTACTAAAAAATGCTATTGGCTTTTCACACCCTTGGTCATCTTTTTGAAGTAAAACAGCTGCAACAGTATGTTCAGAAGCAAATGAAAAAATGATAAAGTCTCTATCAAATTTAGGACTGGTCAGAACTGGTGTCTTTGTCAAATCCATTTTAATTTCCTCGAATGATTGTTTGGCTTCTACAGTCCAGTCAATGCTTGAATCTTTCCTCAACATGTTAGTTAGTAATCTAAGTAACTCTGCTAGACTAGAAATAAATCTTCTCAAGAAATTTATTTTTCCTATGAATGCCTGCAATTCTTTTATGTTTCTGGGGTGGGATATTTGCAAAATTGCTTGAATTCTTTCTGGATCAATCCTAATGCCATATTTAGAAATGATATGACCTAAAATCTTTCCTTCTTCCAAACCAAACAATGACTTCTTAGGGTTCAAATAAATTCCATATTTTCTGCACTTTATCAATACTTGCCTAAGGTGATCTAAATGTTCTTGATCTGTTTTAGAAAAAACAGTCAAATCATCTAGGTAAATAACCAGAAAATCATGTATCTCTTTAGCAAAAGAAATATCCATCGCTCTTTGAAATGTAGCTCCTACATTCTTGAGCCCAAATGGCATTTTGACATATTTAAACGTACCCCATGGTGTAGTGAATGCTGTTTTATCCTGATCATCAGGATGAACCAGAATCTGGTTGTACCCTGAAAATCCATCCAGTAGTGATATTCTCGAAGATCCTACCACCCTTTGGAGAATGTGGTCCATTTTCGGCAGAGGATAGTTGTCTTTTAAAGAAACTTTATTCAAATTTCTTAAGTCGACACACAATCTAATTTCTCCTGTCTTTTTTCTTGTTGGTACCAAGTTAGAAACCCATTCTGAGAATCTGATAGGAGCTATAATCCCTGCTTCAAACATCCTTTTGATTTCCTTTTCAATTGATGGTAATAAAACAGGATTAATTCTCCTAAGCTTTTGTTTAAAAGGTTTCTGGTCAGGTTTCAAAGGTATAGTGTGTTGAATGATGGATGTATCATAAGATTTGAGGTCTTCATAACTCCAGGCAAAAACATCCTGGAATTCTTTTAATAGTTCAACATATTTAACCTTCTGATCTTTTGGAAGAAATTTGGACAACTTGACCATTTTGGGATTTTCTGGGGTTCCTAAGTTGCATTCTTCCATATCAGCCTTTACAGGTTCCATTTTAGGTCTAAATGGAATATCATTCGAGTCAAACAGATCTTCCAAAGGAGTTAATCCTTTGGGAAAATGGTTATCTTTTAAATTGATGATTTCTGTCTCATCTTCTATGATTTCATCAGATTCCATTTGTTTCAAATTTTGCATGTCTTCTTCAGTGAATGTGGTTGGATGCAGCATATGAATTGCATTTTCTTTTGAAATTTCAAATTTTTGTTCTTTTCCTAGATCAGATTCATCCATAGTTATATCCTCATCTATATTACAGTTAGAAAACTCACTTTGAAGTGTCAAAAAGTTGTTGATTTGATTGTTATTCACAAATACTTGCCAATTCAAAAGATTGTCTGGTATGGCAGGCCTATGCCTAATTTCAGCTGAAAACTGATGATTAGGGTCAAAAGGCAACTTGCATGTACTAGCAAACATTGCTAAACTGTGAGCATGCAATTTTTGTTTCCTGGGAATCTTGGCAAGTTGGGCTTGTAAAAATGTGTTAAGAATCTCTACAACTATCTCTCGGTATTGTTTCAGTCTCATGTCTTTTGTTGCACATTCTCCTTTAATCTGTTGGATGATTAGTTCAGAGTCACCTATGATTGATACCCTAATACCTCCTAACTTCTTGACATGTTTAAGCCCTAATAAAAGAGCTTCATACTCTGCCATGTTGTTAGTGCATTTGAAATTCAACCTATAAGCATGACCCTCTGCATAATTGTTTTCAACATTATGTAACCAAATCCCAGCTCCTGCCCCTAGTCTGTTTACTGAGCCATCAAACTCTAAATGCCATAGAATTTCATGTTCATAATCTTCATCAATTGTTTTAAAGCATTTCTTGACAGGAGCTAGTTGTTTAGTTTCTTCAGGTATTTCTTGATCATCTGTTGTTTCTTTGTTTTCAGAGATTTCTTCAATTTTAACAGTGGTTTTGTTTATGGTTTCCAATTCTGGAGCTTCTATTTCAGTAGGAAGATCTAACTCAACATTGTATAAAATAAAAGAATCCATATCAGAATGTACAGAATAAACAGGGAAGTTTTCAGGCTTCTCATGGCTACTCACTAAGTACTTCATCAAAGTTTCTCTATATAATCTTTTAGGCTGACCAAATACTGAAATAGTTGCATATGACATGTCTAGTTGAATAGATCCTCCAAGTTTAGCACCCCAAGATCTAGACAATAAAATACCATATTTAGGTGGAATATCAGCAACTACTATGTCCATTAAAACAGACTTAGCAGGGTATTGTACAAAAGTGACACACAGATCTTTAATCAAACCTAAACATTTTACCTGACTGGAATCGAATGAAAACAAATCTTTGTATGGTCTAGTAATATCTAGATTCAATCTTTCCATTACTGCTTTTGGCATCAAATTGTGAGATGCTCCAGAATATAGCATTCCATTATGGAGTATCTTACCATGAACATTCAGGCTTACGTAAAATGGAGGAGTTCCTCCACTTTCTGTTTTGCCATTAACCTCAGGGCCAAAAAGAAGTTTGGGTTGATCATCAAGAATGTTTACCGAATCATCCAATCCAGTAAGGTTAATGTTTAGGGACTTGGTTATCTGACTCCTATAGACATCATGTTTAGCCAATTCTGATAAAGGAACAGCTATCTTGAGTTTTCCTATTTCAGCCTCTAGATTAAAAGGTTTTTCCGTTTGAGTTTTAGTGTTTTGCACAGTTGGATTCTCTCTGTTTTTTGGGTCTTCGATATTTTTCTCTTTTTCATGAATAAAGTTTTGTTTTGAAGATGTTTCTGGACTAACTTCTACTGTGTCTTCTACATTTCCCACAGGAGGAAAAGTAGTAGATTGTTGTTTATTGATTGGTTGGTTATCAGAGACATCTTCAATTATTGGATTTGAAGAACTGGGAGTTATTCTAGACAAAATTTGTACTTGGGGACTGTTTTGTACAGGGGGAATATTTTGTTTACCTTTGAAATTTTGTTTTGTGGTTTTCTGTTTGTTATTCTCTGGCACATCAATCCTTCTACTTCTCAAATTATACTGTTTATGGACTTCATAGATTGCTGTGTCATAGCCTTCCTTGAAATCAAAAGTCTCTCCTGAATGAGTTTGGAGTGTTTCAAGGATGTGGTTCTCTTGATCATCCTGGGATAGGAAGACTTCTGGTTCATCTTTGTCATCTGTTACATTGTTTATTTCTACATCTTCTGTAGGTTCTTCAGAAGTTGAGCCTTCAACAAAGTTTTCTTGAAAGGGTGGCCTAATATTCTGATCAGGAACATTCTTTCCACTATTCTGATTTAGATTTCTTCTAAAGTTCGGGTTTCTAGCAACATTCTGATTGTCAGTAGAAGACTTTATTTCAATGGTTTCCACTCTGTCTCCTAATCTTTCCATACCTTTAATGATTACATCCAGCTTCTTTTCAAAAGCTGAAGGTTCTTCATTCATAGGCATTCTTCTCTCTGCCCTAGCTCTGGCCCGTTTTTCTATCAGATTTGCTTCTACACTCACCACAATGCTTTGCATTTCCTCTAGTGTTTGAGGAGCTCTTTCCCTAAGGGAATAAGCTATATCGGAGTCAAAACCATCTGGAAATTTAACCAACACGTTGTTAGGTGGGGGTCTTAAGTTTTGAGGAACTGCATTATATGATTCATTGAATCTTATGATGTAATCTTGTACGGTTCCGTTTGGTCTTCTTCTTAATTTTTCAAATTCTGATAGGATCTGGAGAGGATCCTTGTTTTTCTCCCATCTGTTCAGAAATTCCCTATACAAAGCTTCTAAATCAGCAATATTGTTCGGGGTAAGAGCCCTAAACCAAGTTCTAACTTCTCCAGTAAGACTCTGTACGAAAATTCTCATACGGATATTATCAGTATCAATCTCATAAAACTCAAAGTAATCTGTCATCTTTTTGGTGTGTTGTTGAGCTGTGTAAGTACCTGATCCATCAAAAGGTGTGATCTTACTTTGGTAATCCTGAGGTAAAGCTGGAGGGTTGGCTGGTAACTGTAAAGGGGCATATCGATTGGCCATTGGAAGATAAAGTGGAGTGATAGGAGTTGATGGTCTAACAGGAGGAGATGGAGGGGTAGAAGGGATAACAGGTGTTTGAAAAGTTTGAGAAAAAGTGACTGAGCTTGGAGATGCTTCAGTAATCACAGAAATGTTTGAACTTTCTTCAAAAGTTTGCTCAGACTGAATGGAGTTATGCAATTCTCTGTCAAGATGATGTGAAACAAATCTGTATTGCAAATCTTCAAAGAACAAATGATATGGAACTAATCTAGATAATTCAGTCTCAGAAAAATTCACAAACAAAGATGTTTCAAATCGTGCATCAAAAGGAATGTCATCAATATAAATAATTTTCACAGGACAAGATGCAGATCTAGAAAGTGATCTAGAACTTCCTGTACTCTCCTGACTTCCTCTTTCAGAACTTTCTTGACTTCCTTGTCTTCTAAGAATCCTAGGAATCAAATTAGGATTTTCAAATATTGGTGGTGGATTGGGGTCAGGGTTTGACCTAGTATGTCGAATCCTTTCTGAAGCCAGTTTTCTAAGACTATGTGTTTTTGGATTTTTGATTTTAATTGAAAAAATAAATACAACTTCTACAAATTTTTCAAGAAATAATGATCTATGATTAAAATTTTCTCAAAGATCTGTTTAAACTAGAGAATCTGATTGAATGTTTGAAACTAAGGTTCAGTTTATAAGCTAAATCAGAGATAGACTGAAGCAGCTTTTATTTACTTTTGCAATTGCAGAGCAAAAGCAATTTCAAAGGCTACCTGGCTGATCTTCAGACTCTGTCTATAACTTATAAATAAAACAATAATATCAATAAAATGATTCAGATCCCCAGTGGAGTCGCCACTATGTTATCACTCAGGTTTTCCTAGAAGTTGTGTAAGAGGAAAGTATACCCGAGGTAACCACAAACCAACCTTTTAGATGCCGAATCTAGCCAATCTGCATCCAGAGAGGGCTCTCTCTTTATAATTTATCTTTGTTCTTGGAAGGTTTTAGGCTAGTTATAGATTCAAGAGTTTGTTTTGGGAAAATGGTGGAATCCACAAACTTAGGGCAAGGTTGAGAGCTTTCAGTCCATTGGGCTATGGAGTCAAAGGATGGCTTTACTGGATTTCTATTCTAAGCACAAGATGGTATTACAGGGCAAGATAGCTAGACAGAGAACAATCCTTAAAATTTAAAGTGGATGGGATGATCTTGAAGGGATGAAAGGCAGCTAAGGATCTTTCACCATGTTCAGAAGAAAGAAGTGAAATGACTACAAACAAAGAGCAATGAAGGATTCTTTATTATAGTAATCAACAATGTTTAAATTAGCAAAGCAGGAGCATTTAAGAATTCATGCTTATGGCTAATTTAGAAGAAAACATTAAGAACAATCACATTTGAAAACAGAGTACAATTAAGCAAATTCTGTTTTAATCATTTATGTAAATTATTCAGAAATGGATATGATGGTATTATAAACTAATATAAAATTTCAGACAAAGGGTAGAAACACTTATTGAACTGTAGTCCAACACATGAATCCTGCAACAAGTCCAGTGCTTTAAATCGTCATCCAGTAAGCCACGAAAAATTTCTCCAAAATGCTTTATTCCGAAAATCTCAATGTTACAGCAGAGTAATAGAATCCACCCCCAATACTCTCTTTGAGGGTTTATTTATACACAAAATAATCTTAAAAAATATTGCACTATCTTAGCCAATAATCTAGGCTGACTTAAAGCATAATTTACAAACAAACAAGAGACAAAGGGTCTCGTGGATAGAATAATGGGCAACTGCCGATGTGCTGTTCCTTTTTTCGTGGATGTGCTGGAGGTAAGTGCTGAAATAGGGCTCTGTGTTGTCCCTTGCAGTATTTCTTTGGCTTGTTGGAAACTCTTTATTCTCACGGATACTCTTTAACCTTTTCACCTGATACTCTTTCATCTGTTTTCCTGTTTTTACCATTTACTTGATAGTAAAGATAAATTCTCATCCTGAAAACGACTTTCATAGAATTTCCAACATTTCTTTCCACCATTGATCATCTGGTATCATAGTTCTTCTGAGCTTCCTTAAAGTTTCATCTGCTTCAGTAAGTTTATAAAAGGTGGGCTCATTCGGAAATAGATACTTTATTTCATGTTCCAGATGAAATAAATTCCTCACTTTATCATAGATACTTTTCCCGGTTGGTAATGTCGATTCTGACGAGCTAGTAGAACAAGCAGCTGTATTTTTAGCATGAGCCTTTATTCTCTTCTCATAGGTTTCCAAGTATATTATTTGATCTTCTGTGAGCATGGGACTTGGTAACTCACTATCCAGCAAAGCTTGAAATTTCTCTCTGAAAATGTTGATATCAACCAAAATGTCTGTGCACTTCCTTTCTAAATTTTGCATGAAAGTCCTCTTGGTGAAAACTCTCTTTACTTCCAAAACTGTGCCTGTCCTATCATCAATTCCTAACAATGCAAGCTGTTGTTTTGTTCTGGAATTCAAAAATTGAATGAGCTGATTGGCCTGCTCAGGCCTGCCTCTCAATTCATTTCTGGTTCTGTTTATTTCTTCTTGGGCTATTTTAACCAACTCATTTTGTTCAAAAATAGCTTGAATAGAGGGCCAAATACCCTTTATTAACTCAATGATGTTACCCCAAATAATGTCATTTATTTCGTTTAAAGGCTTCTCCAATGAAAGATCTTTTTCCAAAGCCTGAACCAATTTTTCCAACCTTTTTATCTCCCTGGTGTTGTCAGCAGCTGTCTTTTTAGATGTGTCATATTTTTCCTCCAATTTTACTAATTGCAATTTTGTTTCTTGGAGCTCTGTGACCCTGAGTTGTAGGCTTTCCATCTGCTTTATTAATTCATCAGAATTCATACCAGCAGTATTTACCTGGGATGGTTGTATCTGCTGCCCTGTTGTTGTAGTACCTGTTGTTGAAGTCTGCTTGATAGTTTCCTGTTCCTGCAATGCTTTTTCCAATTCCTTCTCTGTTTCATTTAGTCGCTCAGTCATATTTAGGAGAAACTCCATCATTTCTTCCTGTGAATTCCCTTTTATAACTTCTTGGGTCTGAGGGTGCCTCAAGGCTGGTAGTTTTAGCTGTTTTCTGAGTGCCGCTATATCATCCTCTTTCTTCTTTATCAATGCCTCAATACCTTTAATGTCTTTGGGATTGTGACCCAAACCAATGATTATCTCTTCTAAAGACTTTATTCTATTATCTTTGGCCTGTGAGGAGGCCTTCTCAATTTTCAATTGTGCAGTAGTTTTATTCAAAGAATCTTGCAGCGTTATAGCTGCCATGGCCTTGTTGGTGAGAGTAGAATAGACCATTTCCCCAGTTTGTCTGTGAAGCTCTATCTGGTCCAGGGGATGGATATCCTTTGCTAAAACTTCAAAATTTGTTCTGATGTAATTAGCTGCTGAAGTTGGCTTTGGCACTTTTGCTTTGAAGTGGCTCATCATCATTTTACCTTGTGAAAGGTCAAACGCTGACATTAGCCTTTCTTGATTATGGGGAGCCATCTTCATATATTGATCATATACCTTCATTTTCAATGGATCATTCTTTGTTTTAATATTAATGAAGGTTCTTTTAATATCTCCAGTGTCTGTCTTTGGCGGTCTCAAAGAAGATACTTCAGTGCTTAATTGCTTTTGTAAAGCTTTCCCTTTCTGGCTTATGTTTGTTTCACTTGCTGTGCCAGTTTGCTGACTATCTTCCCTTCCATCATCAAATACTTCATCTATAATTTCTACATCTGGAGGTGGATCAGATTTGTGTTTTTTAGTCTGATGTACCTGTGAGGCCCCTTTTGGAGGTGTGGTATCTGGAGCCTGCCTCTTTTTCCCTATTTCCATTTTTAATGGAGTTTGCAACTCTGGAACTTGGATGTGCTTTGCTGGTGTGGGAGAAGCCTGTGATTGTTCCGGTGCTTTGGAAGTCTGTGGTTTTTCCGCCATGACCAAAGTTTCAATAACCTAGATTACAGGTTCCTTTCCTTTACCCTTGGGTTCTGTTGCAACTGATGGACTGCTTTCCTGTAATGCTTGCTGTAGAGTGGCTGCTGAAGATGTGCCAATGTAGGGTACCTGCATTTGACCACACGTTTATAGGTCAAAGTTCTTCTCAACATCTTTCATAATTTTATTCATTTTGTCTGCTTCACTTTCTTCCTCAACAAGTGTTCCTTCAACCCATTCATCTTGATTTGCATACTGTTCTAGATCAGGAATCTTGTGGTGTATATAAGGAGATGATTTATTTTTTAATCTCTTTTCACAAATAAAACCAAAGGGGTCATAAGGAACCCAACGGAAAGATGTCTGGAACTTTTTCTCTAATAGAATTTCTGCTTCTCTCTCAGCTTCCCTAGAATTGCAGATGAAAGGACCTAATTGGCTTTTGATCCTTAACTGAGCTTTCTTCTTTACATTGCAGAAATGGATCACATCTGAATTGTTCATCTGTCTAAAGTATTCCAAGGCAAAAATTCTCATTGGTACATATTTGGGTAACTTGAATGGACGTAATTCACATCCATAAATCCTGATGACTGTATGGTTTTGGTATAAGTACCAATCCCCAACCTTATAACTCTTTGACAGTTGCAAGGTCTTTCTAATTTCATTGCTTAGTCTTGGGGGAGAAATTCCTGTTAATAAAGTTGTTGCAGGATATACAAATTGATCAATGAATTCTGAGTAGGAGTAGGGAGAATCAGAGGAAAAATGAATGATGGGGGACCAAAAAATGACTGACCTGGGATTTTTCTTGGCATCAAGTTTCTGTACAGGGAAAGGGAACCTTTCTGACTGATAGAAGATCATGAGATGATAGATAACTGAGGAGTACTTAAAAAATTTTTCAGTATCTAGCCTTAAGAATTGATCATGGATCTTGCTGGCTATGAAAGAAGCATAGTCATATTTGATCTCAGAAGGTTGCCCAGGAGTAAAAATGGATAGCAGAGCCAAGGTTATCTCATCCACATATTCACTGGTGTTAAATCCTAAGACAAAAGCTATTATATTTACAATGAGCCTTCCCAATGTATTGAAATAGTAAAAACCATAGGGGGGAGACCCTTTTGGCTGATGCTCAGGTAACATGAAATGCTGACACATGAATTTTAGCTTTTCTGGGGTTAATTGCCTGGTTTTCTCAATCAATCCTTCCATGGAAAATGGTGCTAATTCTTGGTCTGGTTCAAAGTGTAACATGGCATTGATAGCCTGGGGAGTGATGGGAAATAGAACACTTTGATCAGGAGCTAATACAGCCCTCTGTGTGGGATCATAGTTTGAATGACAGTAATGAATGATTTCTGGGAAAATAAGGACTGAAGGAATGAGATACCTTGGGAGATTGGATTCCCACAACCCTATAAGATATTGCCCCTTTGAGTATTCGTCTCTGCAGCGACAATAGCTCAATAGGGGACTTTCATCAAAATGCAGGTCTTTAATTTGGAAATCTTCATCTATCAAAGGTAAATAGTCCAATTCACGGTGAGGAGCATTCAATGGAGTGATATTCAGAGCTGCCGGGACCTCCATTTTGGTTCTTGTGGATTCAAAATGGAGGTTTTTGGTTTTCCTTACAGACCGGGCGGGATTTCTGAAATGAAGGAAATTGGCACAATTTGGTGGTTCAGGGAGCAATTATACAGTTTTTAAAACCTCTGGAAAAGGCTCAGTGATGATTTTTAATCACTATTTCAGCGAAAAACAAAGAACACTGAGTTTTATTTGCAGTCGGGGCGGAAAAGGATAAATACCTGCTTTTAGACGGAAGCTGGTTCTTTAACAGGTAACAGGTAATGGCAGGATTGTTCTTCAACACGGGCGCAGCGGAATCTTGGAGTGAATTGGTCAATTGCAGTGGAAATTTGAAAATCGCAGCGGGAGCTCTGTCGTTTTCAGAATAACGAAAATAACAGGAAAAACATGAAAAAATGGCTTTATTTACAAGTCAAAAGGGTTTTTATTTTTTTGAGGTGTGACGTCATTGACGTACAGGGTGACGTATGCAAAGTCGGGTGATAAGCGGTAAGCGGTAAGCGCCCGCACCACTTTTGGTCGATGGTGGTTTATATCGGAAGGGCAACGATTACACAGGATGGTTGCCACGTGGACGGTAGACTATTCAAAAACCACCCATCCCCCGCTGGTTAAATTGCTGACAAGGGATGGGCAGCGAGGTGAACACTGGCCGTTGATCTACGAAGGGGTGATCCAACGGCTGAAGAGATGGGGGAACATGCGGAGGATTCAGGTGTGGGCCCGTCGGGTTTTAAATCAGTTTAACGTTTAATTTAATCATCCCGGGAGATATTTAATAGGCGGAAAGGTTATTAACTAGTCCTGATGACTAATTAATCCCATGTGCATAATGAAAGGGGTCGCAGCGGGGGTTTGATTAAGTGGAATTCCATGTGGACAAACCACGGTGGCACGAAACTTTCCCGAAGTTTTATTGATATTTTTGTATTTAAACACACATATCGCATGTTTAAAGTTTTATATATATATATTTTATTTATATGGTAACAAACAATCATTATTTAATTACCATAAGGGCGGGATTATAACATATTGATAATTTTAACCAAAGGGCATATAATGGGTTTTTATTTTAAATGCGTGGGGATATAAAATACTTTGGTTAAACTTTATAATAGGGGGGTTTTTTGGGTTATTTATAAAAAGGGATTTATATACTTAGGATAGGGTATTTGACTAGGGATTTAGTAAATAAAGTTAAACATTAATATGACAAAGGGACAGGGAAACTCAAAACATTTTTGCACATCCAAAAAAGTGAAAACTTTTGAAGTAAATTGCAATATCTGATCTCCAACACTTAAACTTAGAATAGCAAGTTATCTTGAGGGATTTTTATGGAATTTTGCATGAGTTTCCTAAGCAAAATAGGATTTTACTTAGGACAAGGTTAAAGATGGATGATTATAATGATGGATTATCTCAAGTACTTAGGTCTTTTTGATCATTAGGCGGAGGGTCCGGTCCCTCCAGAAGTCAAGGAAATGCCTTGAGCCCCTTTGATCTCCAAATACCTTAGTATTTTGGGGGAAATTAGTAAAGATTTTGAGGGGAAAGTGATGAGGGAAGTTAATGAGTTTGACTTTGCTTGCTGTGATTTTCCAGTGTATTTCCTGCTTTAGTACTTGTGATGAAAGTAAATGATTAACCAACATGCAGCAGCACCATTCATCAGATAACACTTTACAGCACCATCTACCTACCCTATCTACTTAACACTACCATTTTCTCTTTTTTATTAGGGTGCATTTAGACTTGCAAACCCTTTTCAACCTTTTTCTTTTTACAAGGCAAATCTATCTAATTCTACCCTTATTACATCCAAGGGCTCAGATTAAGCTGTTGAGCACCTTTTATTTACTCTACCTATCTACTTATCTACCAAGATTAAACTGTTTGGTCAGATATTTATTCTCTATTCTATAACATGAAATTGAAATATGAGTAAGCCAAGTTTAAACAGTTTGACTTATTCATGAATTGTGGCAAAGGTTTGACAAGCTGCACACAATTGCTTTATTACAAAAATGAAATAGTAGTGGCATTTGGATTTGCACACTTTCCTTGGTCTATTTTTTTGCTTGGGGTTCATTTCTTTCACTTTTTTGACCACTTTTATTTTTCTTACCCTTTGATTTTTCTTTTAGGGTATACCCTCTTTACATTTTTTAAATTTTTTGATTTTTTGGTTTTCCAAGAATATGGAACACCTTTGCTCAAGAAAGAAGGTTTGAACATATTCCATAGTTCAATCAAGAAAATCATGAAAGATGAAACCTATTGGTATAGGAGGCTAACAGGTTGAAAGCTATATACAATAATATAATAATAATAATAATAATAATAATAAAAAATTTTCAAGAAGTTTTTATTTACACATTGAATATTTAAATGTAATATGATTATGGAAATTTTATAAAAAGGAATTTATTTATTCATTATTAAAATAGAAAGATGTTGTAGAGGGATGTCACAATGGGACAGTCATGAAGGACAATGCATAAGAGGACCAAGTCACCCATATTTTAAGATATCACAATCCATAAAAAGACCAAGTCACCCATAGGTTATGATGTCAGAGCATCATGGTTATTCTGTTCAGGAAGTTATTATTTAGACTTTGAATAGTTAAATCTAATATGTTTTTGGACATTTTATAAAAAAGATATTTATTTATTAATTATAAAATAAAAAGATGTTGTAGAGGGATGATAGAGTGAGGAAGTCATTGTGAAGAACAATCCACAAGAGGACCAAGTCACCCATAGTTTAATATGTCACAATCCACAAGAAGACCAAAGTAGCCCATAGCTTAAGATGTCAAAGTGGGGAAACGAAAGTGAAGGACAAGCCATCATGGTTCTTGTGCTGCGCATCATAGAAATATTTAAATTACCATTTTAGTTATATATTATAAACTTAACACAAATATGCTAAACAACATAAATAAAAAATTATTATTTCTAATCAAAGTACAACTTTTCCAATTCAACAATCTTGTCGGCCTCTCCTTGCACCTTTATTATTTTAGTTATATTATTTTTTTCTTTTTAAAAAGTTAAGTAAGATTATTTATAACTTCCATGCTAATAACCTCAATATTATAAAATACCTTAAAAGTTATATTATTTCTCTATTAGCACCATATTATTTATAAATTGTTAACATATTATATTTCTTTATATGTGAATATTTCATTCTTATTTATACAATAATTTAGATGAATAAATTATATTTACTATATAAAAAATTAATATTTATTTAAAACTTTTCTATAATATTATTGATGATTATGATGATGATGATGATGTAGCACAAATGCCATTATGGTCCATTGGAGCTTAAGAAAGTAAGAGATTAATTGAGACTTACTAAAATTTTATTTCTATAATAAAAAAGAAGAGATAAAATATTTTCTAAATCAATATAGTTATGTTCACTTAACAAGTCAAGAAAGTTTGTAATATGACAAATCTAAATTATTTTTCTATAATGGCATACAAAATTTAATTTTAGGAGTTATATATCAGTAAAAAATTTGTGCACCTTCTTAAAATTCTTATTTTTGTTTACATACAAGTTTTTTTTTTGAAATTTTCTATATATATTTCATTTGTTTTTTTTAAATATTTTTATACATAAAATTAGATGATTATTGTGGCATTTTTAACATAGTTATTGTTATTTTAGAGTAAATTGTAGTTAAATAATATAATGTATTTTCACATTTTTAATTTCAAATTAATATATATATATATATATATATATATATATATATATATATATAGTGTTAATTATTTTAATGTTCATAGGCATATTTATTTTGGAACAGTGCTTCAAATTTTTTAATTTAATTATCAATAATTATTAAGTAAATAGTATGAATTTAACCTCGAGGAAATATTTTAGAACATCCTTAGTAACATATACAAATCCAAGATTGAGGTTTATCTCTAAAGTGGTAATGTCATTTTTTCCTTTTTAATTAAATTGATTACTTAAAATAAAGTCATATGAACAAGTGCCATATAAAGTGACTTTTCATGAAAATGATTTTTGGGGTATATCGTTTTCAATATTTTTATTGAGCTTGATTTTGGACCTATCAGTTATGGGTGCACAATCAACCTTCAATACTCAATGTTGTGCTTCTTTCACCAAGAACATTATCTTCACATGCATGGTCCTTGCATGAAAATCCACACCAAAAATTCAAAACTACAGGGTCCTAAGAGTCAACAATGCAATGTAGGGTTTTAAAAAAACTCATGGGTCGAAAGGGAGAAAGCACCATAGCGACTTCTGTCATGTTGCAGGTAGCATTATTCCTCACACTCTTTGGTCAATACCAAATTTCAACATCGCATGTTTCACTCCTTTTCTCATGTATCCACACCCTCTCATGCACAATCGATCGTCTCCATGCAATGTTAGTTTCTAAATACTCTTAAATCACAGTCTTATTTGTACTTCCACCTGCATTATGACTGTTCCCTTGTAAACAAAGCTTTCAACTTAGGTTCATTTAATTTGCAATTGGAACTTGAAGTGACCATTATTTACTCGTTTGGTTCTCCTCCTCTGAGCCATGCAACACATGTGCAACTCAAAATGCATGTCATGCATATATACCAAATATTCATACGATAATAATATAACACATATATAAAAACACATAGGAATAATTTATTAAAAAATACACAATTACTTCTCATGGCCTCTCTGTCTTAACAGGCCTTCTCTTCATCTAATGGTAATTTTATCCAATCCTCTAAGGAACGATTTATAGAGGAAATTAAATTTCCATAGATCACTATGACTCCATGATTTTCTCTATAAATATTTCAACATAATCTATAAAAGTGTTCACAATCAATAGAAACTAGGAAAAATCAGTGCATTCAAGGAAACTTTATCCTCATGGTCATGTCCACTTTCTAGAAGCTCATCTTTTTTTGTTGATTTTATAGAGGTTGGGTTGATGCTCATGCATCAGAATCCCAAGGTACAAAAATTTATGATCCCATGTTCATATTCATTTGGTTTTCTTGTAACATATTTAATTCTTGAGCTGCAACACACCTTTGTAGTAACAAGTGTCCACCTTCCCACATGATACCCCCTATCAAATCTTCCTACCAGTAGTAGCTGGTGATCATATTAGGGGGTTGAAGCTCCCTTCTAGTGGGTGTTGGTAAACGAGATTAGGGGGTTGGAGATCCCTTCCAGTAGGAGATGGAGAGAAAGTGAAGGTTGTAGCTTGCAGGTTTTAACCCTGAACATAAATTATCTACACATGAATCTTATAACAGAAAATAAACAATAGCGAGAGCATAAAACATAAAATAGATAAACACAAAGATTTTCCCCTGTATCCCAAATCGGGATGACCAGCTTGATTTTTCATTATATTCCTTTTAGTGTTACAAAACATATATATACATGCCGAAGCATACATAAACCCAAATTCATTAACCCTGGATTAGAACATAACGGTAGTTCCCTTGACCGGATCTACAAAATACCAGGGGACGAAAACCATCATACCCCAAAACCATGTGCAAAATCATGCACAAAACATGGGTGGGTCCACACACCAAAAAAAATTTTGCCGGGGCGCTACCCCGGACCCTGACAGGGGGGGCTACCGCCCTCCCTGTGACCCCCTTGCTGCACCCGGCGCAATGTACAGTTCGTGGGGCTAGTCGTGGAAAGAATATAACACATACCCAACATTCTCCCACTTGTTTTTTTCTTTCCGCAGGGGGCCACAGGAGAGCTTAGTCATTGGGCCAATTCTTCAACACCCATTGTTTCTCTACACCAAGAGAACTTCTAAGTGCTCAAAGACTTTGTCAATGCATTTGGAACATTCTTCGAGGTGTCCACCTTTACCAGCAACACCCTTTTAGCCTCAACCATATCTCTAACAAAGTGGTATTGAACATCAATGTGCTTTGTCTTTCAATGATAAGCAGGGTTTTTAGCCAAGAAAATTTCACTTTGGCTATCACAGTCTATCGTTATAGCTTGTTGTACCAACCCCATACTTGAACAAAATCTCTGCAACCAAACTGCTTCCTTGCTTGCATGAGTGGCTTCCATGTATTCTTCTTATGTAGTTGAAAGAGCCACTACAGACTATCTTTTACTCATCCAACTGACTGCACCTCCAAATAGGTTAAACACATACCCACTTATAGATCTTCTTTGGTCCAGATCTCTAGCCCAGTCTGCATCAAAAAAATCACAAATATTCAACATTCTTTTCAATCCTGGTCTTCCCTGGTAGCACAATCCATAATCACTAGTGCCACGTAAATATTTGAAAACCCGCTTCACTGTTGTCCAATGCTCCTTCCCTGGGTTTGACATAAACCTGCTCAATACTCCCACTGCATGTGCAATATCTGGTCTAGTACAGACCATTGCATACATTAGGCTACCCACTACACTTGCATATGGAACATGGGACATATCCTCCTCTTCTTCTCGTGTCTTGGGACATTGTTCAGCAGACAGCTTTACACCTACAGGAATAGGAACATTCACTGGTTTACTATCCTGCATGTCGAACCTCTGCAATATAGTCTCTACATACTTCCTCTGGTTTAACCATAGCTTCCTCTTTGCCTGATCTCTCTTAATTTCCATCCCCAAAATATAGTTTGCAGCACCAAGATCCTTCATGTCGAATTTGGAGAACAGTTGGGTCTTCAAATCTTGGATAATTTCTTTGTCATTTCCAATCAACAATATATCATCCACATACAAGACCAAATAAATAACATGGTCACCAATTAATTCAAAATAAACACAGGGATCCTCCTTTCTTCTGGTGAAGCCAAGTCCCCATATATAGGTATCAAATTTATGATACCACGCCGTTGGTGACTGTTTTAACCCATACAGAGACTTCTTCAACCTACATACCAGTTCTTTCTTACCCTTCACCATAAAGCCTTCAGGTTGCTTCATGTATATCTCCTCTTCTAGATCCCCGTGAATAAATTTTGTCTTCACATCCATCTGTTCTATCTCAAAATCAAATGCAACAGCAACAGATAAAAGTAATCTAACATAAGTAACTTTGGCAACAGGAGAAAAAATATCACCAAAATCAATTCCTGGCACCTGGGAATAACCTTTTTCTACCAACCTAGCTTTGTATTTCTCCACCTTGCCTTCAACATTCATATTCTTCTTAAACACCCATTTTTTCCCGATGGGCTTCCTTCCAGCCAACAACTCCACCGAATCCCATGCCTCATTTTTATGCAAGGATGCCATTTCATCAACCATGGCCTCCTTCCAGAGTTTTCCATCCTCCGAATCTACTTCCTCCCTGACAGTTCTGGGATCATCATCAGTTATAGTTATGGCAAAACCTGAACAAAAAGCAGATGGACTATACCTTTCTCGTTGCCTTCTTTCCCGAACCGATCTTCTCAAAGCTGGGGTTTGTGGCTCTTCCTCTTCTGAATCTTCTTCTGTTGTAGAGTCTGATTCATACTCCTTTAGCTCAAACTTTATCTTCTCAGGTTCCTTTGGTAGGAATTCATGTGTAACAACATCTTTCACCTCTCTAAACACCACATCTCGGCTGTACGCAACCTTCCTTGTTTCTGGGTTCTAATTCTTGTAACCCTTTAAACCATCCTTATACCCAATAAAGATGCACCTTTCAGATTTATTATCTAACTTGGTCCCTTTCTCCTTTTGAACATGTACATATGCATCACATCCAAATACCCTTAAATGAGAAAGAGAAGGTTTCTTACCAGTCCATATCTCATGTGGAGTCTTATCCTACAACGCTGATGAAGGTGATCTATTAACTAAGTAACATGCAGTCTCCACTGCCTCTGCCCATAATTCTTGTCCTAACCCCATACCACTGAGCATGCTTCTTGCCTTTTCCATCAGCGTTCTATTCATTCTTTCTGCAGCTCAGTTTTGTTGAGGTGTGTATGGAGTAGTCTTCTTCCGTGCTATACCACACTTCTTACGGAACTCTTCAAATTCCTTCTTGCAGAACTCCCCACCATTATCTGTCCTTAGTGCCTTTATCTTCTTCTCTGTCTAGTTTTGCACCAGTGCCTTAAATTCTTTAAATTTGTCAAATAATTCAAATTTATTCCTCAAGAAATATATCCATGTATTCCTTGAGAAGTCATCTATGAATGAAACATAGTACACATACTTTCCCAGTGATGGAATAGACACAGAACCAAACACATCACTGTGCACAAGTTCTAATAACTCGTTCACCCTCTTAGCACTAGAAGGAAAACTCACCCGATTCTGCTTCCCATATACACAATGTTCACAGAAATCGAAATCCAAAGAGCAATTAGAAATACCTTCTACCATACCATTTCTATGTAGTATCCGAAGGCCCTTCTCTCCAATATGTCCAAGCCTTTGATGCCAGATCTTGGTCTTTTCTACAGAGACAGCTAGGCTTTCTGCTCCACTTTCAGGAACCACAAAACTATTACACCCATCAATAACAGTGCTACCTTGTAGCTTGTACAGAGTTCCAATCCAAACTCCCTGCATTAATACCAGTGCTCCCCGAACCATCTTGCAGGCATCTTTCTCGAACACTGTTTTTACACCTGCATCATCCATCTTGCTTACAGAAATCAAATTTCTAGCCAATGCATGAATATGCAGAACACCATGAAGTGTTCTAATCCTTCCACCTTGCAGCTTCAGCTTGACTTTTCCATGTCTGACGATTTTGGCCTTCCTATCATCCCCTAGGAATACATCGTCGCCATCATATTTCTCATACTCGCAGAACCACTCCCTATGGGGAGTGAAGTGAAAGGATGCACCTGAGTCAGTCAACCATGACTCATGATCTACATGTGTATTTGAAGAAGAAGCCAAATACACATCCCCACCTTCATCTAAGGTGGTTTTTTCCTCTGAAAAAGGAGCATCATCAGATCCCCTTCCTTTCTCAGGAGCTTTAGATCTGCAGTCCTTTTTGTAATTTCATTCCTTTCCGCATTTCCAACATACCTTTACAAACTTTCCAAGAGATTTAGATCTCCCTCTAGATTTGGATCTCCCACTCGAAACCTTATTCTTGTTTCTATTTTGGGACCTTCCTTGTACATATAAGGCATCTCCATTTTGACCCTCCATATTTCTCCGTCTCATTTCCTCCGACAACAAGGCTGAGACAATGTCATCAAAATTCAAGGTAGTTGTATTGCTACCTATTGCAATAACCATACTATCCCACGAGTCTGGTAGAGAAAAAAACAAACTGATGCACTTATCTTCATCTGAGATTTTAATATCAACAGATAACAACTGACTTACCACAGTATTGAAGGCCTTAATATGCTCTATCATCGAGTCTTCATCCTTCATCCTCAGGTTATACAGCTTTTTCCGCAGGAACAACTTATTCACCAGAGACTTATATTGGTATAAAGTCCCAAGTTTTTCCCACAAATTCTTCACCGTAGCTTCCCCAGATACATTCATAAATACTGAATCTGATACACACAACCGTATTGTGCTCTTAGCCTTCCGATCCAGTTTCTTCCAGTCTTCATCTGACATTGATGTTGGTTTAGTACCTGGATCTACCACGATCCAATGATCTTTATCCACCCGCAGATCCTCCATCTTGAGCTTCCATAACTCAAAACTCTGACCATTAAATTTCCTGATCTCTATCTTCCCGCCTCTTGCCATCTTCTTTCACTGCAAGAATCGATCCTACAGATCTCCCACTAAACAGGGTTTACCTCAGGCCCGAGCAAAAAACCCTCAACAGTAAAGGCGTCCCCTTGAAGCTAAAACATCTTCGATACCAAATGTAGGTTTTAACCCTGAACAGAAATTATTTACACATGAATCTTATAACAGAAAATAAGCAATAGCGAGAGCATAAAACATAAAACAGATAAACACAGAGATTTTTCCCTGGATCCCAAATCGAGATGACCAGCTTGATTTTTCATTATATTCCTTTTAGTGTTACAACACATATATATACATGCCGAAGCATACATAAACCCCAATCCATTAACCCTGGATTAGAACATAACTGTAGTTCCCTTGACTGGATCTAAAAAAAGCCAGGGGCCGAAAACCATCGTACCCCAAAACCATGTGCAAAATCATGCACAAAACATGGGTGGGTCCGCACACCAAAAAAAAAAATTCCTGGGTGCTGCCCCGGACCCCTATAGGGGGGGCTGCCGCCCCCCTTGTGACCCCCCTGCTACGCCCGGTGCAATGTACAGTGCGTGGGGCTAGTCATGGAAAGAATATAACACATACCAATCATAGCCTTCAACAAGTTGGTGCTTACACATTGTTATGAGTCTGCTCCAGTACAAGAATGTAAGAGGTTTTATATAATAATAATATTGAAGAATGAGAGGACAACAACGATGGTTTTCTTAAATCCTGGTGTTCATATGTGTTTCTTATTTGTGATTGTTTAATGTATTCTTACTTCACATGCTTACTACTTATCAAATGTCTGATCAATCACTAATGCACTAGTTTAATTCAAGTAAATGAAGATTTATCTGAATGATATGTTTACTAGGTATACGCTAGTTTCCTTAATAAAAATTGTGTACATACGCTAGTTTTCTTTAGTCAAGTCGCGTACAAAATTCATAAAAGAAAAGTAAAAGTTTGCATGAATTTTTAAAGTACCAATTCCCCCCCTCCCCCAGCCCCCCACCCCTCTTAGTATTTTTCCGAACAATTGGTATTAGAGAAGATCCTTCAGAAGAATCTTGATCACTTAAAGGAATACCTGCCAAGATGAGCAATCAATACAAAACATCACCTATTTGACCAGCACCCTTGAACAGATGTAATTTAATTTTCTGGAAGACAAGGATAATATCCCATCTAGAGCCTCTTGGATCAGATGTGTGGGCACTTGTTGAAGGAGGTTACTAGCATCCAACTGTAGTTCCCACAGATGCAACAAAAAAGAACGAATATGAAACCAATGCAAAAGTTTTCAATGCGTTATTGGGAAGCCTAAAAAAATCAAAATTTTTAAAAGTTATGCAGCTAAATTCAATAAAGGAAATAAGGGACAGGATCATCCAAAGCTATGAAGGAAATGACAAGGTAAAAAGTGTTAGTCTCCAAACTCTTATAATTCAATATGAAATTCTCAAGATTCCTAATGATGAAAGTATTGTTTACAAATAGATGAGATTGTGAATCGTATGAGAGACCTTGGTGAAGATTTAAAAGACCCAATTTTAGTATAGAAAATATTCAGATATGTAACTCCTAAATTCGATTCAAAAGTGTCTGTTGTTGAGTTATGAAATGGGTATGTATTTACTACTAAGTTCATCATCGTTTTCCTTTATTCTTATCATTTTCATATCTTAATGCATTAATCTATTGAGGAACTATGGTAAGAAATGAAGGAATTTTTTGCAGTTACGATTTAGCTAACTCTTACCTTTTTCTATGTAGGAAAGTGACAAAGGAATTATTGTTGTTCCCTGACGTTGGGACAACAGAATCTGACAAGCAAAGGAAGGAACGCGTCAATTGCGGACAAGGCTAAGAACAAATCAGAGGGATCAGTGCGGAATAGAAAATATGTCTTAAGTTAGAGATTGGTTGTGAATCCCTCAGGATCTCCAGATCCTGAGGGCATTTACTATTTACTTTTTACCCTTTCTGATTATAAAAGAAAGCGATTGTAGGAAGAAAGGGAGAACCTCTGTTATTTTTCAAGTTGTAAGTTTAATTACATATTGCATCGTTGGATAATGGGATTATATTGTAATGTTACTCAAGTTCGATGATTAATATATAATTGAAGTTTCTGTTCTCTCGCATTATCTGAAGTAATTTAGCAGTGCTCCATGGCGGCTAAGGGCCCCGCCTCTGGTGAAGTTAACTGCTTCCTTGTGTTATATTTCTGATTCTGTTAGATTTGGTTTGGTTGACAATTCCTTGTTTCTATGAGTTTATTTCATTGGCTATCATTACTTTATTATATCAAAATAATATATGTTCTGTGCTGTTGTACATCGTTATCATTTGATCTAAGTTTGTTCATTACAGTGCAAATCATCTAAACAATGCATTGTATTGATTTAATCATCTGCAAGAGTTTGATTATTGCTATTAGACTCTCATAAGTGATATCATTCCTATCTTGAATGCTATGTAGATATTTAGTATAGTTTAGATTGAATCAACTAAGAAGAGGTGAGTTATTGTTACTGTGCTCTCGGCTGATGATGTTATTTATTGAATTGTTGTAAGGTTTGATTTCAGTAGAAGATTGAGCTTTGGTATTCCTTTTAATAATTGAAATTGGAGTTTATTAGATGCTTCCATTTATTCTTGTGTCAAGATCTGTACTACAATTTAGGAAACATTACTCTCTGAATTAATAGCAGCCACATACTATGTACACTCTTGAAATAAGAGGACTTGCCTAGATTGATGATTAATGTGGGATAATTAGGAGTTATAAAGGGCACCTTTTGTCACCCAACATTTTGGCACCATTGCCAGGGAGAGTATAGCCATTTACAAAGAGTGATGTATATCTGATAATTTTTGTTGAGGAATAACTGGGTATTGAAAAAGAAAGGTCAGAACCTACGTAATGAGCGAGTAAAGTGCTTGCTCCTCTGCCCGCTTTTTAGCCCAATTACAGGAAATTGAAGTAGGTGTTTGATGCTTGAGAGAGAGTTGGGTATTAAAAACGGAAGGTAAGAACCTGCGTATAGAGTAGGTAAAATTCCTGCTCCCCTGCCCACTTTCCAGTTGAATTGTTAGGAACCTAAGGTAGAAATAAACATTTGATTTTTTTGCATGAATGACTAATAAACCTGACAAGGGAAAAATTATTCCTCCAAAACCTGAAAAATATAAGGGACCGGTGACCCTTGGACGATCAACTTTTATTAACGAAATCTTAAGAAAATCTGAGTCTCAGTCATCAGTAGGACCCCGATTTATTGCTGCCAAATGTTCTATTGACTTCCTTCAAAATTCAGAATCACCATATTTAGCTAACGCTGAGATTCATAGACAAACTGAAAGGGCTAAGTAGAGTTTTCAAGATACTGAGAACATACAAGCCTACCCTCCACAAGAAGGAAATTATTGCAAACTCCGTGAAGGAGAAGGAGAAATAGGTAAGCCTGAAATTGAATTACCAAAACCTAGATCTCCTGAAATAGTGACTGGGCAAAGGATACCCAGTCTTCCGGACCAAGGTAGTGCTATTAAAACTTTTCCAGCCTCCGATAGGCATCTTAGGAAAAACTCTCCAGCTTTGGAGATCCTTTAAGGATATTGGCATATTTTTAACGAAATGGCTTATAACTAGCAAACTCAAACTTCTAAATTTAAATACCCTATCGTTGACATCGTTTTCAATGCTCCCATGAAGGCTATCCCATTACAGAACATTCCTATCTTTCATGTGCTAACTTCAGAAGATCCTGATGCATTTCTTTTTGAGTTTGATGTCTTATGCAGGGGTTATGATTACACTACCGATCCCAACAAACTGAAGCTATTCCCCTCTAATTTTAAGGGAGAAGCTCTGCGTTGGTTCATGGGACTTGTTGGAGGCACCATCAATGATTGGGTCCAAATGAAAACATATTTACTTAAAAAATACCAAGATTACTGCCGAACCAGAGAACTGAAAGATGAAATCTTTCAAATGGTATCCAAGCCTAGCGAGACTTTGGCAGAATATGTAGAACATTTCCAATATAATCTGCAAAGATCTCCTTATACAAATCTGCCTAATAATGTTATAAAAACCACGTTGATTAGAGGTATGAAAGACCACTGGGTAGAGACACTAAATATAATGGGTAAAGGTGATATTTATCAAGAAAGTTATAACGATATTGTAAATTTGTGCATCAAGTGTTATAGGGGCAGTTCGAGGCTGAAACCAATCGGACATGACACAAACCTCAGAGACAGTAAAGCTTCAGGAGAAAGCATTACACGAAGTGAAATCGGAAATCTGTTAGGGGATTTCAAGAAGGATATCATGGGGACTCTGAAAACACAATTGGATGTCATGCAAGCTAAGAAAAAGAAGGCTATAGCAGAACAGAACTTGGCTATTTTCTGCTCCCACTGCAGAAAAAATTATAGCCGTAAAGAATTCCCTCTAGATGCGATACGAAAATGCGCTATATGCACTAAAAAGCATGCCATGGAAAGCTACCCATCACTCCCAGTTTTAAAAGAAGTCTTCAAGGAAGTGGAAGAAGAAGTAGAACCGGCATATCTATTGAACCATCATCGCCAATGGAAAGCACGTCAGACAGGTATGCCTATCGATCCATCTCCATTTTTTCCTTCCTCGCAATATAATTCTCAGCAATATTCAGGGGCAACATGGCAGAATCAACCATAATTTTTTCCACCTCAAGAATTTTTTATGCCACCATGGCCCAATCACTCAAATCCAAATAACAATAGTTCGCAAAATTTACCTTACCCATCACCATTCTAGCAGAACAACCCTTATTCTTCCCAATGGTCTCCTTCTACTTCACAAAATCAGAACTGGCAATCAAATTGGTAAAAAGCTACAAACCAGCCTTATGGGAACAGTCCCTCTGCCTCAACCAACCTTACCAGCACCTTCCACATTGCAACAAAACCTGCAATTCAATCTACGACCACAACTCCCAGCCCAACCGAACCTGAATCCAAACAATAGACCAGTCCAATCCGTACAAATTATGGAAGGACCAGAGCCAAAAACTGAGTTGAGGGAGTGTAATGAACTCAAATTAATATCAAACGGATAATTAAATTGGAGAAGAATAAAAATATACAATCAGAAGATCTGTTACCTATAGAACAAACACCTCAAATGGAGAATACGAGTAGACAGAAAAGCCGTGATTAAACTATTACCTCTTCTCCACCATTCCCAGAGAGATTGATTATACCCCGCTCAATAGAATATCCTAGTTTTGATCTTCTAGGAGAATTAAAAAATATGTGCATGAAAATACCTCTCCTCCAGGCTATTTAGGACATTCCAATTTATGCAAAAACTATTAAGGAATTGTGTATGAAAGGGCCAAAGAGGAAAATAAAAACAAACCCAACTGTCCACGTAGTCGGAACTTTGTCTAATTTATTATCATGCAGAGAAACACTGGTAAAATATGAGGACCCAGGAAACCCTATAGTCATGGTACAAATAAATGGATGTTCCTTCCCCAATGCATTAGTTAATTTAGGAGCAACCATTAATATTCTCAAAACAACAACCTATCAAAAACTTGGCATTACAACCTTGGATCCAACCACGACCTTGCTGGAATTGGCTGACCGATCGGTTTCCAAACCAAAAGAGACATTATAAGATGTAATGGTGTCTGTAGATTCTTGGGAATACCCAGCAAATTTCTTGATCATCAATCCTCGAAACCAGCTAGATGGACATGCTTTAATATTAGGAAGGCCTTGGCTAGAAAATTCCGATGCATATATCAGCTGCCGGATAGGGAGCATGACTATAACCAAGGGGAATGATGTGAGAATTTTAGCTTTATACCCCCCCTACTCAACCAAGCTTGACTATTATGAAAACCAGGAAACAACCTGCAACATACTTCACGGAAAATATTCGGTCACCATTAACTGTGGTAGATGCCATTGAATTCAATAACCAAACTGAAGATGATATTATTATTACTTTTATCAATCATCCTGCCACAGTATCCAATTTGAAATTCCATATGATCAAATCAGTCCTTGACAATGAAATTGAAGAAAATACCCTGAGAGAAATCAATAACCAAACAATCCCTAAAACCACTGTTTATAATAGAAAACCTATTGAAATCAAGCCAGGGAAAATCCTGAACATTAACAATAATCTAAGTGATGACCAGCAACAAAAACTTACTCAAGTTCTTAGGAAAAAAAAAAAGGCTTCTGCTTGGGACTACTTAGATATGAAATGGATTGACCCTCGGCTATGCATGCATCACATCTACACTAAGAAAGATACCAAAACCATTCGACAACCTCAGCGTAGATTAAACCCTCACCTGAAAGACTTTGTTACAGAAGAATTTCAAAAACTGTTAGATGTCAATTTTATTTATCCTATATCTAACAGTAAATGGGTTTCTCCATTAGTTGTGGTTCCCAAAAAGAATGGTAAATGGATAATATGCATTGTCTATAAATAACTCAACAAGGAAACACAAAAGGACTACTTGCCCCTTCCATTTATTGAGCAGGTCTTAGATACACTGGCAGGGAAGAAATTTTTCTCTTTCCTCGATGGCTTCAGCGGCTATAACCAAATTCAAATTTCCCCTGAAGACCAGGATAAGACTACCTTTACCTGTCCGTGGCAAAAATTTTCCTACAGGGTATTACTTTTTGGATTGTGTAATGGGCCTACCACATTTCAACGAGACATACTCAGTATTTTCGCAAATTTGATAAATGAAGGATTGGAAGTATACATGGATGATTTCACACTCTATGGAGATGACTTTGAGCAAGCATTACAAACTTTGGAAAAATTTATGGAGCGGTGTATTGCTACTAGCCTATGTTTGAGTCACGAAAAGTGCCATATGATGATGACATAAGGCCTGATCTTGGGTCATTACATTTCAGCAGCTGGAATTCAGGTAGATCTGGAAAAAATACAGATAATTCTCTTACTAGATAGCCCCTGCACTCAAACAAAGGTACATAGTTTTCTGGGATTTGATGGATATTATCGTAGATTTATCAAGAATTTTTCACGAATTGATGCACCATTATATTCCTTAACAAGAAACAGTGATTTCATATGGACTGAAAAATGTGACACTGCCTTTATAGATCTAAAACAATTAGTATCAACAACACTAGTTCTACGAGGACCAAACTGGGATATACCATTCCAAATTTCAGTAGATGCATCAGACACAACCATTAGAGCAGTTCTTGGCCAAGAATAAGAAAAGAAACCCTACACTATATATTACATTAGCAAAAAATTATCCCCCGCTGAATTGAATTACACAGTAACAGAGAATGAGTTCTTAGTTTTTATTTATGATATTAAAAAATTTAGACATTATATAACAGGATACTCCCCATATCAGCTAGTGCTTGGCAAAGAACCTATCTTCCCAATAGAATTTGGAGTTTAGACATTGAGGATAGCTCAAGAAGTAGGCTTGGAATTGAATGAAGCACAGATCAATAGGTTAAGTCAAATCAATGAATTGGATGAGATCCGTCTATCATCTCTTCAACATACAACACTAATCCAATAACAAAGAGCGAAATGGCATGATGCCCTCATCAAGAAGAAGGTCTTCCATGAAGTTGATTGGGCACTTTTGTATGATTCTAGGTTCTAGGATTTCTGAGGAAAACTCCAGACCAGGTGGTTAGGCCCCTATGAGATACAAGAGGTGCATGATAATGGCACCCTTACATTAGCAACCATTGATGGGTCTGGCTACTCTTTTAAAGTAAATGGACATCTAGTGCGCCTCTATCACAAACCGCTTACAAGGGAATTCTTTTACCAACAGATATGAGAAGATTCCACAATACAAATTCTTGCTAAGGAGGGAAACCCTTCCACAGCACTAGTCCAGTGAAGAAATGTACTTTTTCTTGAAACTTGTACATAAATTTACCTTTCTGTTTGATTGGATTTTCTTGTACATTAGTTTTTTTCTCTTTTCTTTCTCTATTTTTCCCTTGTTGTTCCCTACAAGGAACAACAATTTCTGTGTGTATTTCGCTTTGTTGTTCCCTATAGGGAACATCAATTTTTGTGTGAATTTTATGTTGCTGTTCCCTACAGGGAACAACATTTTTTGTGTATAGCTTGCTTTGTTGTTCCTTACAGGGAACAAATGTTGTTCCCTATAAGGAACAACAATTTTTGCATGCTCTTTCTTTTTCTGTTCCTTATAAGGAACAACACATCTTTTTATTTTTTATTTTTTTTTCTTTTACTGTTCCTTACAGGGAACAACTGTTGTTCCCTTTAAGGAAAAACACAATTTTTATTATTTTCTTTTGTTGTTCCTTACAGGGAACAACTACTCTTCCCTTTAAGGAACAACACTTTTTGTGTGGGTTTTTATTTTGCTATTTCTTTCAAAGAACAACACTTTTTGAATATTTTTTAGAACATCCTCTTTCTCTTCCTTGTATAATATTCCCTAGACGACCCCAGTTTCATTCTTGGCATTTAAAGACAAAAAATATGGAGGTATAGTGGAACAGGAAAATACCGTGAATATTATCATCTTTAACAAGATTGCTTTGTGATTATCCAAAGAAAAAGAAAAGGATAGAATTATCTATCTCACTTTACTATCCTTATTTCCATTATAAATCAAACTGATTGAGTATCTATACCATGTTGGTTCCCCCTTGCTTGTATAACTCTTTCTACATATTATCAATAAGATTACGGGTATATTTTCTTATATATTGATATGTCAAACTTCTTCTACCATCCCTACTCTTAAGGAGTGATGAGCCACCCTGTATGTATAAAATGGGGATTAAAAGAAAAAAAATAAAAAAAAATAAAAAAAATAAATATATATATATATATATTCACTAACACTTTTATGATTTTTTCAGATGGAGGATAGGGGGTCTCATCATGAGCCAACCTACCATGATCGTAAGGAAGCAGCGAAGTGGCATTTCCACTATGGCCACCACACCAGGGATATGATCCAATGGATGTAATAAAAATCCTTGGAAATAGGAGGTCTCATCACGAGCCGGCCTAACCACTTTCGCTACTTCCCAGTGAATGGAAATGTGTTCATCTGGTCACCTAGCCAGCACATTGGTATCTATTATGGACATCATAAGACACTTCCCCAATTATACATAGAGGATCATGGTTCCCCAGGGTTAAAAAGCAATTTTGTTGAGGCTATGAATGCGTGTGAGCAACAGAAGCTCTGCTGATGGTATTGAAGCTTTATTTTACATCAATAACTATTATAATACCCTCTTCTTATAAACTTTTTTATGGAGATATTATGGTCCTAACATACCTTGAACCTTTATGCATGAATATTTTTTTTAAAAATCAATCACAATAGTTTAAAGTGGAATAATGGCACTGAAGTGTTATTACCTATGTTGTCCCTTTTTCTTTATCATATCACATCACGAAAGCCTATCATTTATTCATAATTCTCGGTACGAGCCTTGATTTCACCACCCCCGTATCCTTTATGATCCTGTCATTTATAAGCATACCCTTCCAAACCATTACCCATCTACTTCACCGCCAGTGCCTTACCCTTTTAATTTATTCAGTCGTAGGTGACATATTGATTTGAAGGTGGGCAGGACCTCCTGTGTACTTATGAATGCACTATCATTTTCTCATTGGATTTTGCAGAATGATACGACATTCCATGATCGTAGAGCATGTGGCATGATAACAGCCCTCAATAATGATATTTATATTTATTTGTTGTTCCATCAATCATCTCTATTCGTTGCTGTGTTGTTTTTTTTTTCCTACTACACTTATCGTTTGCAGAATTCCATCACGAGGGGAGGAAGAGTAGTATGCATAGAACAGCTAATACTGGCTATTTCTGTTGCAACTAGGGAAATTTTAGCTCAAGCCATGTGGATAGCATACTTTACGATATTTCAATCACCCAATGAGGAAATTTCCATTGAGTTCTTGTCAAATCTACAGAATTGAAAATATTTGGTAAGGGGCAGGAAAATCAATGTATCAGACGTAGTGATAGCAGAAGCATCTGGGTTACTAGCAAAAGGACCTATCTGGGTTGATAAGCGGTTGAAGCTGCAGGACACTATCGAGGCTTTTAGAGATGAAGGATAGGAGCTGGTCAAAAAGGGAAAAGGTGTTCGTCCATATTCTCTTGGAGAGCCATGGGGAGAACTAGCAAGAATCGTCCAGAACTACATGACATGCGACGGGCGAAAAGATGTGGTAAGGCTGTGTCAACTGAAACTCTTATCAGTTCTAAAATGAAAATGCTCTGTTAATTTACCTACATTATTGAAATCTTTACTTCATAACACTACTGGAAGGCTAAGACAGTCCAAGCACATACAAGCCGTAGTAAGCCACCACTGTCTGATCTGGCTAATAGTTAGCCATAACCTCGCCTGGTAGTAATCAAGCTGGGGTGACCTAATATTAGCTCTCGAGGGTGGTTCAGAACTGCCTGCACTTAACCCGGTTCATAAAAGGAAGAGGAATACCCGTTCAAGAAACATACCTCAAAAGCGCAGATAATCTGCAAGGTTGAGGTCAAGATTAGGAGTGGCTGAAAATCCTCAAGGCAGTACCAGTCAACCTCGAGAATTATCTAGCCCAGTAAATGAACAACACTTGCAGCCAGAGTCAGAAGGCCAGGATAACCCTAAGTCAGACCATGAGGAATAAACAGGGCATTTTGGAGATGAACAAAGAAACAAATCAATACCAAGCATGATTCCCCAAGATGACTTGTTGCATGATGTTGATCTGGCCCAGGTCCTGGCTAAAATGAGCGATTACATGCAGCCTGAAAGCATGCTCAATTCTAGCTTAGGAGCAACCCAATCTCCTGAAAATGATGGCGATACCAAGAGTCCATCTCCCTTAAAAGATGCAAGCCATGAAGCAGAAACTGATGTAGAGGCCATTCGGGAAGCAATGCACCAACCCGCTGACACGCTTCCAGTAGAAAATAGCCAGGTAAGCCTAAGTACAGAAAACATAGGCCAAGAGAGGAAGTAAAGACGGAGAAGCTTCAAGAAGCCGATATTCAATCAGGAGACACGGTCCCCTTAGAATAGAGCCAAGATGAGAAACCAACCTCTTTAGAGGCAAAAACTATTAATGAGACTATCAGTAGAATAGTTGCTCCTCTGAAAGAGTATAAGGAAAAATTGAAAAAGCTTAGGAAAGAAAGATAAAAGCTGCACAAAATAGTAAAAAGGCTCAGAAGAAAAATAAAAGAAATCACAGCGAGAAAGGTCCCGGACAAAAACCTAGAGACAACAAACGCGACTATAAAAATAGAATCACATGAAGAGAGAGCTACAGGGACTCAAATCGAGCCCATACCCATTCAACCAATCATCATTAAAGAAGAACAACATGCAATTTTTGCAGATATAGCTACTCAGACAGAGGCTTGGACCTCCCATGATAAAGAGACTCAAACAAGCATACAAGCTAAATACATCATGACACACGATGACCCCATTATTATGAATCTCCAGAAAGAGTTAGCACACGCTCGGCTCGCATTAGAATGAATTGAACAGGAAACTATTCCCCAACAAAGATATCAAGCATTGCAGAGGATGCTTCAAGAAATGAATGTGACAGAGAGCGAGACCTTCGATAGATACAGAAAATCAGTGGATAAAATAGAGAGAATCGAGCTCAGATTAGATAGGGTCATAGCTCAGACAGATACCATCTGCTCATTATATACAGATGTCTTGGAATGTAGGGCTACCGCCACTAACTAAGCCTTGTTTTTGTTAGAGTGATATTTGCTGTTGAAAATTAAAGCCGTAAGAGCTAGAAAACCAATTGAATTAAAAAAAGTTGAAGATTTTATAAATTGTTGCAAACAACATGGTGTAAAGGTTCAAAGGTTGCTCAATGAAGTTTACTTGCACAATTTTGTATTAGCGGATGAGGTAGAAAAGAACCCTAAGCCTTTTTTGGGAGATGTCCAATTCCAGGCCTTTATTTCGTTTGCAGTTAATCAACTTAAATGGTTCAAAGATCATAACGCCTTCTAAAGACAAGAGCATATATTGGATCTATGGGTAAGAAGTGAGCCCAAGCACCCTTTGCAAATGCTTGCCAACCATAAGAGTTTGATGAAAAGGGAAGAGGTAATTAAAACCTTATGGCCTATTCATAGAGAGATTGTACAAAACGGAGTGTCATATTTTCAATCCATTCAAGAAACCTCTCTGACTGCGTCCAAGCTTAGATGGATGGTCTCTACTAGTAGTGTGCAAAATAGGGAACCATTTAATTACCGAAATTTTAAAGCACCTGCAGCCTGTTTTATCACATATAACAACCTCATTTTAAGAGAAGGACCCTATTAGTTAGGATGTCGATTTCATAGTCCCATCATTTGGTATCCTCCTGAAGGTTACAAGGGCATCTATGAATTTCCTGAAGGTAAGGAAGGACCCACTTTTTCACTCTTAGCTCAACAGCATGGTTTCAGACCAATTTTTGATGCCCTTTATCCATCTTACTCGTTAACTACACTCCATCAAAATCATTTCTTTTCATGAGGACATGAAACAGGGTAAGCAGGGGACTATGCTGAGTTACGAAATGGGTATGTATTTACTACTAAATTCATCATCATTTTCCTTGATTCTTATCTTTTTCATATGTTAATGCGTTAATCTATTGAGGAATTATGGTAAGAAATGAAGGAATTGTTTGCAGTTATGATTTAACTAAATTTTACCTTTTTCTATGTAGGAAAGTGACAAAGGAACGATTGTTGTTCCCTGACGTTGGGACAGCAGAATCCGACAAGAAAAGGAAGGAACGCATCGGTTGCGGACAAGGCTGAGAACAAATCAGAGGGATCAACATGGAATAGAAAATATGTCTTAAGTTAGAAATCGGTTGTGAATCCCTCAAGATCGGGAGATCCTAAGGGATCGCATTTATTACTTACTTTTTACCCTTTCTGATTATAAAAGAAAGTGATTATAGGAAGAAAGGGAGAACCTCTGTTATTTTTCAGGTTGTAAGTTTAATTACAGATTGCATCATTGGAGAACGGGATTATATTGTAATTTTACTCAAGTTCAATGATTAATATATAATTGAAGTTTCTATTCTCTCACATTATCAGAAGTAATTTAGCAGTGCTCGCTAGCAGCTAAGTGCCCGGTCTCTAGTGGAGTTAACTGCTTCCTTGTGTTATATTTCTGAATCTGTTAGAGTTGGTTTGGTTGATAATTCCTTGTTTCTGTGAGTTTATTTCATTATATGTCATTACTTTCTTATATCGAAATAATATATGTTCTGTGCTGATGTACATCGTTATCATTTGATCTAAGTTTGTTTATTACAGTGAAAATCATCTAAATAGTGCATTGTATTGATTTAATCATTTGCAAGAGTTTTATTATTGCTATTAGACTCTTAGAAGTGATATCATTCCTATCTTGAATGCTTTGTAGAGATTTAGTATAGTTTAGATTGAATCAGCTAAGTAGAGGTGAGTTATTGCTACTGTTCTCTCGACTGATGATGTTATTGCCTGAATTGTTGTAAGGTTTGATTTCAGTAGAAGATTGAACTTTGATATTCCTTTTAATAATTGCAATTGGAGTCGATTAGATGCTTCCATTTATTCTTGTGTCAAGATCTGTACTACAATTTAGGAAACATTATTCTCTGAATTAATAGCAGCCACATACTGTCTACAGTCTTGAAATAAGAGGAATTGCCCGGGTTGATGATTAATGTGGGATAATTAGGAGTTCTAAAAGGCACCTTTTGTCACCCAACATCTACCATTGAGGAAAAGTAGGATCTTTACAACCTTATATCTGTACAAATTCATAGGATCCTAACTTCCATTGAAATGAGAAAAGGAGGTCCCTCATAAATCAGAGAAGTTGCATTCAAAGCAACTGCAAGATGAAAGGAAAAGGAATAACACGGGGAATCAAGCTATATATCATAAGAACATGAGGTAAATTTCGTAAATCAACTCCATCTATTCACCAGAAGGTTCAGAGATAAGCTTCACTTCAAGTTATTTGCTTATGGTAGAGTTGTTAATTATGTTGCTAAGTGTCCTTATAGAGAAAACCATGAAAAGACGAATAAAATTACAAAAGGAAATATGAAATGGTTTTAAAATAAGAAAATTTATTATAGTGATGAAGATAGTGATGGTTGGTCAAATAGTGAAGAAGGAGATTTTGATCAAGATCTTAAATTACTCATGGAATTTGAAAGAAGTAATAATGAGTTTGATGACAAATCTGTGGATTCTTTAGAGGAAAATGGTTTTTTCATTGAAGAAATCACTTAGCTTAAAGTATGTTTAGAATAGAAAAAGGTAGCCATACATACTTTAAATAATCAACTCATAGAAAAAGAAAATCATAATGAGAAGTGATAATGTAAAATAATAAGTCTAAGAAAGGAACTTGAGAAGAAAATAATCTAAATCATATATTTGCTAAAGGATATGAAACCTTAGATGAAATTATTAAGGTTCATTTCTCTCCTCTTATGAAGACAGGTCTTGGATACAATGGAGAAACATAAAATACATAAAAATCCTCTATAACAACTGGAAGTTATCTAAATGCAGTAAAAACTAGTCATCGAATCTCCAACCTTCAGCAAAAGAATAAATATACTTCACATGTAAATCATGTCCACTCCAATTCAAGGAAAAACAATAAGAGAAGCATCAGTCAAAAGGTAAACAACACAAGAAGATTCTATGGTCACAAGAATTTCTACTTTAATGGGCAATGTTTCTCATGTCATAATTTTGGTCACAATGCTGCTCAATGTGTTGCATACAAAACCATCATGACTAGAGAAGCAAGAAAACAAAGGAATGCGATAGGAAGGAAGAAAAACACCTGCAATAATTTCTCACCTCTTAATGACAAGTTTGAATGCTCATTTTACAATAGCTTTGGACATGAGGAATATAAATCCAGGAGAAAATTATAGCCAACATTTCAAAAGGATAAAATATCAACAACTTATAAGGTATGGAAAATATAGTACCTAGAATATGAAAGTTGTGGCATAGAATTGTTTGCAAAACGTCAAGAATCAATGGTACATTGACATCGTATGCTCAAAACACATGACAGGTGATAAAGATAAACACATTTCATACAATGCATTAGAGATAGAAAAGAATACTAATTTTGGAAATGTCTCGCCTTATATCATTAAAGGTAAAGGATTTGTTTTTCTAAAACAAAATGTTAAAGTTGATAATGTTATTTTCGTTGGTGGATTAAAGAATGACTTGCTAAGTGTTAGCACAATGTGTGAGCAAGGAAATGAGGTTTTCTTAAGATCAGAAGAAGGTGTAGTTCGTGAACTTGATACATGGAAGACCATAATAAAGGGAACAATAACTCCAAGTAATATTAATGTATTGAGAGGCATCCAAGAAAATTTTTACTTAGGAAAATCAAAGTAATAATAGTTATGGCACAGAAGGTAGGGACATCTAAGATTCTCTCAACTACACAAATCAAGCAAGCTCAAATTTGTTCATGATTTTCCCAACATCACCTTGCCTGAAAGTACCATATGCAAGTCATGTCAATTCAGTATGCAAACCAGGGTTCTATTAAATGCCAAAGAAGGATCAACAAGTAAGCCTATTGAACTTATACATACTGATTTGTGCGATCCAGTATCAAAAATTCACCTCAAGGAGATAAATACTATATCTTATTATTGATGAATTTTGTAGAATGTGCTAGATCATTTATTGAAATACAAAGAAGAAGAATTTGATGGATTCAAAGCCTTTAAAGCATTAGCTGAAAATGAGTTAGATATAAAAATAAAATGTCTCAGATTTGACAAAGGAGGAGAATACATATCAGATGAATTCTTTGATTTTTGTGAAAAACATGGCATCAAAAGACAATTTTTTGTAGCGAGAACTCCTCAACAAAATGGCGTGGTAAAAAGGATGAATAGAACATTTCAAAAAATTTCTTGTATTTTGCTTGATTAGTCTGGAGCACCTAACACCTTCTGGGGTGAAGTAGCCCATAATGGAGTAAATATTATCAACAAAGGTCATGTTTGAGTAAATAGCGATAAAACTCCTTATGAAGTTTGGTATGGTAAGCCTCCTACTGTAAATCAATTTAGGGTATTTGGAAGTAAATGTTTCATGAAAAGTAATGATGAAAAACTTGGTAAGTTTGAAGCTAGAGAAGATGAAGGAATTATTCTTGGTTACTCATCTAGAAAAAAAGGATACAGATGTTGCAATAAGAGACTTCAATTTTTTTTTGAATGTATTGATGTTGTTATAACCCAATATCCCCATTTCTTTGGTCCGATATTTGTTTCCCATGCCACCCATGGAATTACATATTCCTACTTTTTCTCGGCCCATAAGAAACGACTGCATATTTTCGTTATCTTGAGAAGGATTCCTTTTGGGACCCAAGACATAGATATCCAATGCACCAGAATGGCCATAAATATATACTTAATGAGAACCAATCTTCCTGCTCTAGAGAGCCACTTATAACTCCATAGGTTTAAATGATTCTTAATTTTTTCACAGGCCAAAACCAATCATGTTTTCTATATGTGTCCAATTTCAAATAGAACCCCATGTACTTGAGGTAAGCTCCTATAGGTTGAAAATCAAAATGGAAGAAATTTTTTATCCTTTCAAGGTCTAGCCTTAAGACAACAACATATAGTAATGAATATTTCTGAGAATGTATGATCATACCAGTAGCTTTCAAAAACAGGTCTAGTGAAATTTTTAGCAACTTCCTCCCTCTTCCCATTTCCAAAAAGGAGAGTGTCATCCATAGAAAGCGAATGTGTAATAAACATATTTGTAGCAACTTCTATGCCTTTAAGATCTCCTCTTATTTTAGCCATAATTATAAGTTAACTAAGTCATTGGCTGCTAGAAGGAATAAAATAGGGGATAACGAGCACTCTTGTTTGAGCCCTCTCTGACTGTGGAGAAATGAAGAAGTAACCCCATTGATAAGAACAACAAAGGACGCATTTGAGATACAACCCATTGTCTGGTTTACAAAATCAATACCAGATCCCAGGTGAGTCAATAATAATCTCAAATAAATTTAGTTGATCCTATCATATGCTTTTGAAAGGTTAATTTTTACAATCATCCCTTTTTACCTTTCCTTCTTAACGTTATGCATTGATTCCTGGGCCACCCCAATTGCTTCATGAATCTACCTACCATTCAAAAAACCAAACTATTCTTTAAATTGTTTTTGAGATAGAATTGGATTCAATCTTGTAGTAATAATTTCTGCAATGATTTTGTATATACAATTGCATGAGCAGGAAGGTGAATCATATTTATGAATAAGTTGAATCCTATTTATGAATAAGTTTTAGAGAGGTTGATTTGAAAGGTTCATGAAAAAACCACTTAATTTTGGATTCCTCCACCACTCCCACCAATTCCTCCCCAAACAACTCAAAGAAATGTTGAAAAAATTCCACAGTTTAGCCATCAGGCCCAAGACTCTTATGTTTTTATGTGGACTTAAGTACATTTTTCACTTCTTTCCTCGAAACAAGAGCCATTAAATCCATAATGTCTTCGTCTTTGGTATATCTAGGAGAATTCTCTGCAACCCTAATCACCTCAACAATAGTGGAACCCTCAGTGGCCCTAAAGGGATATTTGAAGTGATATTTCCCCATTAATTCTATCTCATTGAAATTTTTTACCTTGCCTCCACCTGGCTTATCCAGTTCCCTAAAAGTATTGGAATTTTTTCTCCCTTTAGCATGATTTTCGAAAAAAATTGTGTTTTTGTCCCTAGCTAAAATCCATATTTCCTAACTTTTTAATCATTAATGTTCTTCTTTATCAACTAAAATCTTCCTCCTCTTAGACTCAAGAGCCTTTATTTCATCCCTCTTTACCTCATTCTCATAGACATCTGCTTCCAAACTCTCCATTCTTCCCAATTCTTCCCCACTCTCTTATAGGGTAAGCTCATCCCTTTTTAATTTATCTTTAGCCTATGTTATAGTCACCTTTTTTAGTTGATTCAGGTTACTCATAAAGGACAAAGAAAAATATCTGGAGTCTGATCTCTCCATAGGGCTCCAAGTTTCATTAAAAATCTTTATATATTCAACATCCTTCAACGAACATGAATTACAATTAAAAGGCACACCAAGATTCTTGTTTCGACCTGTCAACTCCATGAGAATATGTAAATGATATGATTCCACTCCAAGTCTAACCCATTTACTAAATCCAAACAAAAGAATAGCGAAATATTCATTAAAGAGGAATTTTTCCAACCCCTTGGCCACATCTGCATTCCTCCATGTGGGAATGATTTTTATTAATTTTTGTTCAATTAATATCACTTGTCTAAGTTTTTTTAGGAAAAAATCTACAAGAGCGTCAGCTTGGGCTAGAGGACTCTGTGTTTTAGCCAAAGTAAGGGAGAAATTGAGATCACCACCCACTACCAAATTATGGGCATGCATAAAAGAATTTGAGAGAAGGTTGTTCTAGAAACCTGACCTCTCCTAAAAAGGACCATAAATATTTACAAATGTGAGATCCATAGCCAGTTCAAATGAAAAAACAAATGCTCAAATGACATGATCAGAGCCCCATGAGTTTTTCAGTTTTATGGTACTGTCCCTAATCCCTGGATATATTCCTCTAAATATTCCTTTGGCATCCAAGGCAACGAAATACCAAACTGGAAGAATTTTTGAAAGGAATGCCATTACAAGTTCATTCCAGAATATTCGTCTCTGCTAGAAACAAAAAAATAAAGTGAAGAGAAAGACACCCCTTTCTTGGTATTATATTTATCAACGTTCATTGCTATTTGTATGACAATTTCTCTGACTCCTAACAGGGTTCCGGGTACCACCGAATATGCCCTACTTTAGATTAAGAATCGATTCTACATTTAAGCTACTGGGTTTCTTGTTAGTTATCCCATTTCAATTAATTCATATTCCATCAAGTTTTATTTTATGTTAAACGAAGTATAGACATTCCTGTACATTTCTTTGGTTAACTATTCTGTAATAAATTATTGAACATAGATAACATTACATTTCATATAGATTTCACTATTCTAGGATAATTGTTAATTCACTGAACAGATGCCAGTACAATATTCACACCTACAAAATTTACTTGCAAATATTTCTATTAATCCAAGCTAAAGGAAACTTCAGAGTAATATATCTTTTTCTGAACATATACTAACCATAAACAGATTTCCAGTAGCATAGAGTTTAGGTCTTTCTGAATTACTTATCTGGTAGGAAATAGTAACTCTTAAACCGTGGTCCTCCCAACCATCAAGGGAGGCAATGACGTCCTCCGCTTGCCCCCTATCTCCAGAATTTCAGTTGGTGCCACGGGAACAATGGATAATCTTTTTGTTGTGACCTCTGGATGGCCAATCCAGCCACAGACAAACAATCTGGATATAAGGTTGCAGAAGCTGTTCTCAACTGGTCTTCCACCCAGCTCTACAGAATACTTCACCTTACTCTTTTCCTAGAAAACTCACAGAACCCCTATCCCTCTCCTGGCATTTCCTTTTATCCCTGGAGGGTAGGTAACTGTCTTCCAACTGTTCCCAACCACCTCCTAATCTTAGAACTTTACCAACAGTTTAAGAGATTTTCTTTTCATTTACTAACTCAGTAATTCAAAGTAAAATGGTGTTTTCTTTTGAGTTTCTTTTACCAAAATAAAGTAAACAAATAATAAAATAAACAAATTGTCTTTTCAACTTATTCATGCTAATTAGCTCTTAATGAGGCTGTCACATCTCCCCCCTTGGAAGTAACACCGTCCTCAGTGTTTTTAGCCCATCTCTACAAAGAGTTCCGGGTAGGCTTCCTGCACAAACTTTTCATCCTCCCAAGTAGCTTCGTCAGGTCCAAAGTGCTTCCACTGCACTTTCACCTAGGTAACTACTCTTTTACGGAGTTCAATTTCCCTACGATCAAGTATGCGTAGCGGCTCTACCAGAAATTCTCCGTCCGGTTCTACCTGGAAGGAAACAACAGGATTACCAATCAGTAGATTCAAATTTTGATTCAAACTTCAGTTAGGATTTATTTCCATTATTTCTTCCTACCTGAATGTTTTTCCAATGAATTACATGTTTTTCATCATGCACATATCGCTTTAACAAAGACACATGGAACACATTGTGTACTTTAATATGACTAGGCAAAGCTAGCCTATAGGATATTGGTCCCACCCTTTCCAGAATTTGGAAGGGTCCGCAGTAACGAGGGGCTAACTTGGCGCAAGAAGTCCACCTTAAGGTACTTATTTTAGGCTTAATCCTTACATACACGTGGTCCCCCACTCCAAATTTGCGATAAGATCTTTTCTTGTCTACAAATACCTTTTGTCCATCTTGCGCAGCCTTCAAATTCTACCTTATTCTTTTTACTTAAGCTTCTAGCTCAGCCAACATTTCTGGCCCCAACATTAATTTTGTCTCCGGACTGCTCCGGTTTATCGATGTATGACACTTTCGTCCATATAACGCTTCAAAGGGACTCATTTTTAGAGATTCCTGATATCCGTTGTTATATGCAAACTCCATTAGGTGCAGGTAATCTTCCCATTTAGCTGGCTGCCGCATTACATACATGCGCAGCATATCCTCCAAAACTTGGTTTACCCGCTCTGTCTGTCCAATAGTTTGAGGGTGATAGGCAGTACTGAAGTGTATCTGAGTACCTAAACCCAAAAACAAGGTTTTCCAAAATGCGGAGGTAAACTTAACATCCCAGTCTGAAATCACAGTCTTAGGTATACCATGCAACCTAAAGATTTCCCTCATGAATATGTCAGCAATCTGCAATACCTTGTAAGTGGATTGCACAGGTATGAAATGGGAAGATTTACTTAATTTGTCCACCACTACCATAATTGAATCATTCTGTTGGTTCCCAAATCCACCTCAGGCTGAAATAAGGCAGAAGAAGGACAGCACCAAACCTCGCTCAGCCTCGTAGCTAGCCCTGCGAGGATAGGAGACGGCTCTCTCCGGGTCAATCTCAATGACAAATGTTCAAAGGGGCTTGAGATGACTAAAAAAAAACTGATCTTAGGCTAGATAAACAAATAGGAGAGTTTGATTTTTATTTTTAGGGGTTTTTGTTGGAAAAAGGGAAAAACAATTTCAGGCTTGGGGATGAGGCCAAATCTTGCAGAGTTCAAGTTCGGGCAGGGTAGGCAATGGCTTTGATGTCTTAGATCGAATGAATGGATGGAAAAGACTGCTGAGGAGCTGAAGAGGGCAAGAGAGTACAAGGTCCTCTTAAAACTGACAAAAACATGTAAAATTAAACAAAATTCTAAGGAAGAGCACTAGCAAATCAATGAATTCTACCTCGAATACTCATTTGTTTAATTCAGAAGCATAGAGAAGGATGGCATACATATAAAATTAATGAAACTTACGATAACATGAGAAGAAATATCATCAAAACTCAGAAGCCACAAGGATCCCAACAAGTGCTGCAAAACTCTGGTCTTTCCCTTGCCAAAACAGAAAATGTATGTACAATGAGGTGCCAAACTTTTCCCAAGTATCAAACCCTGAAAATGTCTCAAAAAATACAATATATAGACAAGTCTAACCCCTTCCCATGCCTCTAGGGGTCAAGCTCATGCTTCTAGGAGCAGTTTGAACCAATTCTAAACATGGAGCTAAAATCTAGGCAACCAAACAACTTGCCTCTATAAGCTAGGAAACTGATCCATTCACTTAATTTTCACTTTTTAGTGAATGAATCATCTAGAACAAGTAAATACATGAAAAAATTAAATCATTCTTACCAAATTACATCAATATAGATCAATCCTCTCATGAAAATGTAAAACTAGTCAAAACTGGCCAAATTCCTGAGCTGGAAGGTGAAAAATAGGCTGAATTCCTCTATGCGTCGCGCTCAAAATCTCTATGCGCTGCGCTACTTTGGACCTACTTTTGGAGCACTTCTTGAAATCCAAATTGAGATCATGATAGCTTTTTGGAAAGCCCTAGATGTCTGCTATCCAACACAAGTAGAATTTTTCAATTGGGAGCTCATTTTCGCTTCCAAAACTTCAATCTCCCAAAAGTACTTCCTGTTGGTGCAAAAGGTGGCAGAAAGGTGATTTTCATGGTGTTTTTGGCCCTTAAGACCGCCCAAAATTTGATGAAATTATTCAGCCATTCCTGAGCATGCATAAATTACCATGAGAAATCAAAAAATATCAATTTTTCCTCGGAAAGGTGTCCCAATCATAAGCGCACGTCGGGTTGCGCGACGCGTCAGGCAGAAAAACCTGTTTTGCAACCAAAATTTTCAAAAATGACAAAATCTTCTCCAAATTTGCTGAAATTTGGAGTGAAGGTCTCCCATCATGTCTCATGCTCAGCCAAGGAAGCTTTGGCCAAGATTCGGAGTGGATCCGGCCTCTTTCGACGTTTCAGTGCCTTTCTCAACCTTGCCTTCAGGATCTTCATTTTTTCTCTGCAAACGTGTGTACGGGCCCAATAGTGAGCCTTCATGTGTCTGAGCATGTCCTTGTCCCTAATGGCCTTCGCCAAGAGCTTCTCCAGATGAATGTTGACGTGCATAAGGTAAGTCTCTCGCTCAACCGGTGTCATGTCACCTGGTCTCTTCCGGGCCAATTCCCAGTCTTCACGGATTTGCCGCAACTCTATGAGTGTGTGCTGATCCTCCAGCTGTTTATTACGCTGCTCCGAATAATGTATAACCCACTAATCTCTCTGCAACTTCACGGTCAAAGTTTCAATCTCAGCCTTTTTTTCCTGGATGATCTCTTTTAGCTTCGAGCTAGGAGAGCTCACACCAACATCGATAAAAAAAAAATCAGTATCTTGGCCTCCCGAGGGGCCCTCATCATGCATAGGCCTCTTGCCTCTATATTTAACCTGTACCTGTGCTGATGTCAAAGGCGAGACCCCTTCCATGCCATGTGGATATAGTACTCGCACTGCTGATGAAGTCAACGAGACCTCTTCCACCCTTGGTGCAGATAGTACTTGTCGTGCTGCTGCAAATAAGGCTCGATGGCCTCTCTGATATGTAACTGCCACTAGCGCACTGATAGGCTCAATATCAGGAACATAAAACTGGTGTGAAGGCTCTGCCTCATCATGAACAATCTCGGGAGGAGGTTGTGGCGCTACAAAGAAGTCAAGGGAAATGAACTCATCCCATGCAATGCGCTGTTGTGCGAGCTGATGTACCACCATGATCTTGATGAGCGCGTAATGGTAAATGTTGTTATGTTGCTGCGCTGGGTTATTCTTCTACACAAGGACCATCATCTGCTCTATGTTATGGTACATGAAGTATGGAATGCTCATCAACCACACTCTCGTGAAATGCATCAACAGCCGGATATGATATGCATACAAGCGTGAAAAGCGCCCTTCACAACTGAAGTACCTAATGATAAGTTTCATCAATGGTGCATACTCATCCTTCAGAAACCGGAATGGAAATACCCTTCTCAGCTGCCTCAAATATCTAGGTCTGATGTAAGGCTCATAATATGCTTTATCCAACTGATGTCACTTATTCCACTCTTCACCGATGTTTGGTATCCCGGTCGCCTCAGAAATAGTCTCTGGTGACAAAGTGAAATTAACTCCAGCAAGGTTTACACGACCATTATGCAAATGTAGGACAAATAGGCGAGCTAACTCATGATGATGTTGAGTTCGGGCAATCATCTCACAATACTGGAAACATGACTGACGCTGAGAACAATCCATTGCAAGCGGGCAATCCTGTAATTGTGTCAAAGAAGTGGGTTCTTCCCTGACATGCCTGCCACTTTTGTGAGATCTCCTTGGCACATTAAGCTCGGTAGATGAATCACTGTCCTGCTCATACCCCTGCTCATATGGTGAATCTGTCCCTGACATGGTGCTGAAATGTGTTTGTCAACTGTTTGCTTGGTTGGTTAGAAAGTGAGAAATTGGTGAATTTGTTTCAATGCCCAAATGGTCACATATATATTAAAGTGCTATAAGAAATACCACAGTGGGAAAAGGACTGTCAAGTGATTTTTGAACGTGAAGACAGCCACTGTTTGACTGTATGGGGATTTGGGGATTATAAGTAATGGGAATGGGTGATAGTGATAGAGTGATAGTGATAGGGGGGTAATTTAGGGACAAGAGTCAATGAAATGAAAATATAAAAGTGAAATCAAGGACATAAGCCAGCTCTTGAATGTTATGGCAATTAAGATTTTTTCAATGGAGGGATCTAGTAACAAATGATAGGATTTGGGATTTAACACATAGGATCAAAGGGGTATAGGGATATGGGATAGATGATATAGGATAGGGATAGTGGGACTGTAGTGTAATAATGTGACAATAATGAGAGCCAATGAAATTAGAATGATAGTTAAAACACCAACCAACATCCAACACCTCTTTTCAAAACCCTATGGAGCAGATTGCTATATGGTTATAGGGTTACATTTTAACCATTCAAACTCCTGAAATTCTCCTTTTCAACACGCAGCAAACACAACATAAAATCAACGAACATACTTGGACAAACTTACTTGGAGAAGATAGCACTGAACCAAATTGAATTTTCACCGAGCGGAATTGATTTTCAGCCTTAGGGCTCTATGCGCCGCGCACAAACCCAATGCGCCGTGGCCTTTGGGTGCTCCGCGCATGTGGCAATTTCAACTGTTGATTTCGGCCCAATGCGCCGCGCGCATTCTATGCGCCGCGCCTCTTTTGTGTGCGCCGCGCTTCTTTTCACACACAGTCACGGCCTCTCTCAAACGTTGTTTGCTCTCCAACTTTCAAAACACGATTTTGCTATGAGATTTTGTGAATATTTCCTGATGCAAATGGTTTATATGACTTTGAGAAATATCTTATAGTCATGGTTTTAATTTTTGCTTCCTCCAAAAACCCACTTTGTAATGTCTTTTGGACTTTGGCACTTTGTCATTTAATGAACTCTGTCTTTTGCTTTTTCACTGATTTTCTGAGTTTGGACTGATGAAATTATTTGATTTTTGCAGGGATGTTGGCGTTGATGTTTGGCGAAGGAAAACCAGAGCCTGCTTTGAAATCTTCAATATGGAAAAATACATGATTATTACAAAGATGAATGCGACAATTTCTTATTCAAAATAGAGTTTTGAACAAGAAATGTCCTCAAATATGTCTGATGATGAAAAAATTTGATTTGAAAACTTATTGAAATCCTCCTGATGGCCTGTGGGCATTTATTAAACATGCCAAAAAACCAAACCCTAGACTCAGAAACTAAAAGACTCTTTTTGACCAAAATAATCATTTATGACTGTGAATGACATGAACTGAACTTTGATGAATTTTGAGGAGTTTGGACCAACCCAGCAGGTACAAGCATGAGGGAAAACAAGAGAACCAAACCCTTCCGTCAGTCAGTGGCATGCCCCTAACGAAATGTAGGTGAACAAACGGAATGAGATACCTAAACAATGAAATGCAAATAGAGAAATGATCTCTGACGGAGGGCTGTAAGGACCGAATCTAACATTGGCTCCAATGGGGATGGTAGCTCCTTGGAGGTGCCAAGAACGACAGATATTTGGGAGAGCAGACCAGTGCCTTCGTCCATTGGGCCATGGAATCCATTATTTTGACAAATCGACAAAAGACTAATAACTCAATTTATTGACTGAATTTATTTGACTGAAACTTTGACTTAAACTAACTCAACCTTTGAAACAGAAATGACTGAACCAAACAGACTCAACAAACTCAAATGAAAACTGAAATCCTTCCTCAGGATTATAGCCTTCGCTTCGGGCCCCATACTGAAGAAAAGACTACAGTGCACACTTACAATGAAATTGAAAAACATGATATGTACAATGACAATGATCAGCAGAAAACAACTTAGAAATGGTAGTGCTTGAGTAGCCAACCATTGATCGGCCCTCCTGGACAGTCTTCACCATTCATCTCCTTCAAAAGAAAGGCGTTCTGACCTCGATATGCTGCTATCTTCAATGGACCTTTCCAGAGATTTTCAAACTTACCGTGGTTACCTTTGTCTTCATTCCTAGCATCTCAATTTAGTACCACTTCCTCCAACTGGAATTTATCTGCCTTCTCTTTCCTGTCATAGATCTTTTTTATTCTTTCCTGCAACTTGAATGTATTCTGGAATACCTCTTCCCTCGTTTTCTGTAAATGAATCATCTAGTTTATCCTTCTCTATATATGGCTTTCTTCACTACCAGCCTCCTGAAGAAGCTTGACTACTAGAACAACAAGTGAAGTAGGAAAAACTGTATCTACTCCATAAACCAACTCGAAAGGAGACATACCAATTGACTTCTTTTGACTTACCCGATCAGCCCATAGCACATTCACCAGCTTCTTATGCCAACTCTTCTTACTGATGTCCAGCAACTTTATAATGATATTGATTAGAGACTTATTGGAAGATTCCGCCAAACCATTACCTTGCGGATGGTAGGCGGTCGAATGCCCAAAAATGATTTTATATTTTGCACAAAACTCAATCATCTTTCTTGATTTAAAAGCCGCTGCATTATCCGTGATTATCTTATTAGGACAACCAAAACGAGACAAGATGTTGTTCTCAACGAAAGAAATAATTACCGAGTCGATGGCTTGCCTTGTAGGAACTACTTCGATCCATTTTGTAAAGTAATCGGTGGCTGTTAGAATCCATCTATGCTGTCCTGAGGAAGGAGGATGGATTTCCCCGATGAAATCCAAACCCCACTGCTGGAAAGGAGCGCTTACCTCAACAGGCTTGAGTGGCAATGGCTGTAATTTCTGTCTTCCTTCAAAAATCTGGCACTCATGGCAGCCTTTGACTATTTTATAAACATCAGCAAACAATGTCAGCCAATAGTACCCAGCTCTCAAAATCTTATTGGCAGTTGTCTTCCAAAAATGATGACCCCCGCAGTCTCCTTTGTGAAAATCTTCCATTACCTTCTCCGCTTCTTCCTCCACCAAACAATTCAATAACACACCACCTGGATCCTTCCAATAAAGTGTAGAATTCAAAATACAAAATTTTTCAGCCTTCAGTTTCAAGGTCCTACCTTTGTTTCTAGTCATGTCGGGTGGTGATGACAAATTTTGAAGAACATAGATGATATCTGAATACCATGGTGAATCAACAAAAATTTCCGACACCTGAAGTGGCGAATTCTCCTCATCCTTATCAGACATAGCAGCAATCAGATTTATGTCTAATGCATGCAAATTGGATTCAGCCATAAGTTTCGCCAGCCCCTGTCCCTTGATCAGCTTCGTGGGCCTTATTTCCACATCATATTCAAGAAAAGTTGCGATCCACTTACCACGTCTTCCTTTCCCGATCATTCTATACTAAAATATATTTCACAGCAGCGTTAGGAACATAAGCTAAAATATGGGAATGCAAAATGTATACCCGGAAATCCTTCAATGCCTTTACCAGTGCTAGAGCTTGTTTCTCAATGATGTTGTATTTCAAGGCTACGTCTCTAATAGTTCGACTGAAAAACGCTATGGGCTTCTCATGTCCATCTCTTTTCTGCATTAACACAGCTGCCATGGTACGTTTTGAAGCAAAGGAAAACAAAATAAAGTCTTGGGTGTAATCTGGGCTGGTTAACACCGGAGCTGAAGATAGTGCCAACTTCACCAAATTAAAGGACTTTACCGCATCTTCAGTCCACCTCACTTGGCTGTCCTTTTTCAGCATATTTGTTATTTCTCTCAAATGCTCAGCAAGGTTAGGGACAAAACGACGCAAAAAGTTCATCTTTCCATTAAAAGACTGAATCTATTTCTTGTTCCTAGGAGGGTCAATTTGTTGGATTGCTTCAACACGTGCCGGATCAATACGAATTCCATCTTTGGAAATAATGTGACCAAGTAGCTTACCTTCATCCATGGCGAATAAGCTCTTTTTGGGATTAAGCGAGACACCATATTTTCTGCATTTCTGAAAAACAACCTTCAAGTTATGCATGTGCTCTTCATCTGAATTGGAAAACACCGTCAAATCATCAAGGTATATAACAAGGAAAACATCTTTTTCATTCGCAAAATCCATGTCCATCGCCTGCTGGAAAGTTGCACCAGCATTCTTCAAACCAAATGGCATCTTGGCATAGTGAAATGTCCCCCACGGAGTGGTGAAGGCTTTTTTGTCATGGTCGTCCTCATGGACCAAGATTTGGTTATATCCAGAATACCCGTCGAGTAGTGACATCTGAGATGCACCCACTACTCGCTGCAATATATGATCCATCTTAGGCAATGGATAATTGTCCTTCAATGACACCTTGTTCAAATTTCTGAAATCAATACACAATCTAATCTCACCTGTCTTTTTCCGCACTGGCACTAAATTTGAAATCCAATCAAAAAATATGATAGGAACAATGATTCCTGCTTTGTACAACCTGTTTACCTCCTTCTCAATCGATGGTAGCAATTTCGGATTGATTCTCCTTAGCTTTTGTCTGAAAGGCTTCTGATTAGGCTTAATTGGGATAGTATGCTGGATGATATTGGTGTCATACATCTTTAAATCTGAGTAATCCCAAGCTAAAGCATCAGCAAATGAAGACAAGAAACTCACATATTCAGCTCTTACCTCTGGTGACAATGACTTGGATAACTTTACCATTTTGGGATTTTCAGCTGTCCCAATATTTACATCCTCCACTCCTTTTTCAGTCGGTCGTAAAGTTTGTTTCTTGGCCACATCATCCTGATCAAAGAGCTCTTCTAAAGGTATCAAACCTTTAAGAATAATGTTATATTTCAGCTGTAGAACCTCCATTTGATTAACTTGAACATAATCACCATCATCAAATTCCATATCGATTGAGGTATCTTTGAACTTACCTTTACTTTGTAGAAAATCATTAATCTCATCATCATCTTGGAAAACTTGCCAACATCTTTGATTATCCGGGACGGTAGGATGATGCTTCACATGGATCTCGAATTCATTGCTTGAATTCATTGGGATTTTCAAGTTACTTGCTGCCTTGGCAAGCGCATTTGCAATTCCATTTTGAATGCGAGGAATACAAGTCAAGGTGTAATCTGAAAATTGCTTCAAAATATCAAGGACACCATTCCGGTAAGCTCACATCTGTGGATGTTTCGTTTGATATTCTCCCTTTACCTTCTTAATCACCAATTCGGAGTCACCATAGACTGAAATTCTCTTAGCATTCAGCTTTCTAAGAATCTTTTGGCCAACAATCAGAGCTTCATACTCAACCTCATTGTTCGAACAATCAAATGCTAATTTGTAAGAACATACTCATACATTGCTCGGTACCTTGTTAGGAGCGGAAAAAGGACTTCGTACCCAAATACCAATCCTAGCACCATCATTGCCCACTGCACCATCGAAATCCATGGTCCATAGACCCTCTTCATCATCCTCTAAGTGCTGAAATTGTGCTAGCTCTGTTTTTTCTGCTTGCTGTCCACTATCTTTAGCTGATTGCTCAACTGTGCTTTCCGGTAGCTCCCTTTATTTCTGCAAAAATTCTCTGAAATTATCGATAATCTCTGGGATATCTTCTGCTTGAACCAACTGACTATCTACATCATTAAAACTATCGGCAAAAAAAACAAAAGACTCTAGATCTGTATGTACATAATTAAGCGGATGATTAACCGGTTTCTCCTTAGTGGTAATCATATACTTCATTTTTTGTTCCCGGTACAATTTTCTCATTTGGCCAAACACGGGAATCGTCGCATAGGAGAAATCTAATTGTAGTGTCCCTTTCAATTTTTCTCCCCAAGATCTGGAAAGCAGCATACCAAATCTCAGAGGAATGTCTGCTACAACAATGTCCATCAAAACATTCTTTGTAGGAATCCGATCTAAACTTACAACCAAGTCTTTAATGAGCCCAATACATCTCACTCTACTAGAATCAAATATATAAATATCGTGGTACTTCCTGGTAATGTATAAACCCAAATTCTCCATGATTGCTTTAGGCATAAGGTTATGGGAAGCACCGGAATCGAACATGGCATTATGCAACACAAACTCATGCAACCAAAGACTGATATAAAAAGGAGGTACTTCACTGTCCGGAGACTCACCATCTAAAGCTAGTCCAAATATCAGTTCCGACTGATCATCTTCAATATTCACCATGTCAAACATGGGATCGAAATTCAAAATTCTAGAAACCTGACGTTTATATTTGCTATTCCTCATTAGTTCAGTCAAGGGAATAGATGCCTTCAATTTTGAAATTTCATTCTCCAAACTAAAAGCTGAAGTCTTTTCGATCTCTTTGGCTGGAACCTCTTTATTTTTAGCCTTCTCCCTCGATGCAATCGACTGATTTGATTTTTCTGTTGATGATGACTTATTGGTAGTAGGATCAACTACCTCCTTTGCTTTCTTTTGTGCAACAGGTGAATCATTTTTAGGCACTGAAACTTCCTTCCTCTTCTGAATTGGATTGACTGGTACGTCTCTATTTCTAAGAGAATATTGCTTCTGCTGAGCTGACAATGCATTCATATATCCTCTCTGATACTCATCCGACTCTTCCTCAAGGGCTGCATCATTAGCTAGGATAAAATCCTCATCTCTTTGTACCGCTGAACATTCTGCATACTCTTCATCTTTGGTGATATAAATGGGAAAATCATCAAGAGTAAATAAATGATTTTCCTCCCCCACCACATCATCTTCATCATCTGAATCCTGACCAACAAAATTCAGCTGAAGAGGTGTCTTTACCTACTGTTGGACTGCTGGTTCTTGTGCTCGCTGTTCTCGTTGCTTAATCCTGAATTGGGGCTGCTGCTGACCACGGAAGTTAGGATTCCAAACTTGTGGTTCGGGCTTATCAATGGTGAGCCTTTCGAACATCTTTCCCATTTCGCGAAGTATCTTATCCGTAGATGTAGAAGCTTCTTCTTTTATCACAACTTTCTTCTCGGCTTTCAGTCTAGCTCTCTTATCATTCAAGTTTGCCTCAACACTCATGGAAATATTCTGCATGTCCTCTAAAGTAGGCGGATCTCTATCTCGTAATGAATAGGCCATCTCAGGATCAAAACCATCTGGGAATTTTAACAAAGCTAATTTCTTAGAAGGCATCAAGTCATCAGGAATTGCATTATACACCACATTAAATCTGATAATATAGTCTTGGACGGACTCACCAGGATTACGCTTGATGCTAGTATACTTAGAAGTGATTTGCAATGGATCTTTCTTCATCTCCCACCGATCTAGAAAATGTCTTTGAAGCTCAGCTAATGTAGAAATACTCCTGGGCTGCTAAGCTCTGAACCATTTACGTACCTCACCTCCAAAAGTTTGCACGAACAATCTCATGGTGACATTCTCTTCATCAATTTCATGGAGATCAAAAAATTCTGCCATTCTATCAATATGTTGTTGAGCGGGCACACTTTGAGGAGTTCCATCGAACAATGGGATTTTACTCTAATAATCAGTGGGGATAGCATCCAAGTTTCCCGGCAAGGCAAGAGGTGCGAATCTAGCAGCCATTGCTCTTGGTGGATTTATGATCTGTCTTGGAGAAATAGGTGGAACAGGAGCAGTAGGCGTGCGAGGTGTATGTGGTGGAGACAGAGGAGGAACTACTGCTGATTTCTGATCACATATCAATGGTTGCACTGGAATGGTAGGAATGAAAGAAGGCTCAGCGTGAACTTGTGAATCAGATGTAACTACTGATGGACCAAGAGTTTCAGAAGCAGATTCAATAAACTCAGGAATATTCGTTGCCACAATGGAGTTTTGAAGATTCAAAATGTAATTATCAATGGATCGATTAGCTTGTTCAACCTCAAGATACTTAATGAATTCGGGATTTATGACGGTAGAACTAGTAGCACTTTCAGATTTGGTTTCAAACAAGGACAACTCGAACTAATCATCAAACTCAATATCTTCGATGTATTCAAATACAGTAGGGTATGAATGAGATCTGACCAAAGGAATCACGGGTGCTTCTCGACGGAAAATTCTTGGAATCAGGTTGGGATTCTCATACACTGGAGGCAGATTTGGATCAGGATTTGATCTAGTATGTCTTTTGGAAGCCAATGTGTTGATCTATTCAAAAATCAAAGGACAAAACAATCTATTTAGCCTGTCAAATTCTAGACTCAATCATCCAAAAGTCCAGAACGATATAATGTACTGGGGTAACTCAGAAGGTAAATTTCACGTTCACAAGCTAAACCGGAGATTGACTAAAGCAGCGTTTATCTACTTCCGCTTATGCATAGCAAAAGCGTTTCGAAAGCTACCTGGCGTGACTTCAGACTCTGTCTATAACTTATGAAGCAAATAACATCAATGAGCAAACCATTTTCTCCCCAGTATGTTCACCACTATGTTGGTTCCCAAATCCACCTTAGGCTGAAATAAGGCAGAATAAGGACAACACCAAACCACGCTCAGCCTCGTAGCTAGCCCTACGAGGACAGGAGAGGGCTCTCTCCGGGTTAATCTCAATGAAAAATGTTCAAAGGGGCTTGAGATGACTAAAAAAAAAAACTGATCTTAGGCTAGATAAACAAATAGGAGGGTTTAATTTTGATTTTTAGGGGTTTTTTTTGGATAAAGGGAAAAAAAAATTCGGGCTTGGGGATGAGGCCAAATCTTGCAGAGTTCAAGTTGGGGTAGGGTAGGAAATTACTTTGATGTCTTAGATCGAATGAATGGATGGAAAAGACTGCTGAGGAGATGAAGAGGGCAAGAGAGTACAAGGATCCTCTTCAAACTGATGAAAACATGTAAAATTAAACAAAAGTCTAAGGCAGAGCACCAGCAAATCAATGAATTCTACCTCGAATACTCATTTGTTTAATTTAGAAGCATAGATAAGGATGGCATACATATAAAATTAATGAAACTTATGATAACATGAGAAGAAACATCATCAAAACTCAGAAGCCACAAGGATCCCAACAAGTGCTGCAAAACTATGGTCTTTCCTTTGCCAAAACTGGAAATGTATGTACAATGAGGTGCCAAACTTTTCCCAAGTATCCAACCCTGAAAATGTCTCAGAAAACACAATATATAGACAATTATAACCCCTTTCCATGCCTCTAGGGGTCTAGCTCATGCTTCTAGGAGTAGTTTGAACCAATTCTAAACATGGAGCTAAAATCTATGCAGCCAAACAACTTGCCTCTATAAGCTACGAAACTGATCCATTCACTTGATTTTCACTTTTTAGTGAATGAATCATCTAGAAAAAGTAAATACATGCAAAAATTACATCATGGTTATGAAATTACATCAATATAGATCAATCCTCTTATGAAAAAGTAAAACTAGTCAAAACTGGCCGAATTCTTGAGCTAGAAGGTGAAAAATAAGCTGAATTCCTCTATGCGCCGCGCTCAAAAGCTCTATGCGCCATGCTACTTTGGACCTATTTTTGGAGCACTTCCTAAAGTCCAAATCGAGCTCATGATAACGCGTTGGAAATCCCTGGATGTATGCTATCCAACCGAAGTGGAATTTTTCAATTTGGAGCTTATTTGCCCCTCCAAAACTTCAATCTCCCGAAAGTACTTCCTTCTGGTGCAAAAGGTGGTCGAAAGGTGATTTTCATGGTGTTTTTGGCCCTTAAGACCACCCAGAATTTGATGAAATGATTCAACCATTCCTGAGCATGAATAAATTACCATGAGAAATCCAAAAATATCAAGTTTTCCTCCAGAAGGTGTCCCAATCATAAGCGCGCGTCGGGTGGCGTGACGCGTCAGGTGGAAAAACCTGTTTTGCAACCAAAATTTTCAAAAATGAAAAAATATTCTCCAAATTTGCTGAAATTTGGAGTGAAGGTCTCCCAGCATGTCTCATCCTCAGCCAAGGAAGCTTCAACCAAGATTCGGAGTGGATCTGGCCTCTTTCGACGTTTCAGTGCCTTTCTCAACCTTGCCTTCAGGATCTTCATTTTTGCTGTGAAAACGTGTGTACGGGCCCAATAGTGAGTCTTCATGTGTCTGAGCATGTCCTTTTCCCTATTGGCCTTTGCCAAGAGCTTCTCCAGATGAATGTTGACGTGCGTAAGGCAAGTCTCTTGCTCAACTGGTGTCATGTCACCTGGTCTCTTCCGGGCCAATTCCCGGTCTTCACGGATTTTCCGCAACTCTATGAGTGCGTGCTGATCCTCCAGATTTTTATTACACTACTCCAAATAATTTATAACCCATTGAGCTCTCTGCAACTTCACGGTCAAATTTTCAATCTCAGCCTTTTGTTCATGGATGATCTCTTTCAGCTTTGAGCTAGGAGAGCTCGCATCAACATCGATCAAAACAAAATCAGTATCTTGGCCTCCTGAGGGGCCCTCATCATGCATAGGCCTCTTGCCTCTATCCTGAACCTGTACCTGTGATGATGTCGAAGGCGAGACCCCTTCCATGCCATGTGGAGATAGTACTCGCGCTGCTGATGAAGTCAACGAGACCCCTTCCACCCCTGGTGGAGAGAGTACTCGTCGTGTTGCTGCAAATAAGGCTCGATGGCCTCTCTGATATGTAACTGCCACTGGCGCACTGATAGGCTCAATCTTAGGAACATAAAACTGGTGTGAAGGCTCTGCCTCATCATGAAAAATCTCAGGAGGAGGCTGTGGCACTGCAAAGAAGTCACGGGAAATGAACTCATCCCATGCGATGCCCTGCTGTGCGAGCTGATGTACCACCATGATCTTGATGAGCGTGTAATGGTAAATGCTGTTATGCTGCTGCACTGGGGTCTTCTTCTGCACAAGGACCATCGTCTGCTCTATGTTATGGTACATGAAGTACAGAATGCTCATCAACCACACTCTCGTGAAATGCATCAACAGCCGGATATGATATGCATACAAGCGTGAAAAGCGCCCTTCACAACTGAAGTACCTAATGATAAGTTTCATCAATGGTGCATACTCATCCTTCAGAAACCGGAATGGAAATACCCTGCTCAGCTGCGTGAAATATCTAGGTTTGATGTAAGGTTCATAATATGCTCTATCCAACTGCTGTCTCTTATTCCACTCTTCACTGATGTTTGGTATCCCGGTCGCCTCAGAAATAGTCTCTGGTGACAAAGTGAAATTCACTCCAGCAAGGTTTACATGACCATTATGAAAATTTAGGAAAAATAGGCGAGCTAACTCATGATGATGCCGAGTTTGGGAAATCATCTCACAATACTGGAAACATGACTGACGCTGAAAACAATCCATTGCAAGCGGGCAAGCCTGCAATTGTGTCAAAGAAGTGGGTTCTTCCCTGACATGCCTGCCACTTTTGTGAGATCTCCTTGGCACATTAAGCTCGGTAGATGAATCATTGTCCTGCTCATACCCCTGCTCATATGGTGAATCTGTCCCTGACATGGTGCTGAAATGTGTTTGTCAACTGTTTTCTTGGTTGGTTAGAAAATGAGCAATTGGTGAATTTTTTTCAATGCCCAAATGGTCACATATATATTAAAGTGCTATAAGAAATACCACGGTGGGAGAAGGACTGTCAAGTGAGTTTTGAACGTGAAGACAGCCACTGTTTGACTGTATGGGGATTTGGGGATTATAAGTAATGGGAATGGGTGATAGTGATAGAGTGATAGTGATAGGGGGGTAATTTAGGGACAAGAGTCAATGAAATGGAAATATAAAAGTGAAATCAAGGACATAAGCCAGCCCTTGAATGTTATGGCAATTAAGAGTTTGTCAATGGTAGTAACAAGTGATAAGGTTTGGGAATTAACACATGGGATAAAGGGTATAGGGATATGGGATAGTGATATCACAATGGGACTGTGATATGATAATATGGCAGTGACAGGAGTGATGGAATAGGAGAGAGACTATGGGACTGTGGTGTAAAATGTGACAAAACTAGTAGTGACAACAATGATAGTCAATGGCACGAGAATACATATCAATGAAATGAGAGTTTAAGCACCAAAATTCACGTTTTGAACCACCTCCTTTTAAACCCTTGGGAGCAAATTTTGATGTGGATATAAGGTTAAATATTTCACCATTCAAACACCAATATCTTCACTTCTAAACACATCACACATAAATAAAATCACTGCACCGGCCTTGTGGAATTACTTGGAGGCGAATGAAGCGATTTGAAATGAGTTTTGGAGGAGTGGGTATGAATTTCATCCTTAGGGCTCTATGCGTCGCGCGCACACCCAGTGCGCCGCGCTCTGTGGGTGCACCGCACCTGTTGAAAAAGACACTGTCAGTTTCAGCCCAATGCGCCACATTAATTTGGTGCGCCGCGCCTCTTCCTTATGCGCCGCGCTCAGTCTTTCAACACAGTCACGGCCCCTCTAAAATGCAGTTTGCTCTTCAACTTTGAAATTCGACTTCTCAATGGGATTTTCTGACTGAAACTTGATACAAATGGTTTAAATAGCTTTGAGAAATATCTTATAGACATGGTTTTAATTTTTGCTTCCTCAAAAACCCATTTTGTAATGTTTTTTTGACTTTTGGCACTTTTCATTTGATTTCAAGTTCTGTCTTTTGCTTTCTCACTGTTTATCTGATTTTGGACTGATGAAATTATTTGATTTTTGCAGGGATTTTGGTGTTGATGTTTGGAAAAGGAAAACCAGAGCCTGCCTTGAAATCTTCAAGACGGAAAAATACATGATTATTACAAAGATGAATGTGACAATTTCTTATTCAAAACAGAGTTTTGAACAAGAAATGTCCTCAGATATGTCTGATGATGAAAAAAATTGATTTGAAAACTTATTGAAATCCTCCTCATGGCCTGTGGGCATTTATTAAACATGCCAAAAAACCAAACCCTAGACTCAGAAACTAAAAGACTTTTTTTGACCAAAATAATCATTTATGACTGTGAATGACATGGACTGAACTTTGATGAATTTTGAGGAGTTTGGACCAACCCAGAAGGTACAAGAATGAGGGAAAACAAGAGAACCAAACCCTTCCGTCAGTCAGTGGCATGCCCCTAACGGAATGCAGGTGAACGAACAGAATGAGACACCTAAAAAATGAAATGCAAATAGAGAAATGATCTCTGACAGAGGGCTGTAAGGACCGACTCTAACACATTTTGCTTCCTTGCTCGAGGTAAGCCCGTGATGAAATCTAAAGAGATCACTTCCCATTTCCATTCAGGAATGGGTATGGGCTGCAGTATCCCTGTTGGGTGTCGATGCTCCACTTTAACCTGCTGGCATTCTAAACATTTTCTCAGATATTCTGCAATGTCTCTATGCATACCTGGACAATAATATATTTTCCTAATTGCTGAAAGCATCTTTTGATAACCAGGATGGCCAGCGTAGTGGCTGCGATGGTACTCGTCCAGTATTAACTCCTTGAGACTTACGCGATTAGGAACGTAGGTCCTTCCGCGGAAAGTCAATATTTGTTCTTCGTTGCTTCCATACTCGGATGGCTTGCCTTGCTTCTTATTCTTTTCCATCTGCTACCACAGGAACTTATATTCTGGGTCCTTTCGTGCTTCTTCCCTTAATTGTTCTGATAGCTGGCTTACAGGTTGGCTGTAGTACATTGCATAAATCCCATGCAATTTCCTACTTAGGGCATCTGCAACTTGGTTTTCTTTTCCTTTAACATGTTGTATGTCCATGTCAAATTCACTCAAAAAGGCATTCCACCTTGCTTGCCTAGAGTTTAAATCTCCCTGCTTAAAATAGTTAGTTAAACTGCTATGGTCTGTTTTAAGTACAAACCTTTTGCCCAGTAGATAATGCCTCCATACTCGGAGAGGATGCACTACTGGTGTGAGTTCTAGATCATAAGCATACTATTTTTGTTCATGTTCTCTCAACTTTCTGGACTCATAGGCTATTACCTTGCCTTCTTGTGTTAATACTTCACCAACTCCCTCCTTGCTAGCATTCGTACACACCACATAGTCTTTGTTGGGGTCAGCTACCTTCAACACTGGTGCTGTGGTTAAAATTTGTTTCAGCTTTTCAAAGCTGAATTGACATTCATTCTTCCATTTGAAAAGTTTGCCTTTCTTTTGTAAGGATGTAATAGGATAGGAAATATTAGAAAACCCTTCGATGAACCGCCTGTAATATCCCGCCAGACCCATAAATGATCTGATGTCTGCCACATTCTGTGGTACTTTCCATTCCATGATAGTTTTAATCTTTTCAGGGTCCACAAATATTCCTTCAGTTGTCACAACATGACCCAAGTACTGGATTTCTAATTTAAAGAAATTACACTTGCTGAATTTAGCATACAGCTGATGCTTCCTCAGCACTTCCAATACTATTCTCAGATGCTCCTTGTGTTCTTCCTCGCTCTTTGAGTAAATCAATATGTCATATATGAAGATCAATACAAAGTGATTTAAAAACTGATGGAAAATTCCATTCATCAACCTCATAAAGGTTGCTGGTGCATTTGTCAATCCGAAGGGCAATACCACAAAATCATAATGCCCATATCTGGTGCGGAATGCTGTTTTGCAAATATCCTTATCCTTCATTTGAATCTGATGATATCTAGACCTCAAATCTATTTTAGAGAACACCTTGGCACCTCTCACTTGATCGAATAAATCATCGATTCTAGGTAGTGGGTATTTATTCTTAACTGTCAGCTTGTTGAGTTGTCGGTAGTCCATACACATATGTAAGGTTCCATCCTTCTTTTTAACAAAAATGACTGGTACTCCCCAAGGTGACACACTTGGGCGGATATATCCTTTATCTAACAACTCCTGCAACTACATCTTTAACTCTGTTAATTCTATTATACTCATTCTTTAAGGTGCTCTTGACACTAGTGTGGCCCCGGGTAGCAATTCTATAGTGAAATCGATATCCCTTTTGGGTGGCAAACCAGGGATGTTTTCTGGAAAAATATCTAAAAATTCCTGCACCACAGGAATATCTTCCATATTTGCAGCTTTTCCCTTGGATTCTGCATGTCCTACTTGAATGGCGTACAGCTGACATCCTTTTCGGATACATTTTCCCATCTGAGATGCTGTTATAGGGCATAATTGTACAGGTTTCTGAATTCCTTTAAGTTCCTTACGCATGCCCTCTTGCGTTCTGTAATAAATTATCTTTTCTTTACAGTCCACTAGGCTCCAGTGTTTCTCCAGCCAGTCCATTCCCAATAACACATCATACGATCCCAATGGTAGGACATTTAAGTCTACTTGCAACTATTGTCCTGCCACCTCCAGTAATTTTCGTCGTTACCTTGCGTTTTGCCCCGGTGGCTAATTGAACCAGCCAGGAATTTTTAAATTTTTGTTCTTTTAATTTTCACATCTCCTCTAGTTTAGGACTTACATAACTTAAACTAGCTCCGGGATCTATTAAAATCGAAATAGGTTTAGATAGTATAGTACCTTCCAGTTCAATCATGGTGGGTTGGAAGTCAGCCTGTCGATCCTCCAAGGCTGCGTTTATACGTGGTATGTTTCGCGCCACATCCCCCACTGTTGATGCCTCCTTAAAATTTGCCACAGTTTCACTCTTATTTCGTTGTGGACAGTTCTTATAGTAGTGTGCTTCCCCACAGCCCCAACACTGTAGGGGGGGTTTAGAATTCTGCCCCTGCTCTGGTTTGCTCGATGCTTCTGTGGGTTTTTCCTCAGCTGGCCACTTGATCCTTTGATGGTTCTTATTAAATTGCTTGCTACTAGCATTCCGTCCTGCCCCTTTAAAGTGACTGCTTTTACTGCTTTTGAAAGTAGATGAATTTTTTTTTTTTTTTTCTTGGGCTGCCAACTTTTTCCATCCTCCCCCTTGGCCTTATACTGTTGGTAACACATGCATGCTTTCCGAACAACTTCATCCATAGTTTGGGGGTTAACAAACTCTATTCTCTCCCTCATGGGAGCAGGCAGACTGCTCAGAAACCGCTGCACCTTGGCTTTTTCCTCTCTGAGGTAAGGTACATAAAGTAGCAGGGAGGTAAATTTGGTGACATACTCATCCATGGTCATCTGGCCCAGTCAAAGATAATGGAATTCCTTGGCTTTATCATCATAAAATCTTTCTGTTAGATATTTATCTTTGAAGTACAGCTGGAATAATTCCCATGTAATGTCCCGTTCATCAATGCTGTGAACATTCTTTACCTCCTCCCACCACAGGGTGGCTTTCTCTCGCAGCTGGTATATAGCTAATCTGGCCTTCAGATTGCTGCTATACTCATATACCTGAAAATATTTATTGATGTTAATTAACCATGCTTCAACTGCCTCTTCTGCCTTGCCATCAAACATTGGTGGCTTAATCTTACGAAACTCCCCCTGCAGTTCAACTTTCTGCCTCTTATGATCCTGCTGGTCAGACATATTTCCTGACTCTGCCTCATTATAATTACGATTTTTGCTCCTATGGGAGAAATTCTTTTCTGTCTTTCCGGTGGTGTTGTTTCTAGTTTGTTGGTCCTCTGGTTCCATTGATAATTCTCTTTCTGCACTGGGTTGCCGCATCTCCTGATTCTGTTTATCGGATATACTCTTCAGAATCTTTTCTGATCTTGCAACATCTTTTCATTGTCCTTCCAGACTCTAATCATCTCCTCTTGTAACTGATGTACTGTATTTAGCAGAAAAGCAGTTTGTTGCTGTTGTTCTTCCAACAGTTTACTCGTCTTTTGGTGCTGCTCCACAGTTAGTTGAACCCACATTTCGGGGTTCATAACTGTAGGACCTTGAGTCTCGTTCGGTTGTGACTGAGATGCCATATCTTCCCTCATGTCTTTTACTTCTTCTGAGTGCACTAACACACACACAGCTTTTTTAGTAGACCCTTAGGTTTCCAGTGTAGTAACCGGCTCTGATACCACTTGTCACATTTATCTACATCATTTACCATAGTAATAGCAAAAACAATTTTTTTTTTTTATATCTATTACGCTCAATTCACCACGGATTCCATCTATTTAACATAACACTACACTTATAGCTTTCATCCAACCATATATCATACAAGAATATGGTACAAACACAGATCGATATTCTATGAGCGGAAGGTATATCCAAAGCATGAAAAATTACAAGATAATGTACGCTTGGGTTTTAAATGGTGATTAAATATTACAATCAAACATCACTTATCACTGTATGATAGAATTAATGATAGAGCATTCGAGATCTTGGGTTATCCGCCGGATGAGATCTCCTCAACTCCTATCGTAGCTATTCATTAATTGAATATTTCATATGGGAATTTATTTATCTGGCCGTATGTCTCCTTGCACTACTCGCCGGGGTACATGTGTCATCCCCAGAGTTTTCCTGCTATACAGGGAATTAAAGCGGGAGCTAGCTGTGCTATCCAGTCTCTACTCCCTTGGAGAAAGCGAGGGAAAGATCAACGAATGGCTTTGTTTCCATGTCCATTTATCATTCCGCTATTACTCGTCCATGGTGCATTTCTTAACTTGGCTCCCTCCGGATTTACCCGAATTTACCTGGATTTAGGTAAGCAAGTCATGGCTTTGCTCCTGTTTAACTCCCAGTTAAATTTCTATATGTAGTCCTGAAGTTTTCGTTCGTCTTGATCATGCGTAGCCCTGAGAAAGGGTTTTATTATATTTATTTTTCTTTCGTTTTACAGGCATACTCTATCATCTAAGGCGCAGATCTACGTGCTTCTGCTCGGATGTTTAATCTTCAGTTCCACCCCACCAAGGGGTTCAATAGGTAAGGTTTCGCTTCTCAAGCACATACTCTTCATTATTTGAATTCATACCTCCAGGTCTCAGGCTTAGGTTAATCTAACCCCTTATTACATTCTGGGGATTTGGACAGGTTAAACGAACATAATCCCTCCTACCAGGTGTGTTTTGGGTACTTCACTTTTCTCCTTTGACTAAACCCTTGCTCTCAATTTACATCTTGGCCACCGCTTGCTCCTGGTTTATCTAACAGTTTTTTTTTTGACATGCTTAGCAGGTGAGGAAACTCTCGCTGAGCCACAAGCTCAGTTTGTTCGGGCAATTGAAGTGACTAAAATCTCTTTTCACAGGTATTCCACCGTTATTGCGAGCATGAAGTCGTGGCATGGTTGACATAGTGTGTTTTCTCTGTATCACGGAGTCACCTAGCCTAGGGAGTCGTATAGTCTCACAGAGTTTAAACTTTTCTTTTCTTAGCCTCATCTCAGAGGTATTTTATGAATTTCAGAGTAAGTCTCCTGCTTTTTATACCGTGAGATTAATCTCTGATAACCCTGTTATGGCCGAGACCCATGGAGGTCAGTTTAATATACTGGAAAACATTGTTCTAACAATAATTTTCTTTACGGCATGGTAAATACTGCCTTCCTTCTATTTTTCAACAGTATGATCGAAAAAGGTTCCTGTGAAATATGCATGTTCTAATTTTTTGTTTACAACTTGCTGGAATTATAGTTTTTATTTGTATCGGAATCTTATTTATGCTGTGTTAACAAGTAAGAGTAGCAGAAAGGCCGCCCTTGGCCTTCCCTCCTGGGGTTTGTACTTGGATTCGGTTGAAGTATATTTCTTTGCTTTAGAATACTTAATTGGTTCCTGGCCATGCCCTATCAGGCCGCAAAGTTCTTTGATATAGTTACATTTGATGAACATGTCCCATAAGTGTTTTCGTTTACTCGTTCACACTAGAAAATATCTTATGATTCGCTGCAGAGATATTTTTCTCTTGTTTATTAGGAATTTTATGGTATCTCTTAAATCCTGAATTTTAGACAGAAAGCTCTGGGTTTTCTTGATTCTCATCCCTAATTCTATTGTATAATATTAATTGATAAATTTACCAAGTTCTTCGGCACTGGCCGCCATTTCTTGGCCGAGTATAGCTGTCTGAAAGTGAACAGAAGTAGGGTAGGGTTTCAACCCTTCCCAGCTTTACAAGTTCATTCCAGAATATTCATCTCTGCTAGAAACAAAAAAATAAAGTGAAGAGAAACACACCGCTTTATTGGTATTATATTTATCAACGTTCATTGCTATTTTTATGACAATTTCTCTATCTCCTAACAGGGTTTCGGGTACCACCGAATATGCCCTACTTCAGCTTAAGAACCGATTCTACATTTAAGCTACTGGGTTTCTTGTTAGTTATCCCATTTCAATTAATTCATATTTCATCAATTTTTCTTTTATGTTAAATGAAGTATAGACATTCCTGTACATTTATTTGGTTAACTATTCTGTAATAAATTACTGAACATAGAGAACGTTACATTTCATATAGATTTCGCTATTCCAGGATAACTGTTAATTCACTGAACAAATTCCAGTACAATATTAACACCTACAAAATTTACTTGCAAAGATTTCTATTAATCCAAGCTAAAGGAAACTTCAGAGTAATCTATCTTTTTCTGAACATATACTAACCATAAACAAGTTTCCACTAGCATAGAGTTTAGGTCTTTCTGAATTACTTGTCTGGTAGGAAAAGATAACTCTTAAACCGTGTTCCTCCCAACCATCAAGGGAGGCAATGACGTCCTCTGCTTGTCCCCTAGCTCCAGAATTTCAGTCGGTGCCACAGGAACAATGGATAATCTTCCTTTTGTGACCTTTGGATGGCCAATCTAGCCATAGACAGACAATCTGGATATAAGGTTGTAGAAGCTGTTCTCAACTGATCTTCCACCCAGCTCTACAGAATACTTCACCTTACTCTTTTCCCATAAAACTCACAGAACCCCTATCCCTCTCCTAGGATTTCCTTTTATCCCTGGAGGGTAGGTAACTGTCTTCCAACTGTTCCCAACCACCTCCTAATCTTAGAACCTTACCAACATTTTAAGAGATTTTCTTTTCATTTACTAACTTAGTAATTCAAAGTAAAATGGTGTTTTTTTTTTTAGTTTCTTTTACCAAAATAAAGTAAACAAATAATAAAATAAAAAAATTCTCTTTTCAGCTTATTCATGCTAATTAGCTCTTAATGAGGCTGTCACACCAGGTCTCCCTGACCCAAAGTCTCTTGAACCATAATCAAATCATGTTTATAGTTTAGAAAAAGGGATTTTAAAGCTAGTTTCTTGTGGTGCTAGAAAATCATCTACAATTAAAGGACAATAAAATCATTTTGTAACCTAAACAGTGGATTGCGCTCCTCTAAGCACCCCTTTCAGAGAAATTAGTTTCACATTTGCGATATCAATCATAGCTTTTAGTTGTCGCTTTGAGATATCAGTTTTACGACCACTTGATTTTTTCGGTTTGATAGACATAGGGAGACCTCCCAGTCCCCAAAATTCCTCCACAGGCAAGAGATTTTTCATCCCTCAATTGCATATTATAAGGAAAGGTGTCATTGGTTAACTTTGGGATAGTAGTCATAACACTTTCCATGGCCTTTGAAAAATTATTGATACATTGTGGCTCTTTTTCTTGAGGCATGGAAGGACCAGGTAATTTTATGAAATGCAATAAATTATCAAGAGTATCAATAACAGATGAAGAGGATTGAGTGATAGTACCCGCTATAATTTTTGAGGCTTCCACATTGGCATAGCGGTCCGAAAGCTAACTCAATATAGTTATAGGGGTAATATCCACTTGCTCTAGCTAAAATTTCAACCCTTCCATCAATCTTGGCTCGTCCTCTTGATGTTGTCCAACCTGGTACATCTGTACCAGATATTCAACATCCAGTTGTTCTTTTTGAGCCCTGAAAACATTCCTGTTGGCACCCCTATGTTGTCGCCTTTGGCTAAGACCCAGTGGGAAGTCTCTTGCCAATTTCCCATGCTTGTGGCATCTATGACACTGGAATGCTAGGTGCTCATAATAAATGATCTGAAAGAAGGAATTCCCTTCAAAATGCAAGTGAGTTTTCTCCACCAAACCTTCACGAGGAATAAGGTAGACCAATATATGAGCCACATTTCATACCTTTGTCTCGAAAAATATCATATCCTCTTCCAAGAAGATACCTATATTGTTCCCTATAGCCTTAAAGACATCCAGATTCCATAAGTGTGGCGGTAGCGCCGATGGTCGCACCCACACCGGAATCTCAACCACTGTTTCCCTCTTCGCATAGAAAATGGGCGACCATCGTTTCAATAGAATCAGTGAAATTCCAAACCTCCAATTATGAGCAAGCACCCACTCCAGGGTCTCTATGTTCACAAATTTAATCATGAACCAACCCTTTGACAGGGTTATCACCTCCACCCTAGGATTGCTTGATCCACTCAGTTATAAACTATATGGAAAATAATTTCCGTCAAGCTATACCCACCAAACTAGACTCCGATGTTTCCATTTCCCTATATAGTTAAAACTCCACACCTAAAATCAAATGCGGGCACTCCAATTTTTTTTTATGAATTTTCCTTTCTTCCTTTTTCAATCCCATCTACCGACCAAGTTCAGAAAATAGTAACAACTCCACATCATCCTCCCTATTCCTTTCAAGTCTCCCATTAGGCCCATCCCCTATCTCCTCTCCAGCATTATCCACACTAGTAACCAACAAAACTTGTATCAGCTTTACAACAAAATCAAGATCAAAACCCCACCTTCCTTCCTGGTATTAACAATTTTACGCTCCTCTGAGGTCTTGGCACACTACTACTGTCACCTCGCACCCTCCCAAGAAACCCCCTTTTATAGAGCTTTGTGGACTAGCTCTGGCAAATTCCGACTGTCCTCTGGGTGCATTTCCAATAAACCTCATTACAGAGATAGGCCTGTTCAATGCCAAAACCCACCTCCTATTGTACATTTTCAAAACCCCTTAGCCTTAAGCCCCCGGCAGAGGGTTTCCATGGGAACCCATTCGAATCTCCACAGTCGACTAAGCACGCTTTTAAGCCCACACTTGGAACCATACCACTCCAAAACACAATGTACTCTATTCCTCGCAACTGAAACAAAAAAATGGTTTTGTAGAGTACTTATCATTTCCATTGGACGCGCTTCCAGTCTATCTCCCACGAAAACTGAAACCACTAGCCCTTCCTGTGAAATATTATCAGGACCACCAACAAGCCCTTTGTCAAGCCCAGATTCAGCTGCCCCCATGAGACCATACTCGTCCGCCAAATCCCACAACATCCTTTCCTCCTTCCACATGTCGCGAGGAGAACAAAGTTGGAGAGCCACCTTCACAAAGATTTTCTGAGTTGGATCCATACCCCATACCATTACAATGTCCACTACTTCCCGCTCCAGGTCTACACATTCCTCTGATTTGACCATCGTATCCAACTGGAGAAAACAATAAGTCCCATTGTAGGCACATGGAAGAATAGTAAAAATAGGAAAAAAAAATTTGGAAAGCTCCCCCACCACATGTGATCCTCGTAACCCCAACTGATTACAACCCTACCCAAGTTAAACAATTATCCTTTTTGATATCTACAAAATAAACTAAAAAACCCACTGAAGCTAGAGGAAAGGGTGAAGAAAATCAAGAAAACCCACCACATGGAGCATAAACCAAAACCAAGCAAGCACAAAACCTGACACTTGAATTTTTTTACAAGTGTTAAAGAGGTGGGGGCCAAGTGTTGTCACTCATCCCACCATTTTCCCTGCATGTACCGGAGCTTGACCACCCCAAGGTGGTTACCCTAGAACCCTTCCAATCTCCGCCATTTTCGCCCTTTTCACGTTCCGTTCCCTCAACAACATTCGGCTTCCAACAATTAGTATAAGTATATATATATGTGTGTGTGTGTGTGTGTGTGTGTGTGTGTGTAAATTTGATCTTTAAATATATATTTTTTAAAATTATTTATTATAATATGATAATAGTAGTTTTCTTATTTTAAAATAATATTTTATTGGCAAAAAAATATTTACTTTTTTTCAAAATTAACATAATTTTATTTCAATTTAGTTTAATATATTTTAAAATATTATATCATTTAAATAATCTATTATAATAATTGGTAAATTCCTTAATAAAATTAATTAATATTTTCTAATAGGCTACTATATTAATCATCTCAATAACTTTAAATATTATAATATAATATATCATATTATAATTGTTAGTGTATATGTTGTATTTATCATTAATATATTTTGTTTTGTAAGTTGGGTAGGAATTGAACCAATGACTTCACATGAAGGAGTGCCTTAACAGTGTTCTATCGAAGGCTCTAGACTATTTATCACTAATATATTATTTAAACTGCTTTTTTTTACTTTATATATGGATTCAACACCCTAAAAAACCCCTAGGGCACTTCTATTGTGCAAGATTACCCATGAAACTTATGTTTTCAATGAATTCCTGCCGGATTTTAGAGAAATTAGACCAGAAAAATCCATAGAAAAAGCCTTCAAAAAGTCACACTAAAGACAACTCATTATATAAATTATAATTATTTGAATTATTAATATAAATATTAGTTTTAGTTATATATATATATACATATATATATATATATATATATTCATTTTTTGTCCAATAGAATAGATATGTATAATATTGCAAAATATATTTCATTATAATCTATAAATATAATTTTTATTGTCTATGTTAATCAAAATAATGGTATCTTATTCTTCTTTATACAAACCATTGCAAGTAAAAAAAAATATAATAATGGAAACATTTTAAATTCTAAAAAATTATATACTTTTTCTTTTAGAATATTTTTTATCTAATTAGGAAGCAATAAAGGCCTTAAAGATATAAACTAAATTTTAAACCAAAATGAAATTAATTTATACATTTTATTTATTTTCCATTTCTCAATTATAATACCTATTAAATTGAAAAAAATTATAATATAATAAAATTAATATGAATAAAATAATATTGTAAAAATTAATAAAATATAATGATATTTAAAATTAAATAATAATAATAAAAATATAATTGTAAATTAATTTTATGTTAAAAAATGTAAGTAAAATAATTTCTATAATTTTTTGAATAATAATTAAATTAAAATTAAAATATCTCTATTTTATTTATATTTATCTAAAATAATAATGAATATTAAAAAAGTGATTATAAAAAATTAATTATTCCAGCAATAAGCATTTTTTAATTGATAGTCATTTTTCATGAACTTGAAATTATTATTAAAATATGAAACTTAATTTTTTAAATATATTTGTTTATCAATTTCAATGATCTACTGTTTTTACAATTATATTAAAATATAAATGATATAATTGAGCTAAAGTTATCTGTTTTTCTCTTTTTCTTGTTTTCTTTTATTTCTATCTGAAATTAACTTATAGGGATTTTAACCAAAAACATTTTCCTAAAATTGCTTAAAAAGAACATCCATTTACTCAGTGATCAAAACCCGTTAAAATTATCAAAATATTTTTAAATTAACACAAAAAAAACATAGATATATATTATATATTTTCATTTTCAAATTAAATAATTATATCTATATTAATTATATATTTCAGGTGCTATTTGAAATATGTAAAATAAAATTATACATGTAACAATTTAAATTAACCTCTTTTATTTTATAAAAAGTTATTTGACCTTCCTAATTTTTTTATAATTTTCACAATGCCCAAGAATGCTTACCGTTATAGGAAAACAATCCTTTTACTGTTTTAAGAAAAACAATCTTAAAAAGCGGAGGTGAGAAAAGCTAAAAAGCTGTGGTCAGAAAAGCTAAAAAATGGCGTTCCGCAAAGGGAAAAAGCTAAACGGCTGAGAGCATAAAAACATAGCAAGCTAGAAAAGGTTTCATCCTCCCTTTTTTCTTCTGCGATTTGTGTGTTTTGTTCCAGCGGAGATCGGTGTTTCAGTGTTGGATAGCTCGTCTATTGTTTTAGATCAAGTGAGTGTTATTATTATAGTTGATTTGATCCCTTTCGATATCTGTAATTTGATTTTTGTTGTTTGGATTTATATATAGTTTTTGGTTGCATTTAATAGGACTAGCTTTGACAATTTGCAGGTATGTATCAAGATAAGGTATGTATGGAGATAATGCAGAGGGATTGGAATTGAGGAGGATAATTGAAGAGGTAGGCACAATTTGCCTCTGAATTTTCCAGCTTCAAATACGAATTAGATGACTTTTTTTTAATCCAATTTAAAAGGAATTTCAACATTTTGTTTTTATAATCAAGATTCATGATATCAACATATTTGTTCAGTGAAATTGTTGTTAGGGGTTGCGTAGATTTTTTCCTGCTCCATCTAGAATGGCTACCTATTCATTGCTTTATGTATTTTATTTTATTTGGCATTATATTTTTGTCAAAAATGATATAAATGGTTTATTAGGAAAGACGATGGTATTGGAACCCAATCCAAGTTGACTGCTCCTGCCCATATATTCCTATAGAATAGAGCTGCCATGCATATTACTCTAGAGTCTAGAGTCCATGGACCCGGTTTTTTTATTTCTCGGGATTGTTTTTCTTACAAGCTGGTGCAGTCCAGTTGCCACTACTATGCATCACACATGTTATTTTCTGTAATCTTCCACCCATAATGCCATTATATTTCAGTAATCATCCACCCATAAGGATTTACATTAGGGTCTGTGGAATCATAAAACTCCCACCACCATCACCATCAACATCCATGGGGTTTCTTTATTCTTCAATATATGAACCTCCGTCATTATCACGATCTGACATGTCAGAGTTCAAAATGCTTTGTGGGATATCTTTACAATCGAGGTTGGAATCGCTGGCTAGTTATGCAGGAAAGTAGAGAGTATAAAACCTGTGAAACTCAATAACCTAGAAAAGAGACATCAGGGTATCTTGAAGCGTAGGTAAGATTTAGACAATGCAAGTGTAAGATATAATAATGCAAGATTAACAAGAATACACCAATAATTTATGAAATTTAATTCCCTTCTATGTCAATCCTAATGACTGAATAGAGGGAGCTGAAATGGAGAGACCTGTGTGGCTACATACTGTCTCACATGTGATTTTATATAGAAAAGGGTCACTTACTGAATTTTCCATTTTTTCACGATGTTATCTTCGTAGTTTTTCTAGTATAAGATCTATTTAGGGTTTATTTTCCATTTTCACAGCATTTTGTCTTCGGAGTTTTTCTGGTATAAGATCCATTTACGGCAATGAAATCACAGATTCTAAACACATTTATGGAGGGTTACAGTCTCGTAGATAAAGAATGATAAATATGTATGAATATGGACTGATAAATATCATTAGGTAGGAAAACATAAATATCATTCGGTAGGAAAACATATTGAGAGAAATCGAACATGCCATGCCACACATATTACTCTAGAACAGAGCATGCCATGCAAGACATATTACTCTAGAACAGAGTGTGAGCAAACATTCAGACGAGAAATTGAACGAATGCTTAATTGCTATTTTAATCTTAATTATCTAGCATATCCTGGAAATTATTGGGAGCTCAGCTCTAGTTTATTTTAAAATTCAGTTATTAGGCATCAAAAAGTAGGAAATTATCGTAAAACTTATTTTTCATAGTGTTAAGAAATTATAATTATTTTATCACTAGTGAATTAGATGGAATATCCACAATACTAATCACATACACATTGATTGAATTCAGGAACTAATTGCCACTGTTTGGTTGTTTTTCATTGTGTTAGAAAATTATAATTATTTTATCTGTAATAGACCCCCACCTGAATTAAAATGGTAAATATGTTTTCACTTTAACTGTTCAGATCAAGAAAATCAAGAATCAGTTTTAGGTGAACCGAATTCTTGATAACAGTTGTAGTATTTGCTGGATGGTTTAAGAAGCGTTCATCGATTTTCTATGGGGAAAAAGGTTTCTTGTTCGTAACATAGTGGAGCAAGCTGCTCGTTCTTCCAAAGCTTTACTCAAAGATGCAGTACTGTGTTTCCTGTGCCATTCACTCTCATGTTGTTTGCGTCAGGTTTCGCAAAGAACGCCGCAACCACATTCCTCCACCACGTTTTTCTTTTAAGCGCCCGGTATGTAAACATGTCAAAACGCTTCGATTTTCAGTAGTGGTTAGTATGTTGCAGTTGGAAATGAATTATCGTAATTTTTTTAATTCTCCATTCATAATAAAACTTCCCAGGATTTTTTAAGGCGAAATACACTGAAAATAGCACATCAAGGCATTTGTCGAAAGCAAATTGAAAATATGTGTAATGATTGCTATAAACATTTTTTTTATGTCGTATCCTAATGGCTAATTTGCCTGGTCTCATATTAGATATAGATATGGAGGACCTCAATGCTAGATGACTTTGTGTTGTAGTGGCATGTTGACTCTAGTACTTTAAAGTAAATCTAGTTGGACTCCATATAAGATTATTCCAACAAATCGTTAAATCCTTTTGATTTCAATAAATATTATTACATATAGATATGGAGGGCCTCAATGCTAGATGACTTTGTGTTGTGGTGGCATGTTGACTCTAGTACTTTAAAGTAAATCTAGTTGGACTCCATATAAGATTATTCAAACAACTTGTTAAATCACCAACAAAATACAAAATATGTTTAGAATATTTAGAGAAAAATCCATTTTCTGGAGAGAAAATGAAATATGAAATATTTCGTATGATTTATTATAAGCAGAAATAGTTACATTTAACAAAAGTTATAGAATTTCCTTTGGGAATAATATCTTATCTTATGAAGTGAACGATAAGTCCATTGTGTTAAAAGAATATCTTTATCTTTATATGGTGGGTAAAAGAGAAGTTATTATTATGTTATATAATGGGTATTGTGATTTAATTGCATGGGTTAATGTACAAAAGATTAACTTTGTTATTATTTTAAAAAGGTATTCTTATTCCTTATGCACAATATAAGGATTAATTATGGTACTTTTTTGAAAAGGGTTACCTATTGAAAATATTGCATCTTAGGTGTATAAAAGATTAAGTAACTTTGTTATGGTTCCCTACGTTTTGTGCATGAGGAACTACAAAAAGTAACTAAGTTATATTAACCCCTTTTTGAGAAATAATCATGTATATTTTTACATGGAAATAATAGTTAAGAGTGGTAGTATTCTAAGAAGTTTTTGTAAAAAGAATCCAGGTTGTCTTAAAGATTACTATTATGTTAATCTTTTTACATGAAAATAGTATTTCATGATGATAGAAATCTAAGAAGGGAATATGTGTTTCCTACAGTAAAGGAAGAGTTATCTCTCTTGCATGCACACAGAATAGCCATTATGTTATAGAAGCATGTTCTTTACATGTATAAAGAAATGTTGAGCTATCTTACTATTTAGGAAAATATGTGAGATACAAACAAGATTTATCAACTAATGATATTACATTGGTAAAGATTAGTTATTCAATAAATCCATGGATAGTTTCATAAAAACCATGGGTAGTTTTTCCATGGTGTTGACAAAGATTAATTATTTCTTAAAACCATGGGTAGATTACCATGGTGTTTGCAAATATTAGTCAATTGATAAATCTATGGATTGTTTACCACAGTGTTGGTAAAGTTAAGTTATTTAAATAAATTCATGGTTAAAGGAGCTAATTCCTTAGATGAATAAACTAAGTGATTATTTTATATTATCATGATTATGATGTTAAATTCCTTATGGAGGAAGATCTCGCATATACATGCGACATATGCATTATCTTTTATTGAAAAATAATATACCTTTTTTTATGTAGAAAGATAGCTTGTAGTATTAAAGCTACAATGAAAAAGATTGTTAGTATAATCATGAAATGAGACATGTAGTTATATTCTTAGTTGCGTATTTTTTACTTAAGATTACATGCTCACTAGCATTGAGATTTTCTTTGGGAAGACTCATGAAGAAGGTTATGTGCTTCGTTGTGTAAGCGCTCCTTTAGGGAGAGTCTTTTGGAATACTTAAGATTATGTGCTCACTAGCATTGAGATTTTCTTTAGGAAGACTCATGAAGGAGGTTATGTGCTTCGTTGTGTAAGCGCTCCTTTAGGGAGAGTCTTTTGGAATTAGTATGCACTCGCATGCATGGAAGAAACAATTTTTATGTTAACTTGCATACCATTCATTAAAGGTAATAGCTTAAGGGTTAGCTATTTTTATTAAAAGTATCTAAATCACATGCATAGATATCTTAGCTGATGTATCAGTTTATTTGTAAAGAAAGTTTGGGAGATGTAGCCAATGTCTTTCAGGAATGTGTGCTTGTGCGACATAAGCATTAGTTATTTTGATGACCTATAATCAGTACATATGAGGTATGTGTTATTAAAAAGAGAATGACAAGGTACTTTACTTGCTTGTCATGAATTACACATGAGTAGATGGAGAAACTACTATAGTGATTGATTTATACTTTATGAATCTTGACATCATTTTATGTTGAAGGCATCATAGTAGGGAATGATGGCGACATGTAAAAAGGAATATTATGCTTTTCATGTACAAAGGAAAAATTATGCTTGTCCTGGTGACAGGTAAATGAGTAATGTTCATGCAGATGAGTGCGAGTTGCAGGAAGGTTCAATGTGCGATGGTCCATTGTAGGTACATCCATGCCACCAAGACGTGAAGATATGAAGATATGAAGACCAAAGGGTAAATGGTATCATATTGATTGAATGGCTTAAAGCTAGATATTTGTATATTTTCTTGTAAGATTTATAAACGATGGATAAGGGATGGTCTCCCTTATAAGCTATTGAGTGATGGGCTGAACACCCTCACGAGCGTTTAATAATAAAATTAAATGTTTGCTGGTTTTCACCCTACGGGGTTTCCAGGGTATATTGGTGTCCAATGATGTGATTGATTATTGTGTCCAGATGATGGGGTTGATTTATTTCTTGTTATGATGTTCATAATGGCAATTATGTGATGACTATATGAGTAATGAGATGAATGGATGGTTACATCATATAGTATTAAGTTAATATACTGTAATGGAGGTTTTTAAGGGTTAAAGAGTTTACTATTCTTATTTATAAATTACACTATGAATTGTTAAACATTCTATGTAATGATGAGTAACTTGTATAAAATTTTTTAACTCCTTACATTTCCCTGTGAAGTTAATGGTGGATGTTACAAGTGGTATCAGAGCTAAAGGTTCAAAAACTAGAGCCTTTGGGATTTAGCGGAAAGAAATTGAGAGATCCAACATGGAAATCATGTATGTGAAGGAAGGCATCGCATCTCTAATGCAGGTTGAACAATTGTTATTGCATTTAAGGAAAATACATGGCTTACAAAGTAAATAACTTTTGAGTTAGAGTTTCTTTCAAATGGGTATGTATTATTCATTTACGTAAAACTTCTATCGTTGTGTTGAAGTTCCATGAAAGGAAATGGGATTTTGGCTTCTTGAAAAATGAAACATATGCGTGTTTCTCTTGAAAATTTAACTAATATACATTTGATTTTTCTGGGAAGTAAATAAGTATATTTTGAAATAATTCTTGCATGTGAATCTTGCAACTAAAAGAGACAAATATAAAGTAAAATGTGGTTTTACTTAATATGAAATATTGTGCTATTTCTTTTGGAAAGTGATAAAGCATTGCTAATATGATAATCTTTTAGAAAGATATACCATGGTAAAAGACCAAGAATCCATGTGAATTCTTGCAAAGATTACTAGTATGTATCTTGAAAGGTGTGAGCAGTAGTGAAACATAAATAAGTAAACTTGCTTGCCTTTATATATACCTTGTTTAAGAAAAGATAAGAAGCATGTTTTCTTTTAAAAGGGATTTCATACTGGTGTGTTAAATGAAAAGGAATCCAAGTTCTTTTCTTGGAAATAAATATAGGCTAAAGAGAATAACCTCTTGAATATATTACATTGCTAGATGGATTATTAAAGGTTAAGTTAACCTTGTTAGTGTTGCATAGTTTTTTATGCATAAAAGAGGCTATCTATGGTAAATTCCTAGAAGCAAAGCATGATCAACTTGCATGTAGAATCATAGATGAACAAGGTTCTTTGCATGCAGTAGTTGTATTAGATTTCATCGAAAAGAACATAAGTCTATATGTGGAAATGATAACATGTTTGTTATCATACTTTAGAAAAGATTCTTTGGCAAAGAAGAATGAATTACATATAAAAAAACTAAAGTAATGTTTTGGTTTCCTTGAAATACATACATGGCTAATGTGGGTATAATATTTCGAGAATAAGGTATGTATTCTTATGTTTTATTTCATTAGTTTTATGGAAAAGAAAACCATGTTTTGCATGCCTAATATGTTATGTGTCCTCGAAGAGGAATCATGAGTTTGCCTACTCGATTATGTTAAGTACTTTGTTGGGAAATTAATCTTTATGCACTGTATGCATAGGAACGACATTCAATGTGTTAGCTTCATTATATTTGCATGCTCCAAAGGCAAAATCTGAAGTGGTGGGTCTTTTGTAAAAGTTTTAAGTAAAGCGAAAGCACATTGTGTCATTTTCCATTAAAAGTAATTTCCTAAACAGATATAGTGATTCGTCTGGTACGAATGTTTGCGTGTGTGAAAATTGTCATAATAATGTGGAAGTTATTTGACGTGAATTGATAATTAGTTACTCACACTAATGCAGAGATGTTAGAAGAAATCATGTTGTGACATTTCATTCACATCTCATATATGCACATGAATAGGTGTTAAAGGATCATTCAAAGATTAATTATTTATTGATTAAGGTTTTATCTAATCATGCTATAAAATCTTATCAATGCTGCTAAAAGAGAACATTGTTGTAGAGGAGCAATGTAAATTCCTGATAAAGATGAGGATGAGTATTGCAGTAGGAAGAGAAGTTCTTCAAATGAAATAAAGATAAGTATTTTATTTTATTTTAAGAAGTCTATGCATATGCATGTTGATTCTTTAAAAATGAATTGCTATATACATGGCATTGCATGAGATTAGCTTCCATTTAAGAGAGTTCTTAAACAATACATGCTATTATAATATACTTTTTCCGGATAAGAATATGCATATGAGGTTAGTATGTGTATTATGCCTTATTTCTTTAGGAAAGAAAGTATATAAAAAGGAATGAAAGGAAAATAGTTACTTTTCATTTGAGCTTGAAAAGAAGTAGTTGTTTTTGCATGCAATAAAATTTCTAAGTTACCATGCACTTACTTTAAAAAGATGAATGTGTATAGTGATGGTGTAATAAATTAATGCATGAGTGCAAAATATGAAGGAAGTCCTACTCTAAGATGATAGAGTGTTAAAAATTAAAATTGAATGAAGTCTCTTAATGGGTCAAGTTATGAAACTTAACTAAATGACTAGTTGACTAACTAGTGTTTGCATGAGTCGTCATGGATGCATTAAAACTATTGACTAGTTATGTAACAAATGAAAGTTATATGCATGAATCAATTTTGAATAAAGCTATTTGAAAGTTGTGAAAAAGTGATTATGATAATTACTTCGTATGTCAGTCTGTTGGAACAGGACATTATAAGAATTGGAAATGTTTGCATAAGATAATATGTGCTTGAGAAATATATATTTGCAATTAACATTGTTTCTTATTGTAAGCATGAGTAGCTTAATGGAAACATAAAATCTGTGAAAATAAAAAAAATCGCAAACATGGCAAAGTGGATTGCAATAGTAAACGTTAAAGTATCATGTTTTAATGTACAACACATGTATGTTACTTCCAGGGGGGAAGTTGTGACAGCTTCAGTAAATCTAACTAGTATTAACTAGCTAAAGACAAACTTGTTGAAATTAACTAATGAAAGAAAATATTTCTAAGTTGATGGTAAAAATGTTTCCAAGAATAGGAAGTGGTTGGGGACAGTTGGAAAGACAGTTACCTACTCCTCTGAGGATAAGCTGGATCCCCGGGGAGGAGTAGGCGTTCTGTGAAATTGGTAAAGGGTCAGTATTTTCTCGAGCTGGTGAGGACCAGTTGAAAATAGCTTCCAGCAACCCTTGTAAAGCCAAAAAAATCTGAGTATGACTGGAATTGGAGAATTGGACCGGACTGTCCCGAATTTCTCTTCCAGGCTTTTCTGAGTGTGACTGGATTGGCCATCCCGATGTCACAGTAGAAGAATCCACTGTTGACCCATGACACTCTCCAGATTCTGGAGCTAGGGGGAAAGTGGAGGACGTAATAGCCTCACTTGATGGTTGGGAGGACCACAGCTTGAAAGACTAAATTTCCAGATACGTATAAAGAGTTAGTGCTCGGAAAATGAAGTACTGAATGTATAAGCTCATTTATATTATTACTAATTTGTTTTAATGTCTTAGCAGGAGCTAAGATAGTGTGCACATGATGCATTGATGAGAGGATTGGTTCTCTCTGAGTACTTATGGAAGTACTTGATTAAAACATCTATGATATTGCAAGAATGTTTGATAGTTTCAAGTATTTTCATTTTTGAAACTATGTGACTAATGTGATTGAATTGTTAGTTATACATCACAGGCTCTTTCCAGGAAGTGTTGATGAGTGTTCAACCATTCTATGAGAGCTTGCATAAAAGCCATCATTTCTTTCAATAGTAATTGGTAAGTTCGATAAAATATTCCTTGCTTATGACTATGGATAAAACATTATTGTTTTAAATAATGACATTTAAGGAAACGAAATTGTTTCTTTGTGAAGGGTAATGACCCCCTTTGGGTTGTTTATATCATTATATCATGAGTATAAGTTTAAGTTTCAGTGAGAGAAGCACACCGAGGACGGTGTTCTCTTAAGGGGGGGAGTATGTAACAGACCCCCCACGTGAATTACAATGGGAAATATGTTTTCACTTTAACTGTTCAAATCAAGAAAATCAAGAATCAGTTTTAGGTGAACCGAATTCTTGATAACAGTTGTAGTATTTGCTGGATGGCTTAAGAAGCGTTCATCGATTTTCTATGGGGAAAAAGGTTTCTTGTTCGTAACATAGTCGAGCAAGCTGCCGTGCGTGATGTTCAGGAGGCTTCTGTTTATGACGGATACGTTCTTCCAAAGCTTTACTCAAAGATGCAGTACTGTGTTTCCTGTGCCATTCACTCTCATGTTGTTTGCGTCAGGTCTCACAAAGAACGCCGCAACTGAATTCCTCCACCGCGTTTAGCTTTTAGGCACCGGGTATGTAAACATGTCAAAACGCTTCGATTTTCAGTAGTGGTTAGTATGTTGCAGTTGGAAATGAATTATCGTAATTTTTTTAATTCCCCATTCATAATAAAACTTCCCAGGATTTTTTAAGGCGAAATACACTGAAAATAGCACATCAAGGCATTTGTCGAAAGAAAATTGAAAATCTGTGTAATGATTGCTATAAATATTTTTTTTATGCCGTATCCTAATGGCTAATTTGCCTGGTCTCATATTAGATATAGATATGGAGGACCTCAATGCTAGATGACTTTGTGTTGTAGTGGCATGTTGACTCTAGTACTTTAAAGTAAATCTAGTTGGACTCCATATAAGATTATTCCAACAAATCGTTAAATCCTTTTGATTTCAATAAATATTATTAGATATAGATATGGAGGGCCTCAATGCTAGATGATTTTGTGTTGTGGTGGCATGTTGACTCTAGTACTTTAAAGTAAATCTAGTTGGACTCCATATAAGATTATTCAAACAACTTGTTAAATCACCAACAAAATACAAAATATGTTTAGAATATTTAGAGAAAAATCCATTTTCTGGAGAGAAAATGAAATATGAAATATTTCGTATGATTTATTATAAGCAGAAATAGTTACATTTAACAAAAGTTATAGAATTTCCTTTGGGGAATAATATCTTATCTTATGAAGTGAAAGATAAGTCCATTGTGTTAAAAGAATATCTTTATCTTTATCTGTTGGGTAAAAGAGAAGTTATTATTATGTTATATAATGGGTATTGTGATTTAATTGCATGTGTTAATTTACAAAAGATTAACTTTGTTATTATTTTAAAAAGGTATTCTTATTCCTTATGCAAAATATAAGGATTAATTATGGTACCTTTTTGAAAAGGGTTACCTATTGAAAAGATTGCATCTTAGGTGTATAAAAGATTAAGTAACTTTGTTATGGTTCCCTACGTTTTGTGCATGAGGAACTACATAAAGTAACTAAGTTATATTAACCCCTTTTTGAGAAATAATCATGTATATTTTTACATGGAAATAATAGTTAAGAGTGGTAAAGATTACTATTATGTTAATATTTTTACATGAAAATAGTATTTCATGATGATAGAAATCTAAGAAGGAAATATGTGTTTCCTACAGTAAAGGAAGAGCTATATCTCTTGCATGCACAAGGAGGGAGAGTTATCTCTCTTGCATGCACAAAGAATAGTCATTATGTTATAGAAGCATGTTCTTTGCATGTGTAAAGAAATGTTGAGCTATCTTACTAATTAGGAAAATATGTGAGTACAAACAAGATTTATCAACTAATGATATTACACTAGTAAAGATTAGTTATTCAACAAATCCATGGATAGTTTCATAAAAACCATGGGTAGTTTTTCCATGGTGTTGACAAAGATTAATTATTTCATAAAACTATGGGTAGATTACCATGGTGTTTGCATATATTAGTCAATTAATAAATCTATGGATTGTTTACCATGGTGTTGGTAAAGTTAAGTTATTTAAATAAACTCATGGTTAAAGGAGCTAATTCCTTAGATGAATAAATTAAGTGATTATTTTATACTATCATGATTATGATGTTAAATTCCTTATGGAGGAAGATCTTGCATATACATGCGACATATGCATTAGCTTTTATTGAAAAATAATATACCTTTTTGTATGTAGAAAGATAGTTTCTAGTATTAAAGCTACAATGAATAAGATTGTTAGTATAATCTTGAAATGAGACATGTATTTATATTCTTAGTTGCGTATTTTTACATATGATTACATGCTCACTAGCATTGAGATTTTATTTGGGAAGACTCATGAAGGAGGTTATGTGCTTCATTGTGTAAGCGCTCCTTTAGGGAGAGTCTTTTGGAATCAGTATGCATTCGCATGCATGGAAGAAACAATTGTTATGTTAACTTGCATACCATGCATTAAAGGTAATAGCTTAAGGGTTAGCTATTTTTATTAAAAGTATGTAAATCACATGCATAGATATCTTAGCTGATGTATCAGTTTATTTTTAAATAAAGTTTGGGAGATGTAGCCAATGTCTTGCAGGATGTGAGTAGAGGAGAAGAAGGAGCAGGAAGAAGGGGAGGAGGAGAGGGAAGGACGAGGACGAGGTGTGGGGGGAGGGGAGGACGAGGAGGACGAGGAGAGGGGATGGAGTGACAGAGGAAGAGAGGGAGGGTGAGGAGGAGCAAGAGGAGGAGGGAGATGAGGAGGAGGAGTAGGGGGGCAGAGGGAGGGAGGGGATCGTAGGAGATGGAGGAAGATGAGGAGGGAGGATAGGAGCGTAGGGAAAGAGGAGGAGGGCGGGGGATGCGAGAGGAGGAGAGGAGGGGATGAGTAGGAGGGGGAGGGAGAGGGGAGGAGAGGAGAGGAGAGGAGAGGAGGAGGAGGAGGAGGAGGAGGAGGAGAGGGGAGGGAAGGAGAGGGAGAGGAGGAGGAGAGGGGAGGGGGGGAGAGTAGGATGAGAGCAGGGGAGGGGATGAGAAGGAGGAGGAGGAGTGGAGGGGAGGGGAGGAGGAGTAAGGGAGGGAGGGCAGGAGGAGGAGGAGGATTGAGGAAGTGGAGGGGAGGAGGAGGAGGAGGAGGAGGAGGAGGGGGAAGAAGAGGAGTAGGGAGGGAGGTGAAGGAGGGAGGAGAGGGAGGAGGAGGAGTGAGGGAGGGAGGAGAGGGGAGGACGAGGAGGAGGAGGAGTAGGAGTGGTGGGAGGGAGGGAGGTAGGGTAGGAGGAGAGCGGGATGGAGGGAGGTGGGGAGGGAGCGTAGGAGGAGGAGCTGGAGAGGGGAGGGATAGGAGGTGGAGGAGGAGGATAAGGAGGGTGGGAGGGAGAGGGGAGGAGGAGGAGGATGGAGGGATGGAGGAAGGGAGGGAGGGAGGAGGAGGATGAGGAGAAGGAGGGAGGGAGGAGGAGGATAAGGAGGAGTAGGAGGGAGGGAGTGAGGGTGGGAGGGGAGGAGGAGAGGGGAGGGGGGGGAGGAAAAAAGAAGAGGGGGGGGGAAGTGGAGGAGGAGGAGGAGGAGGGAGGGAGGGGGGAAGTGGAGGAGGAGGAGGGAGGGAGTGAGGTAGGAAGAGGTGGAGGAGGAGGAGTATGAGGGAGGGAGCGACGACAGAGGAGGAGGGGAGGTGAGGGAGGAGCGAGGGAGAGGACAAGGAGAGGGGAGAGAGTGAGAGGAGGAGGAGGGGAGCGAGTGAAGGAGGGTAGGGGAGGAGGAGCGAGGGAGAGGAAGAGAATTGAGGATAGGAGGGAGCAGAGGATGGTGGCAGGAGGAAGAGAATTGAGGAGAGGAGGGTAGGGGAGGAGGAGGAGGACAAGGACACGGATGAGGACAAGGACGAGGATGAGGAGAGGGGAGGGATGGAGAGGTAGAGGAGGAGAAATGGGAGAGATTGAGGGGAGGGTAGGAGAGGAAGGAGGAGGAGGACAGGAGGGGGAGCGGAGGGCAGGGGAGGAGAGGAGGATGAACAGGTGGAGGTAGGGAGGGAAGGGAGGATCAGGGAGGAGGGGGATGGAGGGAGTGAGGGAGGAGAGGAAGAGAAGGGAGGGGAGGAGAGGAGAAGGGAGGAGGACGAGGGAGGGAGAGAGGGAGGGCAGGATGATAGAGAGGGAGATAGAGAGGGATAAGTGGGGAGGGAGATAGGGAAGGATAGGGGAGGGAGGAAGGGAGGAGGGGAGAGAGAGGGAGAGAGAGAGAGAGAGAGAGAGAGAGAGAGAGAGAGAGAGAATGGGGTTGGGAAAGAGGGAAGGGGAACGAGGAGGGTAGGGGAGTGGAGGGAGAGAGAGAAAGTTGGAGCAAGAGAGAGAAGGGGAGAGATGGAGGGGAGAGGAGGGATGGAGGATGAGAGAGAGAGGTAGAAGGGGGGAGGGAGGTAGGGAGAGAGGGATGTCGAGGGAGGAAGGGAGGAGGAAAAAGAGAGAGGGAGAAATGGGGAGGGAGAGAGGGAATGGGAGGGGGGAAAGGAGGAGGATAGAGAGGGGGAGAGAGAGAGAGACTGAGGGAGACGGGAGGGGATGGGAAGGAGGGATGAGAATAAAGTGAGAGAGAGGGAGAGAGGAGGAGGAAGACGTGGAGGAGGAGAGAGAGGGGAGGGGAGGAGGGTGGAGGAAGAGAAGGATAGGGAGAGAAATAGGGAGAGAGGGGGGATTTTAGTCCGATGGAAGTTGACAGGGTGAGGGAAAGGGAGAGGGAGAGCGAAATGGAGATTGAGATAGAGAGGGATAAGGGTGGAGGGAGAGAGGGAATGAGGAGAGAGAGAGGGGTGGGGGTAGAGGAGTGGAGGGGGTGAGGGAGTGGAGGGAGGGAGGAGAAGAGAGCGAGAGAAAGCGACAGAGGAAGAGGAGGAGGAGGAGGAGGAGGAGAGAGAGAGGGGAGGGAGAGATAGGGTGATGGAAAAAGAGAGAAAGAGGGAGAGAGGGGGCATATAATGCCAATGAATGGGGAGAGGGTGAGGGAAAGGGAGAGGGAGAGGGAGAGGAAAATGGAGAGGGAGATAGAGAGGGAAAAAGGTGGAGGTAGAGAGGGAAGGAGGAGAGAGAGAGAGGGGAGGGGGGTAGGGGAGTGGAGGGGGTGAGGAAGAGATGGTGGGAGAAGAGAGTGAGAGAAAGCGAGAGAGGAAGAGGAGGAGGAGGAGGAGAGAGGGCGATGGATAGAGAGAGAAAGAGGGAGAGATGTGGCATACTATGCCAATGGATGGTGAGAGGGTGAGGGAAAGGGAGAGGGAGAGGCAAATGGAGAGGGAGATAGAGAGGGAGAATAGGGGAGGAAGAGAGGGAAGGAAAGGGAAGGAGGATAGCGAGAGAGGAAGGGGAATGGGAAGGGGAGGTGGGAGGGAGGGAGGAGGAGGAGGAGGGAGAGAGAAAGGGAGGAAGGGAGGAAGAGAGAGAGAGAGAGGGAGCGACAAATAGAGGGAGAGATAGAGGGAGGGGGAAAGAGTGAGAGAGAGAGAGATAGGGTTGAGGAGGTGGAGGCCTCCCCTCTCTCTATCTACCTCCCACTCCCTTCCACTCCCTCTCTCTCTACCTCTCACCTTTTGCCTCCCTCCCTTACACTCCCTTCCCCTCCCTCTCTCTCTACCTCCCACCATTTGCCTCCCTCCCTTACACTCCCTCCCCTCTCTCACTCTCTCTCCTTTCCTCCTCCTCTTCATCCTCCCCTCCCCCCCCTTCTCTCTCTCTCTCTCTCTCTCTCTCTCTCTCCTCATCCTTCCCTCTCCTCCGCTCCCCTACAAGTCCATATATCCATAAATTTATCTCTCAAGTAGTGAAACAGACTTTTAGGCCATTTAACCATATATTATAAAATTATTCAACAACAATATTCACAGACTAATTTTTTAATTGGGTCCATTAAAAATAAATTCCTATAATAAACACGACCCTTAGGATTTTAGTGAAGAAAGACCTAGTAATCTCAACCTATAGTGTTTAGGATTTCATAGTAAACAACACATGTTATTTCTATCTTTCAAAAGAATGTTTCCCGAAAGATCCAAATGAGTTTTAATCAAGAAGTTATTCCTCTTTCAATTTTTTTAAACCAAGAACATTTGGTTTCCCTATATTACCATATAGAAAAATTGTGTATTAATATTCCAATGAAATTATTTTGTATTACCCAATTTTGCCAAACTCGGTAAAACTTGGTAACTGTGCTCCAAATTTGTTGACTTGGGCTATTTTCTCCTTTTGTGGAGTTTAAGGTAGAAAGGTCTTGTTGAATATCAATCACAAATTGAATCCGCTAGTCAATTAGCAACTACAATTTGCAGTTACAAGCTAACAATAATCATGTACAGTCCCATGTCTTTAGATTAAAAAATAAAAAATAAGCTGTGACATTATTAAATATAATTTTTAATAGTTTTATAAATAATATTTTACAAACTAAAAAAATAAGTGGTCACATTATTAAATATAATTTTTAAAATTTTTATAAATAATATTTTAAAGTATGAAACATTTTATAACTAGTCATAATAAATTGAATTGTATAATGATTTTTAAAATTTTTAACATTTTAAATGGCATTATATGATGATGATGATGATGATGGTTACCATCCATTAAGACCAATGCGGCCTATCAGAACTTGAGAGAGGAGAAGGAATCTAATTTTGATTCTTCAAAATCTTGTTTCTATGGTCAAAGAGAAGGGAAATAAGTGCTCCACAATCACTATAGGTGGGTTGGCTTAATAAGTCATGAAGATTGGAAGGATGGAAAATGGTAGGGAGTTGAGAGCGAATGTGAGCAAGAGTCTGGCAATATAAAAGGAAGTGATTTTCATATTCCACTTTCTTATAATCATAGATCTAACAAATTCTATCGTTCCAAGCGATCTTGGGAATAGATCACCACCCAGTCTCACTCTGAAGCTCATGGGAATTAGTTCTTATCTTAGCGATGTTCATTTTTTTCTTATTGCTGGAAAACACAAAGAGATAATTATGATTATCAAGTGTGGGGTTGATCACTTCCTTATAGTATAATAGCTTCCTTTTACCCTCCAGCTCTTGATCCTCCCACAACTTGTCCTTAGACATGGAGGTAATAGTATTTTTTATATTATATTTTCCTCCCATATTGAGCTCCCCCTTAGTTCCCCAATGGTGGAGGTAGGACAAGGCATCCTTATGCCACCCACACTTGAGGAAAAGGTGAGGGTTTTGAGTACATTTAGAAGAAATTTTAGGGAGCCTTTTTTTTGCATGTTGTCAAGCTTCTTATTATAAATCATATATCTAAATATAGATGTACTTTCAATGGGGGGACAAACTAGATTCAATCAAGAGGATAGGATATGGATTATTTCCCTCAATCTTAAGGTTGTAGGTTATTAATTTATTTTGAATCATCTCAATATTCCTACATGACTCTCTAGATATACTACAACCCCAAACCTCACATTTGTATAAGACAACAAGGGTGACAAGTGTCTTAAAGAGGAACCTCTTTTTACTCCAAATGTAAATATCGACCGACTTACAATTGTTTTCAAGCTCATAATATGATTTCCAACCCCCAATAATCCTTTTCTCGATGTTATAATTCCATTTGAGATGATGAGGGAAGTTAATTCCCAAATACTTATACGAAGAAACCTGCTCTAAGCACTGGTTATTATACATGAAACTACCATCGGTGAAATTTTTGGATTTAATGATCATGACTTTAGTCTTGTCGGTATTCACTTTCATAGCCATCTTAGATCAGTAGTCAAGAGGAATCTAGAGCTGCTTATCATGGTCATCATGGCTTTTTGTAAGAAGAATGATATCATCGGCATAGAGGAGAAGACTAATGAGAACACTAGCAAGCTCGGTGCCCTTGCACCCCGCTGATTCCAGACACTCCTATAGCTTACCTATGTATATGCCAAAAAGGGTAGAGGATAGGGGACACCCTTTCTTAACTCCAATATTGCATTTAATATCTTTAGACCACCCATTGTTGGTCTTAATCTTGGCAGTGACGGTCTCGTAGAAATGAATCACGTCAATCCTCATCTCATGAGGGACCATGATCTCTTTAAGTTTATCCCAAAATTTATCCCAATGGATAGTTTCGAAAGCTTTTCTAAAGTCCACAAAGAAACATAAGTGATCGACTTTACTATTGTGACATTCCTCCGCAATGATTCTAAGACTCACTAGATGGTCAATAGTTGAGTGATGTCTCCTAAAACCAGCTTGTCCTTTAGCTCTCTTTCCTTGGATTTCAAGCCAAAGGAAAATCTTCTTCTCCAAAATGAGCCCATAAAGCTTGGTCGGGTTATGGATAACCATAATGCTCTTGTAGTTGGATGGAACACTCTTGTCCCCATTTTTAAATACAGGTACAATAAGGCTTTGCATCCAAATTCGAGGGAAGCCATTCGTTATAGCCATATTGAGAAGCTTGTGGAGATAAGGAACGAGGATAGATCTTCCCATTTTAAGGATCTCAGCCTGGTGTCCTTCAATATCTCTATCTTTCCCATTAGCAATATTATTAATACCAAACTCAATGTCGTCAAGAGAGAATAAATCATCCTTAATTTGAGTGATTAAGGTGGTTCTCATAGTGTCTGGAGAGTCATACAACTTCTTAATATAGTTGTCCCATTTTTCTAAAGGGATAGAATGCTTATCTTTGGTTTTACGGACAAGAACATTCAGCCAAAATTTTTTGGGCATGACTTTAGAGAGGTGGAGAAGATAATCTTGCCTTCTATTAATATATGATATTTTCTTCCTCTTGATGACATTTGTGTATATATTGATATTGTGCAACTTAATGATTTCATTACAAGAATATTTGATCGCTTTCCTCGCCATCTTGCAATATTTGTCATATCATGGATTCGAAGTTATATTAGACTTATTAAAGGAAATCTCATTAGAAAAATTCCTAATAATGTTGCAAAGGATAGTAGTGAAATGGTAATAAATTTGATTAATTTTATTATTATAATTCATGGGGCCTAAATCCCTCTCTAAATCCCTGAAGAAGAGGTCGGTTTTACTTCTATCGAAACAAATGTGTCTTTTTCTTTCATTGGTCTCCTGCATGTGGGTGGTATGCATAGCAAGATTGAGGGATAGAGACAGAGGTCTGTGGTCAGAGTCAGGCTCGAATCCATTAAGAAACTCAAATTTTATAATATGTTTGAGGACGAGGATGTTAGAAATAGCATAATCCATGACACTGCTACCCAACGCATGGAAACATGTCATATGACTGGAGAGGGGCCACTTGTTAATACCATTACAAATAATTAATTCCTGGGAACTGCAAAGTTTGAGGAGCTCGGTGCCAAATAAGTTCTCGATAATGTATTCAAATTTTCTCTTGAATTTATTAGCTAAGTTACTATCTTCATCAAGCCACAAGGGGTCGAGGTTAGAGTTGTTGCTTAATGTAATGGTTTGGTTAGTAGAATTTCTAGCATTAAAGTCTCTGAGTAAAAGGATATTACCATCATTTCTCAAGTTGAAGATGTCTTTTTCTAAATAATTGAAAGAAAAAGTCTTGTCCACGTTGTTCTTCTTATACGATTTAGAGCTGATGGGAGAAAAATAGTGGATTGCAAGAAAGATCCTATTGGTGGTAGAATCATATATTTCAATCCAAATGAATTGATTGAAGGGGTTTGTTTTAATAAGATGTAAAATACTATAAAATTGGTAATGTAAATTATTATTATAATAATTAAGGTTGAAAGTTATATACAATAATATAATAATAATAATAATAATAAATGTTGTTCAGGAATTTTTTATTTAGACATTGAATATTTAAATGTAATATGATTATGGACATTTTATAAAAAGGTATTTATTTATTCATTATTAAAGTACAAAGATGTTGTAGAGGGATGTCACAATGGGAGAGTCATGAAGGACAATGCACAAGAGGACCAAGTCACCCATATTTTAAGATGTCACAATCCATAAAAAGACCAAGTCACCCATAGGTTATGATGTCAGAGCATCATGGTTATTGTGTTCAGGAAGTTATTATTTAGACATTGAATAGTTAAATCTAATATGTTTATGGACATTTTATAAAAAAGATATTTATTTAGTAATTATAAAATAAAAAGATGTTGTAGAGGGATGACAAAGTGAGGAAGTCACTGTGAAGGACAATCCACAAGAGGACCAAGTCACCTATAGTTTAATATGTCACAATCCACAAGAAGACCAAAGTCGCCCATAGCTTAAGATGTCAGAGTGGGGAAATGAAAGTGAAGGACAAGCCATCATGGTTCTTGTGTAGTGCATCATCGAATTATTTAAATTATCCTTTTAGTTATATATTATAAACTTAACACAAATATGATAAACAACATAGATATAATACAAAAATTATTATTTCAAATCAAAGTACAAATTTTCCAATTCAACAATCTTGTCGGCCTCTCCTTGCACCTTTTGGGTAAAATTGCTAGTTTAATGACTATCACTGTTATTTGAAAAAAAAAATCCAAGGTAAACTTACTAAAGTCTTGTAAATAGAATGAATTAAAATCATAATTGAGAAAACGATTGAGGAAAAGTAAAAAAATTATTAAAATTGAAATTGAATATATAAATTTTGCCAACAAGCATGTCCCTTAAACTACTTAAAAATAATAATGTGCTTACTTACAATTTATCTAATATGAGGAGGTGTTATTTTCCCTATAATATCTTATATACAATTCAGATTTCGATTTAGTGTTATAATATTTTATTTAGAATTCAGTTTTAGATTTAGTGTTTTCTTTTTTCTTTTCTCCCAAGAAAAAATCAGCAACTTTTTATTAATAATTAATGAAAAGTTACATTTTGCAGATGCAATTAAGCATTCAATACATCCAATGGGCACGTGTGCTCAAGCACAAAATGTAGCAAGGCTACCCAAAAATTTACATATTGCCTACAAGGCTAGGCTTTTCACGCTTTCCTTTTCTCTTTTGAACGATCTCCCAAGTCCATGAATGCAGGGAAGAAGGAAGAAAGGCCAACTCATTGTTCCTCATGGATTTTTTTTTCTCAGAATCCGAGATTTCAGACACATGTGATTTTTTATTCACTCCTAGGCTTATATCATACCGATCCCTAGCTTTCAAAAGATCAACCATGGTTTGTGCCCACTGAGGCATCACGTTTGACCCAATTGGATCTTCTGCGTCATGATCTGGAACCTAGGATTTGCTGCAGCCTGATTGATTTCGTTCGGAATGGGTATATCTGCTTCTTCTATTTCTTTCTCTAGTCCACCTAAGGGGAATCACCAACCTTTTGAAGCTTTCCTTGTCTTTTTTTTGTTTTTTTTCTCTTCTTCCATCCGGACATGTGTTTTGTAAATGACCAGTTTTCCTACATATTTTGCATCTAGATGTAGTATTTTCATAATCAAGGTGTTGCTGCCATTTTTTCTGCTAATGGATCAAATCAATACTTTCAAGTAACCCTTTGCTAAGGACCACTTCAACAGAGATTCGAGCGAAAGTGAATATTCTCTCCTACAAGTGTTGGATGTCTACTTTTATGTATCTCCCTATAGTATTTCCAATGACTTATAGTATCTATTCATTCCAAAAATGAAGCAGGAGATTATACAGCCGTACCCAAAATGAAATTCTAGTTATCTCCATCGTATTTGCATTAAAATCAACTAACGAAGGTGTGATAAAGATTTTGGTAGAACCCGACAACCATGGTCCCACCCTGAGAATGATATCTTTGGCTTCTGCAGAGGAAAAATTGAAAATAAAATACCCCTTGGAGAAAATATGGATATCACAATCCATAATCCAATTGGTGAAATTCCAATGGGAAAGCTCCATTGGTTTGGGCTAAAAATAGTTAAATCTGCAAATTATTGCTTGTGATTTGAATGTGGATCAATATTCATCGGCCTCGAATGCATTAATATTCAGTTCTAGCACGCAGTTCAATTTCTCCATAATGTATGGTTTGGGAGTATTCTCTGTTGGTTCGGAAGTTGTTTCTACTGCATTTTTCCCCTGCAGAATGTTCCTGTACAAGACACCATTTGGGGAGCCAGCTTTGGCAGTGTTGGCTCCCCTCATGGGTCCAGTTGTTATGTTCTATTCAGCTCTAGTGGATGTTTTTCCTCCTAGAGTTCCACCTTTTAGCCTTAAATTCAGGACAATCGAAGAATTCTTCTAGATATGGTATTCTTTTAATTGGGCTTCTTCCTTTAGTATCTTCCATGAATATATCAGGATTTGTTTTGTAGACAGGAAACCAGTTAACACTTGGATCTTGTGCTTTAGGTCTATGACCAAATCCACATCTTGTACCCAGAGTGTTCTTGACTTCCCATCTATATTTTTTTATGAAAATATGAAAACTGGTTGTTAGGGTATAGTCCCCAACTCGGTGGCTGTGTTGTATTTTTTAGTGCCAATCACACCAACAGATCATACGCTTTATCTAGGAGCATGAAAATGAGAATTGAGAAGAGCCCATAGGTGGGTCTAACCTCACCCCATTTCCTTAATCTATGCCGTAGAGGTAACCGGTGAGGTTTTACCCCCCACGCTACCCTCGTCAAGAGCAGGGAACCCTAGTCTTCATATATACAGATGGAATCAATAAAACCATAGAAACATGCAATAAATTCAAAAATCAGGGATAGTTTTACCTATTGTGGGCATAACTTGAGTAACCTAATTTACCAAGATGACAGAGCGAGAATCCCTTCTGTGATCCCCCGGTGCCTTGTAGGCCCTCTGCATAGAGAACCTACCTCCAAGCCATTGCCGAAAATTTTGGCCTTTGTTGTCGTCCCTCCGCTGAGATCCATCCACAACGCCCCTACGTCACCACACTCTGTCTTTGTCATATGTCCATAGATAAAGTTTTCCTTCTCCCCTCCCTTGCCATTGAAGAGCTTATGTCAGGTTCTCAGAGAAGTCGCTTCTATGACTGCTTTCTTCTAGCGTCTACAACATGCCAGATCTTGGCCCTTATTCGACCGCCGCCATCTCTTGAGATCCGAATCAGACTAGATCAATCCAACATTCTTCCTTGGTGTACACCTTTGATGAGTCGTTGCCACGTAGCCATAGCCCCATGACCTTCAAGCCCTAACACTTCACCCCTCCATCTTCAGAAAAATCAGATCAATTTATAGCACCTAACAATCAGTAGATTTAGTGTTTTGTTACTTATATAGTTATTAAAATTATATATTTTAATAATATCAAAATAAATATATAATTTATATAATAAATTTTATAAGTAAATTATAAATTAAATTTATATAAAATAATATTATAAAAATATTTAGTAATTTACTATCAACATTTTAAACATAAATAACTATTTTAATAATAAAAATTTACACATATATATTAACAACTAATAAGTCATAGTAAAACTAATTTACTATTGGATAATTATAATTAGGAAAAAGTCTCTAATTTACATGCTTCGAGTGATATAAATTATGTATATTATCATATAAATTATATCTACATAATTTATAAGTTATTAATAAATATTTTTTTACTATGCTAATTATTATTTTTATTTATGTGAAATTTTATAAAATAATTTATATTTAAATTAAATTATAATAATAGTTATTTATTTATTCAGATTTTAATTCTTAATATATTATACTTTTATTGCATAATTATCATACTATTATTTACTTTTAATTCTTAATATATTATACTTTTATTGCATAATTATCATACTATTATTTACAATAGAAAATTATTGTTAGAGATTTCCTGAACAACACTAATGAAATATGTGTGATCCATCCAAAGTTTTGGATGATAACTCCATACATCTTTAGGGACCAAAGATAGTCTCCAATCACAAATAAAAAATTAATTTATATTTATTATATAAACATCACTAATTATTATATTAAATTATAATTATTATATTTTTTTTTATTTTTTAAAAGTTAAGTAAGATTATTTATAACTTCCATGCTAATAACCTCAATATTATAAAAGACCTTAAAAGTTATATTGTTTCTCTATTAGCACCATATTATTTATAAATTGTTAACATATTATATTTCTTTATATCGGCATATTTCATTCTTATTTATACAATAATTTAGATAAACAAATTATATTTACTATATAAAAAATTAATATTTATTTAAAACTTTTTTATAATATTATTGATGATTATGATGATGATGATGTAGCACAAATGTCATTATGGTCCATTGGAGATTAAGAGAGTAAAAGATTAATTGAGAATTACTAAAATTTTATTTCTATAATAAAAAAGAGAGATAAAATATTTTCTAAATCACTATAGTTATGTTCACTTAACAAGTCAAGAAGGTTTGTAATATGAGAAATCTAAATTATTTTTCTATAATGATATACAAAATTTAATTTTAGGAGTTATATATGAGTAAAAAAATTTGTGTACCTTCTTAAAATTCTTATTTTTGTTTACATACAAGTTTTTTATTTGAAATTTGTTATATATATTTCATTTGTTTTTTTAATATAATTTTATACATAAAATTAGATGTTTATTGTGTTTTTTTTAACATAGTTATTTTAGAGTAAATTGTAATTAAATAATATAATGTATTTTCACATTTTTAATTTCAAATATATATATATATATATATATATATATATATATATATATATTTATGTTCATAGGCGTATTTATTTTGGAATAGTGCTTCAAATTTTTTAATTTAATTATCAATAATTATTAAGTAAATAGTATGAATTTAACCTCGAGGAAATATTTTAGAACATCCTTAGTAACATATACAAATCCAAGATTGAGGTTTATCTCTAAAGTGGTAATGTCATTTTTGTCTTTTTAATTAAATTGATTACTTAAAATAAGGTCATATGAACAAGTGCCATATAAAGTGACTTTTGATGAAAATGATTTTTGGGGTCTATCATTTTCAATATTTTTATTGGGCTTGATTTTGGACCTATCGGTTATGGGTGCACAATCAACCTTTAATACTCAATGTTGTGCTTCTTTCACCAAGAACATTATCTTTGTACGCATGGTCCTCGCATGAAAATCCACACCAAAAATTCAAAACTACAGTGTCCTAAGAGTCAACAATGTAATGTAGGGTTTTAAAAAAACTCATGGGTCGAAAGGGAGAAAACACGATAGCGACTTTTGTCATGTTGCGGGCAGCGTTATTCCTCACGCTCTTTGGTCAATACCAAATTTCAACATCGCATGTTTCACTCCTTTTTTCATGTATCCACACCCTCTCATGCCCAATCGATCGTCTCCATGCAATGTTAATTTCTAAATACTCTTAAATCACAGTCTTATTTGTACTTCCAAGTGCATTATGACCATTCCCTTGTAAACAAAACTTTCAACTTAGGTTCATTTAATTTGCAATTGGAACTTGAAGTGACCATCATTTGCTCATTTGGTTCTCCTCCTCTGAGCCATGCAACACATACGCAACTCAAAATGCATGTCATGCATATATACCAAATATTCATACGATAATAATATAACACATATATAAAAACACATAGGAATAATTTATTAAAAAATACTCAATTACTTCTCATGGCCTCTTTGTCTTGAAGGGCCTTCTCTTCATCTAATGGTAATTTTCTCTAGTCCTCAAAGGATAGATTTATAGAGGAAATTAAATTTCCATAGATCACTACGACTCCATGATTTTCTGTATAAATATTTCAAAATAATCTCTAAAAGTGTTCACTATCAATAAAAACTAGGAAAAATCACTTCATTCAAGGAAACTTTATCCTCATGGTCATGTCCACTTTCTAGAAGCTCATCTTTTTTTGTTGATTTTATAGAGGTTGGGTTGATGCTCATGCATCAGACTCCCAAGGTACAAAAATTTATGACCACATGTTCATATGAATTTGGTTTTCTTGTAACATCTTTAATTCATGAGCTGCAACACACCTTTGTAGTAACAAGTGTCCACCTTCCCACATGATACCCCCTGTCAAATCTTCCTACTAGTAGTAGTTGGTGATAATATTAGGGGGTTGAAGCTCCCTTCTAGTGGGTGCTGGTAAATGAGATTAGGGGGTTGGAGCTCCCTTCCAATAGGATATGGAGAGCAAGTGAAGGTTGTAGCCTTCAACAAATTGGTGCTTACACATTGTTATGAGTCTTCTCCAGTACAAGAATGAAAGAGGTTTTACATAATAATAATATTGAAGAATGAGAGTACAACAATGATGGTCTTCTTCAACATTGGGTTTTCACCTTAAATCCTAGTGTTGATATGTGTTTCTTATTTGTGATTGTTTAATATATTTTTACTTCACATGTTTACTTCTTATCAAATGTTTGATCAATCAATGATGCACTCGTTCAATTCAAGTAAATGAAGATTTATCTAAATGATATGTTTACTAGGTATACACTAGTTTCCTTAATAACAATCACGTACATACGCTAGTTTTCTTTAGTCAAGTCACGTACAAAATTCATAAAAGAAAAGTAAAATTTTGCATGAGTTTTTAAAGTACTGATTCCCCTCCTGCCCCCGCCCCCCCCCCCCACCCCTCTTAGTATTTTTCCCAACAATTGGTATCAAATTAGGTCCTTCAAAAGAATATTGATCACTTAAAGGAATACCTGCCAAGATGAGCAATCAATACGGAACATCACCTATCTGACCAGCACTCTTGAATGAAAGTAATTTAATTTTCTGGAAGACAAGTATAATATCCCATCTAGAGTCCCTTGGATCAGATGTATGGGCACTTGTTGAAGGAGGTTACTAATATCCAGCTGTAGTTCCCACAGATGCAATAAAAAAGAACAAATATCAAACCAGTGCAAGAGTTTTCAATGCCTTATTGGGAAGCCTGACAAAATCCCAATTTGTAAAAGTTATGTACCTAAATTAAACAAAGGAAATAAGGGACAAGATCATACAGAGCTATGAAGGCGATGACAAGGTAAAAATTTTTAATCTCCAAACTCTTAGAATCCAATATGAAATTCTGAAGATTCCTAATGATGAAAGTATTGTTTACAAATAGATGAGATTGTGAATCGTATGAGAGACATTGGTGAAGATATAGAAGACCCAATTTTATTAGAGAAAATATTAAGATCTGTAACTCCTAAATTCGATTCAAAAGTGTCTGCCATTGAGGAAAAGTAGGATCTTTAGAACCTCATTGTTGTACAACTTCATAGGATCCTAACTTCCTTTGAAATGAGAAAAGGAGGTCCCTCATAAATCAGAGAAGTTGCATTCAAAGCAACTGCAAGATGAAAGGAAAAGGAAGAACACAGGGAATCAAGTTATATATCATAAGAACATGAGGTAAATTTTGTAAATCAACTCCATCTAGTCACCAAAAGGTTCAGAGGTAAGCTTCACTTCAAGTTATTTTCTTGTGTTAGAGTTTTTAATTATGTTGCTAAGTGTCCTTATAAAGAAAATAATGAAAACAGGAAGGAAATTACAGAAGGAAATATGAAACATTTTGAAAATAACAAAATTTATTATACTGATGAAGATAGTGATGGTTGGTCAAATAGTGAAGAAGGAGATTTTGATCAAGATCTTAAATTACTCATGGAATTTGAAAGAAGTAATAATGAGTTTGATGACAAATCCATGGATTCTTTAGAGGAAAAGGGTTTTTTCATTGAAGAAATCACTTAGCTTAAATTATGTTTAGAATAAAACAAAGTAGCCATACATACTTTAAATAATCAACTCATAGAAAAAGAAAAGCATAATGAGAAGTGATAATGTGAAATAATAAGTCTAAGAAAGGAACTTTAGAAGAAAATAATCTAAATCATATATTTGCTAAAGGATATGAAACCTTATACAAAATTATTAAGGTTCACTGCTCTCCTCTTATGAAGACAGGTCTTAGATACAATGGAGAAACATAAAATACATAAAAATCCTTTATAACAACTGGAAGTTATCTAAATGTAGTAAAAACTAGTCATAAAATCTCCAACCTTCAGCAAAAGAATAAATATACTTCACATGTAAATCATGTCCACTCCAATTCAAGGACAAACAATAAGAGAAGCATCAGTCAAGAGGTAAACAACACAAGAAGATTCTATGATCACAAAAATTTCTACTTTAATGGACAATGTTTCTCATGTCATAATTTTGGTCACAATGCTTCTCAATGTGTTGCATACAAAACCATCATGACTAGAGAAGCAAGAAAACAAAGATGAGATAGGAAGGAAGAAAAACACCTACAATAATTTCTCACCTCTTAAAGACAAGTTTTAATGCTCATTTTACAATAACTTTGGACATGAGGAATCTGAATGCAGGAGAAAATTATAGCCAACATTTGAAAAGGATAAAATATCAAAAACTTCTAAGGTATGGAAAAGGTAGTACCTAAAATATGAAAGTTGTGGCATAGAATTGTTTACAAAAGGTCAAGAATCAATGGTACATTGACATCGTCTGCTGAAAACACATGGCAAGTGATAAAGATAAGCACATTTCATACAATGCATTAGAGATAGAAAAGAATGCTAATTTTGGAAATGTCTTTCCTTATATCATTAAAGGTAAAGGATCTGTTTTACTAAAAGAAAATGTTAAAGTTGATAATGTTATGTTCGTTGGTGGATTAGAGAACAACTTGCTAAGTGTTAGCACGATGTGTGACCAAGGAAACGAGGTTTTCTTAAGATCAAAAGAAGGTGTGGTTCATGAACTTGACACATGGAAGACCATAATAAAGGGAACAATAACTACAAGTAATATTTATGTATTGAGATGCATCCAAGAACATGTTTACTTAGGAAAATCAAAGGAAAAACATTTATTGCACATATGGTAGGACATCTAACATTGTCTCAACTACACAAATCAAGAAAACTCAATTTTTTCATGATTTTCCCAACATCACCTATCCAGAAAGTACCATATGCAAATCATGTCAATTTAGTAAGAAAACCACGGTCCAATTAAATGCCAAAGAAGGATCAACAAGTAAGCCTCTTGAACTTATACATACTGATTTGAGCGATCCAGTATCAAAAATTCACCTCAAGGAGAAAAATACTATATCTTATTATTGATGAATTTTCTAGAATGTGATAGATCGTTTATTGAAATACAAAGAAGAAGAATTTGATAAATTCAAAGCCTTTAAAGCATTAGCTGAAAATGAGTTAGATATAAAAATCAAATGTCTCATATTTTACAGAGGAGGAGAATGCATATCAAATGAATTCTTTGATTTCTATGAAAAACATGGCATCAAAAGGAAATTTTTTGTAGCGAGAACTCCTCAACAAAATGGAGTGGCAAAAAGGATGAACAGAACATTTCAAAAAAATTCTTGTATTATGCTTGATTAGTCTGGAGCACCTAACACCTTATGGGGTGAAGTAGCACATAATGGAGTAAATATTATCAACAAAGGTCATGTTTGAGTAAATAGCGATAAAACTCCTTATGAAGTTTGGTATGGTAAGCCTCCTACTGTAAATCAGTTTAGGGTATTTGGAAGTAAATGTTTCATGAAAAATAATGATGAAAAAATTGGTAATTTTGAAGCTAGAGAAGATGAAGGAATTATTATTGGTTACTCATATAGAAAAAAATGATACAAATGTTGCAATAAGAGACTTCAAAAAATTGTTGAATGTATTGATGTTGTTATACCCCAATATCCCCATTCCTTTGGTCTGATATTTGTTTCCCATGCCACCCATGGAATTAAATATTCCTACCTTTTCCCGGCCCATAAGAAACGACTGCATATTTTCCTTATCTTGAGAAGGATTCCTTCTGGGACCCAAGATATAGATATCCAATGCACCAGAATGGCCATAAATATATAATTAATGAGAACCAATCTTCCTACTCTAGAGAGCCACTTATAACTCCATAGGTTTAAAAGATTCTCATTTTTTGACAGAAGAAAAAACCAATCATGTTTTCTATATGTCTCCAGTTTCAAATAGAACCCCAGGTACTTGAGGTAAGCCCCATAGGTTGACAATCAAAATGGAAGAAATATTTTATCCTTTCAAGGTCTAGCCTTAACACAACAACATATAGTAATGAATATTTCTGAGAATATATGATCATACTAGTAGCTTTCAAAAATAGGACTAGTGAAATTTTTCGCAACTTCCTCCCTTTTCCCATTTCCAAAAAGGAGAGTGTCATCCACAGAAAGAAAATGTGTAATAAACATATTTTTAGCAACTTCTATGCCTTTAAGATCTCCTCTTATTTTAGCCATAATTATAAGTTAACTAAGTCATTTGGCTGCTAGAAGGAATAAAATAGGGGATAATGGGCACTCTTTTCTGAGCCCTCTCTGACAGTGGAAAAATGAAGAAGCAACCCCATTGATAAGAATAACAAAGGACACATTTCAGATGCAACCCACTATCTAGTTTACAAAATCAATACTAGATCCCAGGTGAGTCAATAGTAATCTCAGATAAATCTAGTTGATCCTATCATATGCTTTTGAAAGGTTAATTTTTACAATCATGCTTTTTTGCCTTTCCTTCTTAATGTTATGCATTGATTGCTAGGCCACCCCAATTGCTTCATGAATATACATGTCATTCAAAAAACCAAACTGTTCTTTAGAAATGTTTCGAGACAGAATTGGTTTCAATCTCGTAGTAATAATTTTTGCAATGATTTTGTATATACAATTGCATGAGAAGGAAGGTGAATCATATTTATGAATAAGGTGAATCCTATTTATGAATAAGTGCTACAGAGGTTGATTTGAAAGGTGAATGAAAAAACCCCTTAATTTTGGATTCCTCCACCACTCCCACCAATTCCTCCCCAAACAACTCAAAGAAATGTTGAAAAAATTCCACAGTTTAGCCATCAGGCCCAAGACTCTTATGTTTTTGCATGGAATTAAGTACATTTTTCACTTCCTGCCTCGAAACAAGAGCCATTAAATCCATAATGTCTTCGTCTTCAGTATATCTAGCAAAATTTTCTGCAACCCTAATCACCTCAACAATAGTGGAACCCTCAGGGGCCCTAGAGAGATATTTGAAGTGATATTTCCCCATTAATTCTATCTCATTGAAATATTTTACCTTGCCTCCATCTGGCTTATCCAGTTCCCTAAAAGTATTGGAGTTTTTTCTCCCTTTAGCATAATTTTGGAAAAAAAATTGTGTTTTCATCCCTAGCTAAAATCCATATTTCCTAACCTTTTAATTACTAATGTTCATCTTTATCAACTAAAATCTTCCTCCTATTAGACTCAAGCGCCTTTATTTTATCCCTCTTTTCCTCATTCTCGTAAACATCTACTTCCAAACTCTCCATTCTTCCCAATTCTTCCCCACTCTCTTATAGGGTAAGCTCATCCCTTTTTAATTTATCTTTAGCCCATGTTATAGTCACCCTTTTTAGAAGATTCAGGTTACTAAAAAAGGACAAAGAAAAATATCTGGAACCTGATCTCTCCATAGGGCTCCATGTTTCATTAACAATATTTATATTTTCAGCGTCCTTCAACGAACCTGAATTAAAATTAAAAGGCACACCAAGTTTCTTGTTTGGACCTGTTAACTCCATGAGAATAGGTAAATGGTATGATTCCCCTCCAAGTCCAACCCATTTACTAAATCTGAATAACAGAATAGTGAAATCTTCATTAAAGAGGAATTTTTCCAACCTCTTGGCCACACGTGCATCCCCCACTCTCCTATTCCTCCACGTGGGAATGATTTTTATAAATTTCTGTTTAATTAATATCACTTCTCTAAGTTTTTTTAGGAACAAATATGCAAGAGGGTCGGCTTGGGCTAGAGGACTCCGTGTTTTAGCCAAACCAAGGGAGAATTTGAGATCACCACCAACTACCAAATTATGGGCATGCATAAAAGAATTTGAGAGAATGTTGTTCTAGAAACCTGACCTCTCCTGAAAGGGACCATAAATATTTACAAATGTGAGATCCATAGCCAGTTCAAATGAAAAAACATATGCTCTATTGACATGATTAGAGCCCCATGAGTTTCTCAGTTTTATGGTATTGTCCCTATTCCCTAGATATATTCCTCTAGATATTCCTTTGGCATCCAAGGTAACAAAAGACCAACCCAAAAGAATTTTTGAAATGGATGCCATTACCAGGTCTCCCTGACCCAAAGTCTCTTGAACCATAATCAAATCATGTTTATAGTTTAGAAAAAGGGATTTTAAAGCTAGTTTCTTGTGGGTGCTAGAAAATCATCTACAATTAAAGGAAAATAAAATCATTTTGTAACCTGAATAGTGGATTGCGCTACTCTAAGCACCCCTTTCAGAGAAATTAGTTTCACATTTGTGATATCAATCATAGCTTTTAGTTGTAGCTTTGAGATCTTAGTTTTACGACCACTTGATTTTTTGGGTTTGATAGACATAGGGAGACCTCCCAGTCCAATTCCTCCATAGGAAAGACTTTTTTATCCCTCAGTCGCAGATTATAAGGAAAGGTGTCAATGGTTAACTTTGGGATAGTAGTGATAACACTATCCATGGCCTTTGAAAAATTATTTATACATTGTGGCTCTTTCTCTTCAGGCCTGGAAGGACTAGGTGATTTTATGACATGCACTAAATTATCAAGAGTATCAATAACAGATGGAGAGGATTGAGTGATAGTAACCGCTAAAATTGTTGAGGCTTCCACAGTGTCATAGTGGTCCGAAAATTAACACAATATACTTACAGGGGTAATATCCACTTGCGCTAGCTAAAATTTCAACCCTTCCATCAATCTCGGCCCGTCCTCCTAATGTTGTCCCACCTTGTACATATGTACCAGATATTAAACATCCATTTGTTCTATTTGATCCCCAAAAACATTCCTTTTGGCACCCCTATGTTGTCACCTTTGGCTAAGACCCAGTGGGAAGTCTCTAGCCAAGTGCCCATGCTTCTAGCATCTATGACACCGGAATGGGAGTTACTCATAATAAATGATCTGAAAGAAGGAATTACCTTCAAAATGCAAGTGAGTTTTCTCCACCAAACCTTCATGAGGAATAAGGTAGACCAATATATGAGCCACATTTCGTACCTTTGTCTCCAAAAATATCATATCCTCTTCCAAGAAGATACCTATATTTTTCCCTATAGCCTTAAAGACATTCAGATTCCATAAGTGTGGGGGCAGTGCCGACGGTCACACCCACACCGGAATCTCAACCACTCTTTCCCTCTTTGCATAAAAAATGGGCGACCATCATTTCAATAGAATCGGTGAAATTCCAAACCTCCAATCATGAGCAAGCACCCATTCCAGGGTCTCTATGTTCACAAATTTAATCATGAACCAACCCTTTGACAGGGTTATCACCTCCACGCCAGGATTGCTCGATCCACTCAGTTATAAACTATACAGAAAATAATTTCCCTCAAGATATACCCACCAAACTAGACTTCGATGTTGCCATTTCCCTGTATAGTTAAATGTCCACACCTAAAATCATACACGGGCACTCCAAAAAGTTTTTTATGACTTTTCCTTCCTTTTTTAATCTCATCTAACGACCAAGTTCAAAAAATAGTAAGAACTCCATATCATCCTCCCTATTCCTTTCATGACTCCAATTAGGCCCATCCCCTATCTTCGCTCCAACATTATCCACACTAGTAACCAACAAAACCTCTACCAGCTTTTAATCTTGATCAAAACCCCACCATCCTTCCTAGTATTTCCAATTTCACCCTCCTCTAAGGGCTTGGCACACTGCTATTGTAACCTCGCACCCTCCCAAGAAGCCCCTTTTGTAGAGCTTCATGGACTAGCTCCTCCAAATTTTGACTGTCCTCTAGGTGCATTTACAATAAACCTTATTATAGACATAGGTCTATTCAATGCCAAAACCCACCTCCGGTTGTACATTTTTAAAACCCCCTAGCCTTAAACCCGCGGTAAAGGGTTTCCCTAGGAACCCATTCAAATCTCCAGAGTCAATTAAGTATGTTTTTAAGCCCACAGTTGGAACCATACCATTCCCAAACAGAATGTACTCTATTCCTCCCAACTGAAACAAAAAAATGGTTTTGTAGACTACTTATCATTTCCATTGGATGCGCTTCCAGTCTATCTCCCACGAAAATGGAAACCACCAGTGCTTCCTGTGGACTATTATTAGGACCACCAATGACCCCTTTATTAAGCCCAGAGTCAGCTACCCCCATGAGACCATACTCGTCTGTTGAATCCCACAACATCCTTTCCTCCTTCCACATGTCGCGAGGAGAAAAAAGTGGAAGAGCCACCTTAGCAATGATTTTCTGGGTTGGATCCATACCCCATACCATTACAATGTCCACTACTTCCCACTCCAGGTCTACACATTCCTGTGATTTGACCATCGTATCCGATCGGAGAAAACAATAAGTCCCACTGTAGGCACATGGAAGAATAGTAAGAATAGGAAAAAAAAATTTGAAAGCTCCCCCGCCACCTATGATCCCCGTAACCCCAACTGATTACAACCCTAACCAAGTTAAATGGTTATCATTTTCGATACCGACAAAATAAACTAAAAAACCCACTGAAGCCAGAGGAAAGGGTGAATAAAGTCAGGAAAACCCACCAGATGGAGCATAAACCAAAACCATGTAAGCACAAAACCCGACACTTAAATTTTTTTACAAGTGTTAAAGAGGTGGGGGCCAAGTGTTGTCACCCATCCCGCCATTTTCCCTGCATGGACCGGAGCTTGACCATCCCAAGGTGGTTACCCTAGAACCCTTCCAATCTCCGCCATTTTCGCCCTTTTCACTTTCCATTCCCTCAACAACATTCGGCTTCCAATAATCAATATAAGGATATATGTGTGTGTGTGTGTGTGTGTGTGTTTTAATTTGATCTTTAAATATATATTTTTTAAAATTATTTATTATAATATGATAATAGTTATTTACATTATAATTTGTTTATCTAAATTTTTAAAAGGAATAAATTATAATTTTCTTATTTTAAAATAATATTTTATTAGCAAAAAAATATTTAATTTTTTTCAAAATTAACATAATTTTATTTCAATTTAGTTTAATATATTTTAAAATATTATATCATTTAAATAATCTATTATAATAATTGGTAAGCTCTTTAATAAAATTAATTAATATTTTCTAATAGGCTATTATATTAATCATCTTAATAACTTTAAATATTATAATATAATATAACATATTATAATTGTTAGTGTATATGTTGTATTTATCATTAATATATTTTGTTTTGTAGACTGGGTAGGAATTGAACCAATCACTTCACATGAAGTAGTGCCTTAACAGTGTTCTATCCAAGACTCTGGACTATTTATCACTAATATATCATTTAAACTGTTTTTTTTTACTTTATATATGGTTTCAACACCCTAAAAAACCCCTAGGGCACTTCTATTGTGCAAGGTTACCCATGAAACTTATGTTTTCAATGAAGAAAAAGGCCTTCAAAAAGTCACACTAAAGACGACACATTATATAAATTGTAATTATTAAAATTATTTGAATTATTAATATAAATATTAGTTTCAGTTATATATATATATATATATATGATGATGATGATGATGATGATGATGGTTAACATCCATTCATACCAATCTTTGGTCTATCTGACCTAAAGAAAAGAGTTATTTAGTTTGATTTAAGATTTTATTCCTATGCTCAAAAAGTTTGGAGAGAAGCCTCCCGAGCTCACTATAATTTTGACATCTTAAAAGCCTAGGAAGGTCAGTATTGCAACAAAGATTATGAAATTGAGCTCTAATGTGGTTGTACTCGGGGCACTCTAAGAGGAAGTGATTTTCATCCTCGATGTTCATATTCTCACAGAGAGATACTTTTGATCTTCTAGGGTGGGGTTGATGACCTCCTTATAATATCTTAATTTTCTTTTAGCTGCTAAATCTTTCTCACACCACATTTTTTCTTTGAACTTAGAAGTAACAAGTTTTTTAATGTTATTAATGTTTTGCAATGCAACATTCTCGTCCATCTCCCAATGGTTTAACCAGGCCCTAGTGTCTTTAGACCAACCTCGTTTAAGCCTTAGGTGGTTTTGGCTGGAATTTAAAGCTAGCTTAGGAAGTCTATATATTTTGTATGTAGTCTTTTTTTTCCATTAGAATAGATATGTATAATATTGCAAAATATATTTCATTATAATCTATAAATAGAATTTTTATTGTCTTTATTAATCAAAATAATTGTATCTTATCCTTTTTATAAAAAACATTGCAAGTAAAAAAAAAATATAATAATGGAAATATTATAAATTCTAAAAAATTATATACTTTTTCTTTTATAATTTTTTTGATCTAATTAGGAAACAATAAAGACCTTAAAGATATATATTAAATTTTGAGCCAAACTAAAATTAATTTATACATTTTATTGATTTTCCATCTCTCAATTATAATACCTATTAAATTGAAAAAATTACAATATAATAAAATTAATATGAAGAAAATAATATTGTAAAAATTAATAAAATATAATGATATATAAAATTAAATAATAATAATAAAAATATAACTGTAAATTAATTTTATTTTAAAAAAAGTTAGGTAAAATAATTTCTATAATTTTTTTAAATAATAATTATATTAAAATCAAAATATCTCTATTTTATTTATATTTATCTAAAATAATAATGAATATCAAAAAAAGTGATTATAGAAAATTAATTATTCTAACAATAAGCAATTTTTAATTGATAGTCATCTTACATGAACTTGAAATTATTACTAAAATATTAAAGTTCATTTTTTAAATATATTTGTTTATCAATTTCAATGATTTACTATTTTACAATTATATTAAAATATAAATTATATAATTGAACTTAAATCATTTATTTTTTTTCTTTTTCTTGTTTTCTTTTATTTCTATGTGAAACTAACTTATCGAGATTTTAACCAAAGACATTTTCCTAAAATTATCTTAAAACCACATCCATTTACTCAGTGATCTAAACCCATTAAAATGATCAAAATCCTTTTAAATTAACACGAAAAATTATAAATATATATTATATTATTTTATTTTCGAATTAAATAATTTATATCTATATTAATTATATATTTCAGGTGTTATTTGAAATATGTAAAAATAAAATTATACATGTAACAATTTAAATTAACCTCTTTTATTTTATAAAAAGTTATTTGACCTTCCTAATTTTTTTATAATTTTCTCAATGCCCGAGAATGTTTACCGTTATAGGAAAACAATCTTTTTACCGTTATAAGAAAAGCACTCTTAAAAAGCCGAGGTGAAAAAAGCTAAAAAGCGGTGGTGAGAAAAGCTAAAAAATAGTGTTCCGAAAAGGCAAAAAGCTAAACGGCCGAGGGCATAAAAACATAGCAAGCCAAAAAAGGTTTCATCGTCACTTTTTTCTTCTGAGAGTTGTGTGTTTTGTTCCAACGGAGATAGCTCGTCTATTGTTGAGATAAAGTGAGTGTTGTTATTATAGTTGTTTTGATCCCTTTTGATATCTGTAATTTTGATTTTTGCTGTTTGGATTTATATTTTTTTTTGGTTGAGTTTAATAGGACTAGCTTTGACAATTTGCAGGTATGTATGGAGATAATGCAGAGGGATGGGAATTGAATAGGTAGGCACAATTTGCCTCTCAATTTTCCAGCTTCAAATACGAAGCTTCAAATACGAATTACATGATTGTTTTATTTTATCCAATTTCAAAGGAATTTCAACATTTTGTTTTTATAATCAAGATTCATGGTATCAAGGTATCTCTTCAGTGCAATTATTGTCAGGGGTTGCCTGTATTTTTCCTTGCTCCATATAGAATGGCTACCTATTCATTTCCTTATGTCTTTTATTTTATTTGGCATTCTATTCTTGTCAACAACGATATAAATGCTTTATTAGGAAAGACGATTCTGCCTAGATATTGGAACCCAATCCAAGTTGATTGCTCCTGCCCAGATATTCCTATAGAACAGAGCATGCCATGCATATTACTCTACATTCCATGGACCTGGTTTTTTAATTTCTCAGGATTCTTTTTCTTACAAGATCGTGCAGTCCGGTTGTCACTACTATGCATCACACATCTGTATTTCCATAATCATCCACCCATAATGCCTATTTCAGTAATCATCCACCCATAATGTTTGCATTAGGGTTTGCAACACTAATACGGGCCTCTGTGACAGGCCTGTGTAATCATAGAACTCCCACCACCATCACTGTCAACATCCATGAGGTTTATTTGTTCTTCAATATATATGAACCTCCGTCATTATCATGATCTGGCTGTCAGAGTTTAAAACGCTTTGTGGGATATCTTTACAATCGAGTTTGGAATTGTTGGGCCAGTTATGCAGGAAAGTAGAGAGTATAAAACCTGTGAAACTCAATAACCTAGAAAAGGGACATAAGGGTATCTTGAGGCGTAGGTAAGATTTATACAATGCAAGTATAAGATGTAATAACGCAAGACTAACAAGAATACACAAATAATTTATGAAATTTAATTCCCTTCTCTGTCAATCTTAATGACTGAATAGAGGGAGCTGAAATGGAGAGACCTGTGTGGCTAGATATTGTGTCACATGTGATTTTATATAGAAAATGGTCACTTACATAATTTTCCGTTTTTACACGATGTTATCTTCGGATTTTTTCCAGTATAAGATCTATTTAGGGTAATTTTCCGTTTTTACAACATCATGTCTTCAGAGTTTTTCTGGTATAAGATCCATTTAGGACAATGAAAACACAGATTCTAAACACATTTATGGAACGTTACTGTCTCATAGATAAAGACTGATAAGTATGTACGAATATTTATATGTATGAATATGCACTGATAAATATCATTCGGTAGGAAAACATAAATATCATTCGGTGGGAAAACAAATCGTGAGAAATCAAGCATGCCATGCCACGCATATTACTCTAGAACAGAGTATGCCGTGCAAGACATATCACTGTGTTAGGAAATTATAATTATTTTATCACTAGTGAGTTAGACGGAATATCCAGAATACTAATTACATACACATTGATTGAATTCAGAAACTAATTGCAACTATTTGGTTGTTTTTCATTGTGTTAGAAAATTATGATTATTTTATTAGATTGAATCCCGAAACTAATTGGAAGTAAATCGTGAGCAAAGTTTATGTCTCCTTTATGATGACGAAGCGAACAAAAAATTGTGTTCGTCGTTAGTTACTTGTTATTTGCTAATTTGATCTTATTTATTTAGCATGCCTTCAAAATTTAAAAAAATATCAAAAATTACTGTGTGCTCACCTAGGGTTTATTATTTCAAAACTTCAGTTATTTGTATCTATTATTATTTTTATTTTAGCCAAAAATAGGATTACGTCTAACTTCAAAAGTTAATTTTATAACTATATTAAAAAATAGTAGTTATTCTATTTAAATCTATTTTGAAATTATTTATTATGTTTTATTAAAATAAATAAATAGTTAGATTGGTGATGATATGATATATAAATAGAGAGAGAGGGAGAGGAGGAGGAGGAGGAGAGAGAGAGGAGGAAGGGAGAGAGAGAGGGTGGAAGAGGAGGAGGGAGAGAGGGAGAGAGAGGGAGAGGGAGGAGGAGGGAGAGAGAGGGAGGAGGTGAGGGGAGTGGGGGAGAGAGATAGAGGATGAGGAGGATGGAGAGAGAGAGAGAGGGAGAGAGACAAAGGACGAGGAGGAGAGATAAAGAGAGAGGAGGGAGGGAGAGGGAGCGAGAGAGAGGAGGAGGAGTGAGAGCAGAGGAGGAGAAGGATAGAGGGGAGGTGAGGAGAGGATCGACGAGGAGTGGAGGGAGGAAGGGAGTGAAGGAGTAGGAGGGAGTGGATGGAGAGAGGAGTAGGAGGAGGAGGAGGAGGAGTGGAGGTAATGAGGGAGGGGAGCAGGAGGAGTGGAGGTAATGAGGGAGGGGAGGAGGAGGAGGAGGAGTAGGGGAGGGAGGCAGAGGAGGAGGAGGAGTGGGGGGGACGAAGGGAGCCGAGGATAGGGGTGATAAAAGGAGCAGGAGGAGGGAGGAGAGGATGGTAGGGGAGGAGGGGCAGGGGGAGGAGAGGAGATGACAGTGAGAGGAGGAGAGGGGAGGGAGGGAGAGGAGGAGGAGAAGGGGATTGAGGAAGGGAGGGTAGGGGAGGAGGAGGGGGAGGAGTGGAGAAGAGTGGGGGGAGAGGGGAGAAGGAGGAGGGAGATAGGGACAGAGGGTGGGAGGAGGAAGGAGGAGGAAGAGGAGGATGGAGGGAGGGGATGGGAGGAAGAGGGGAGGGAAGGAGGGAAGGAAGGAGGAGGAGAAAAGAGGGAGGGAAGGAGGGCAGGAGGAGGAAGAGCGAGGAGGAGGATGGAGGGAGGGGAGGAGGGGATGGTAGGAATAGGGGAGGGAAAGAGGAGGAGGGGGAGGAGGAGGGGGTGGAGGAAGGGGAGGAAAGGATGGGGAGAAGGTGTCAAGGGAGGGGAGGACGAGGAGGAAAAGGAGGAGAGGGGAAGGAGGAAGAGTGGGAAGTAGGGGAGATGAGGAGGAGGATTAGGAGGAGGAGGAGTAGGGGAAGGGAGGGAGGAGGAGGAGTAGGGGAAGGGAGGGAGGTGGAGGGAGGATAGGGGAGGGAGGACGAGTAGCAGGGAGGAGAGGAGTGTAGGGGAGGAGAAGGGGGGTGAGGGGGATGGGAGGGGAGGAGGGGATGAGTAGGAGGGGTAGGGGGAGTAGAGGAGAGGAGAGGAGGAGGAGAGGGGAGGGAGGGAAGGAGAGGGAGAGGAGGAGGAGGAGAGGGAAGGGAGGGAAGTAGGGAGAGGGAGAGGAGGAGGAGGGGAGGGAGAGAGGGTGGGAGGAGGAGGGGAGGGAGAGAGGGTGGGAGGAGGAGGAGGGGGACCGGAGGCGAGGGGAGGAGGAGTGAGGGAGGGAGGGCAGGAGGAGTGAGGGAGGGAGGGCAGGAGGAGGAGGAGGAGGAGGAAGAGGAGTAGGGAGGGAGGTGAGGGTGGGAGGTGAGGGATGAGGAGGAGAAGGTTGGGACGGAGGAGGAGGAGGAGGATGGAGGATGGAGTAGAGGAGGCTACGGGAGGAGGGGGAGGTAAGGGGAGGGAGGGATAGCGAGGGGAGGAGGATAGGGAAGGGAGGGAGAGGGAGAAAAGGAGTAGGGGATCAAGGGAGGGAGGGTAGGGGACAAGGGGGAGATGAGGGGAGAGGAGGGTAGGAGGAGAGAGGCGAGGGGAGGGGAGGGCAGGAGGATGAGGAGGGAGGCGAGGGGAGGGGAGGGCAGGAGGATGAGGAGGGGAAGAGGAGGGGGAGGAGGAGGGAGGCAGGGAGGGGCGAGTGGGGAGGGATGGGAGGAGGAGTGGAGGGAGGCGAGGAGAGTGTAGGAGAGGAGAGGAGAGGAGGAGGAGGAGCAGGATGAGGAGGAGGAAGAGGGAGGAGGAGGGAAGGATGGAGGGAGGGGAGGCAAGAGGAGGAGGAGGAGGAGGAGGAGGAGAGGGTAGGGTGGAGAATGAAGAGAGGCGAGGGAGGGAGAGGAGGAGGAGGGGAGTGGAGGGTAGGATAGGAAGGCATAAAAGGGTAGGAAGGTCTAAAAGGAAAAAGAATCAACAACAACAGTGAAGTCCTACACCTACATTTGACCCCTTCACCAACTGATCAATATTCTACACCATCTAGCAGACAGATAGGGAACTTAGCTAGGAAAGCTAGAGTTCAAACCACTACTTCTACACCAACCATCACTCCCATACCTACAGCGAAACTAGGCATGGAAGTATACACTATGAGATCATCTAAGGAGCCACATACCTTGAGGTGTTTGAGGCAGGAGCATGCAAACAAACTCAAACAAAAATCTACTCTACTTGACAAAAACACTATGTCTAAGAGCAAGGAGGAGGTAGCTTCCTCTTCAAAGAGTAAATGAAGGAGAAAACATATTTTGATAGAGGGACCTTCAGTGGAAGTTATCCCTTAAATATTGACACCAAGCCCTATTATAGAGGCTAGACAGGAAAATCAAGAAAATAATGCCACTCCAGCACCTGAGGAGCCTACACTTGCACAAGTATTTTCCTCACTCAAAAATGGGAAAAGAAAAGTTTCAAAGACCACTACAGTAGAAGAACCTACTATAGCTCAACTCTATTCATCTATCATTTCTTTAGCCAAAGGGAATAAGAGAGCTATAATCATTTCCTACTCATCTTTTGAAGAATATAGTAGTGAAACAAAGTTCAATGAGTCAAAGTTTGAAGAAGGGCAGTCAAGAAGAGTTATACATGGGAGAAAGAGGCCTTGACACATCCTAAATCCATACATTCAAAGGCCTCACGCCAGACCAAATAAAAATCTTAGAATAGAAAGCAAAATCATAGCCAACCCTACTCTAAAGGATGAAATAATAAACATAGATGAAAGCCCATAAAATGAACCAATGAAGAAGAAGACTGAGAAGAAAAAACAGATACATAAGAGAAAGCCAAACAAGAGGGTCAGCAAGCCAGAAGCTATTAGGATTTTTTCTTCTATACTAGATCTTTGATGATTGAATGTACAAAACCATGAAAATCTGAAGAATCATGTCATTTTTGGCTTATATACGGTATTTTCAGAAATAGCTACCTTTTTAAGAAAAGTAGCTCTTATTTTTTAAATATGTATAAAAAGGTGAAAAGGTTGGTTTTTGGTTGTGGTTCCCAAAAGAATGACACTAAATGATGATAAAGTGAATGCAGCCTTAATGGTCATGGTATTTTGTCAAGTTTCATCCAATCAAGCTATCTTCCAGATGTCATTTTAGTTGGTTACTACTACACTTTTTCAGATAAGGGTCGAGGTGTCCTTTTCAGTTGGTAGTTTCACTTTTTGTCGAAATTGTTTTTCTAAGAAACGAGGAGCACTCAGCCACCTCAACTCATCCATTTTTATCTCCATACTATCATGTTCTGTCTTTAGTTGTATTTCATTCTACTTTTTTGTTATGTTTAAGGTAAGGTCTACTATATGTAGAGGATTGTAATAAAGTCTCTAAAACAAATTTGCACCTTTTATGGAGGCTTTAGCAGAACTCCTTTTTTTCTATATATTATGTAAAACAAGGAATAAAGGGTTCGTTGGTTGTAAATTTCATTGCATATTGTGTTGTACCTTTTTGAATATATAATATTGTTGGGAATGTTGTCATTGATGGCAATAGAGGCAGAAAATACAAAGACAGAAAAAGGAGGTAGCAAAGAAGCGAACAAAGGAAGTAAAGGAGATAGGCGAAAGAAGAATGTCGAAATGTAACAGTCCAACAGTAGAGCGGAAGAAATGGTAGAGACAGAGAAAGAAGCACAACTAAGGCAGAGGAAGAGGCAGTGAATATAGAGGCAGAGGCAGAGGCAGAGCCGTTATCACAGCAGAGGCAGAGCAATTTTTTATGTACCCCTACATAAAATTCCGAGAATCATTACCCCAGCCGGAGGAGACATTGAAACATAAAGCTTATATATATGCAGCGCCTCATTTAAGTTGCACCTTATATGTAAAGGTCCAAACCATAGATATTTATATGGTGCGCAATATATAAAGGCAGGGTGGAATGCATCGTGGGCCCGACGAGCAATGTTAGTCTTAAACAATTGGCAAAGTATACATATATATCAAACAAAGGGTAGCGCCTTTGTTCAATACATGGCCTGACTTTTGTTCTATGCGGAGTATATATATATATATATGTGTGTGTGTTTGTGTGTGTGTTGGTCTATAATATATTGATATATATATATATATATATATATAAAGATCAAATCTTATATAATGCATCTGTATGCGGGTTTATATGTTCAAAGGGCACTGGCATTTAAATGAATTAAAGGTGTGAAGTTTATCAAATATATGTGGGCCCATGAATTTAATGCATCATAATATCTTGTGCTAATGGTTAAAGTACAAGGTGTATATATATATTATAGTTATGGATGAGAAATTAAGAATACAAAAGGTTTGTTCGGTTTTAAATCAAACAAAAGTCTTATGCTGTGGGACCCTCACCCAATCACATCGAAGAAAGGATTGGAAGCGGAACATATTGAAAACAGTTTTGATTGAAATGCGGACTCGATGGATCAATAAGTCATGATTCATATATGTGTTTGAGTTCTGGACCCGTACATCGCATCAGCAGAACAGTGATTCATCACATCGGCAAAATACAGTGAACAGTGATTCATCGCATCGGCACAGAGAAGTGAACAGTAATCCATCGCATTGGAACATCCAACCAAAACTTGCGATTGCGATTAAAGCCCAAACCCGATGGGCTTATAAACTGTGATTAACACGTACTTGAATTCTGGCCTAATTTCATCGAAGCATCGGAGTATAGGCATATCGGAAAATCCAACCAAAACTTGCGATTGCGATTGAAGCCCAGACCTGATGGGCGTATAAACTGTGATTAACACGTATTTGAATTCTGGCCTAATCGCATCAGTGCAGCGGAAGAATATGGATTTCCTTTGTTAAATATCATCGATAGATAAAAGAGAAATATAACATAAAAACATTGAAATGCCAAAGTATGGTCTAGTGGGACGCTCGGTCATCGCATCGGTGGAAATCAGACGACCAAAGGCACAAGAGGATCTCTGAATGTTGCGATTGCGATTGGAAAGTAAAATAAGGCGGAATGTCTTTGTAGTGCGGGCTCCATGTAAAGGAAAAGGTTTAATGTATGTTTACACCAAGATTTTAAGCCAAAACTGATGAAAAAAAAAGGGTAAGGCGGAGAGTATATATGAACCAATATATATATATATATATATATATATATATATATATATATATATATATATATATATATTTTCTGGGAGATATGCGGAAAGGTGGGGCCATCGCATCAGCATGAAGGTAGAGAAGTGGAACATACCAATGAAATTTTTGATTGTGATTAATCACATCGGAAAAATTGCAAAGGGCGTAATCGCAATCGAAAATCATCAGGGGAGACTCATCGCATCAGAGCACAAAACAAAGTTCGGATGGTGGGCCTGAAAGGGCATTTTATATGTTAAACATGATTTTACTACTATGCCAAGAGCTGAAGTTGTGTCATATATAAAAGACATTGTAGTTACACCACGACAGTGCACATATCAAAACGTTTTTTTATTATTGTGCCGAGAATCAATTGGCCTGATATAAAAAGCACAATTACATATGTATGACAGATGGTCGTTACTGTGTGACAGTGAATAAGGAAACAAACAGAGCCAAAAGGGACAAAGACACAGTCAAAGAAAAGACAAATGCGCAGTGAGCCAAGAGGCTGAATAAGTGAGCTGGAGTTTTCATAGTGATTGAATGTAAATGATTTTGTTTTATATTGTTTGTGATGCAAAGGCAAGTATCCAAAGGAAAAATAAAAATCCCATTGTAACATTGAAATTTGTACATATTGTTATAATTTTAAAAATGAGTTGGAAAAAGGAATGAGAAGACAGAAGCCAAAGAGTCATGATTGTTCACTCCAAATTCCTTGTGAAATACAAACAGTCATGTGAGGAACTCTATATATAATATCAACTCGATATGCATAAAAGAGGTTAGAGAGAGTAAGGACATTGTATGAAAAGTATAGAAGATTGAGGCAGAGAAAATAAGGAAGAGAGGAGAAGAAAGAGATGCTATAGAATAGAGCTAATATCTGAGATAAATCAGCAAATAATTCTTTTGGTAAATTGAGGAAGTTGGAGCTTCCCTATCAAGTTGAAACTTGATAGCTATCAGTAGTAGCTGACTGAGGTTGGAACCTCCTGTAGGTTGGTGCCTGCAGCAAATTGAAGGGATTTGGTGCTTCTTTGCAATTTGTAGCTTGTAGAATTGAGGTTGGAGCCTCCTGTAGGTTGGTGCCTGCAGAAAAATAGTGGTGAGAGGGAGTTGAAGCTTGCCTTTGCATCACAACAAAAATAAGATGTGGTTTTCTCCCTTTATGGGTTTCCACTTAAATCTGCTATCTTTATCTGTGTTGCCTATGTGCTGAGATGATTTACTGGATCTACTTAATGTTTGCTGCTCTCATAATAAGTTTGAAGTCACATTAATTTAATACTTGCTGCAACATATTAAGACTGTTCATATACTAAGATTGATTATAAAAGTAAGCTGTAAATTAGCTGATGAAATATTTAAAAAGCTCATGTATGTGTTAAACTGATTCACCCCCCGGCCCTCTCAGTTTAACTAAGAATTCAACAATTGGTATCAAAGCAGGCTCCTTTGTACCAGTCTAACAACTGAAAGGAGATCCTAGGTTCCCAAGATAGCTAGTAAAGAAGGATGCTCAATCAATAAAGTCCCTTTTTTCACTGGTGAAAATTATGCTTTCTGGAAAATTAGAATGAGGACATACATAATGTCTCTAGGAATAGAAGTCTGGGCTGCTATGGAATTAGGATATGCCCCAAAGGCAACTAACTTAGAGAAAGAAACCAAACAAGATTTTATACCTAACGCAAAAGCCATGAATGCCATATTGAATGGATTGTGTGAAGCAGAGTTTATTAAAGTAATGCATAAAGACACTGCCAAAGAAATGTGGGATACTCTGGAGAACATCCATGAGGGAGACAAGAAAGTAAAGACTACCAAACTTCAAGTCTATAGAGCCAAGTTTGAGAACTTAAAAATGAATGATGATGAAGACATTGCCAGTTTCTTCTTAAAAGTTGCAGAAATTGTTAACAATATGAAAGCTCTTGGAGAAACCATGCCATAAAGTATAATTGTGCAAAATATTCTAAGATCTCTTCCATCCAGGTTTAATCCCAAGGTGTCTGCAATAGAAGAAACAGCTGATTGGGAGACCTTGACCATGAACCAGCTACTTGGAAATCTAATAGCATATGATATGAGGCTCCCACAGAAGAAGCCAAGTACAAGGGAGGAAGCCTTTAAAATAGAAAAGAAGAAAGAAGAAGAGGGAGACATATGCTCTTGCTTGGATGACGAAGAGTAAATTTTTTTCAAGAAATTGGATAGAGGCTCTGGTAAATACAAAGGTAAAATTCCTTTCAAATGCTTTAACTGTGGAAGAGTTGGACACTATGCTGCTAAGTGTCGTGACAAGAAAGTAAGGAATCAAGCTCAAGAGTCAGAGAAAAATACATCAAAGAACTGGTAGAAAGGAAAGATGTCCAGCAGAAAATCCTTCTATGCTCAATAAGACAACAGTACTGATCAAGAGATCAAGTCTCTTGAAGAAAAATGCTCAAAAATTAAGTTGCTCATAATTGCTCCGAAATAGATCGACTAGAAAGAGCTCGTCGATACGATCCCAACGCCGTGAACGAAACTCAAATCCGACGCCGTATGAGGAAGATATTCAGTTTTGAATTTTCTCAATTTCAGTTAAAAAAGGCCAAAAATTTGACTTTGGGAAAAAAATTATTTTTATTAAAAAAAAGAATATTCCACAGAATATTCTGTGAAATATTCTGCTTGTGGCCAATTACAGAGCGCTACGTGGCTAACCCAGAGGCTTCCACGTGGGCCCCCAAAGCGGATTGGAATGGCGTATTAAAATTTTGTTGGGTCGTGGCCGGATTCGAACGCATGATCGGGCGGATAACAACCCAACGGTCTAACCGTTGGACCACGGGCTGAACATTGTTTAACGTTGCAAACGATATTATATTTAAACCGTGTGTTATTTTGGGCGGGGCCCGAAAGGGGGCCAGCCCCCTATTACATATGACCTACAACTGAGAACCCAAGGCTTAATGCATCGGTGTGCTATGGTAAGGTGTGGTCACACGGACCGGCAGAGGGTGTGGATAAAACGTTTTAAAATCCGTTCAAACTTTATTATATGCCAACAGACCTCCGAACGGTGCGGACACGGGGTGCTTATCCTATAGCCCCCTAATTTGGCGGAAATTACGGTGGAGTGCTTCAAATATAGCGCCGACTCCAAATTTGTTGGTATTATCTGGAGTTTCTCCAGATTTAACTGGAGTTTGTTTAGTCCAACTGGCATATGGAGTAAATGTGGCATAACTTTGGCTAGGAGAGGTCTTTTGAGATGAATTTTTTTTTGATTTTGGGTGTAGAGATCATTCTGGAGCTGTTGGAAGTGTTTGCAGAGCTATCAAGGCATTATAACAGTGAATTTACCAGCTTTTTTGGTCGTGGAGCCACCAGGGCCTAAGGGAAAAGGAGCTGTTTTGGACTACCTTCATCCAATGGAGGTGAATGTTTAGTCATTTTAGACTGATTTAGGTCTTCTGAATCTATTTTTGCAGTGTATTTTTCCATTTGAGGCTTCTATATAGTTGTAATGACATTTTTATAATTTAATCAAAGGAGAAAAAGCCTAATTAGAGGCTTTTGGACCCAGCGGAGGTAGCCCAAGAGAGGGGTGAACCACTTAAACAATTATTTGCTGTCACACTGTATAATTTTGCTGCATATTTTCAGATTCTAATAGTTTAAGCAGTAAATTTTTATAAGCAAGCTTTTCCCAAACAAGTTTAAACAGTAAACAAAACGTGTTAGTTTATCTTCAAACCTCTACACTTCAATTGCATAAATGTATACTTGTCTATTCACACATTAAAGTTGGATCAATGAATACTTTGCAGTTAAAACAAATACTTTCATTGATCAGATCTTTGTGATTACATTTTATTTCTTTAGGCAGAGTCTGTAGAAGGGCCAGGTAGCCTCCGGATTCATCCTTTCTAGTAAAGGTGAAATATCCGGTGAATGCCCCTACAGTCAATCTCTGTATGAGAAATTATTTGTTGTCACGATTTCAGATCAGGTTGGTATCAGAGCTCAAGGTTTTTCTTAAGATTTTGTGAAATTTGTGCAAGTAAATTGTGTTATTCTACAAAACTTGATGCTTGCTAGGCTGAAACTGCAAAGAGGGGAAGGTCAATTGGTTAGAGAACAAGTTAATCCTCAACCAAGTAAGGCTAGAGTGCCATTACATCCACCTTCCATTTCATCGTCAGTAGCCTTTGAATAAGCCACAAAAATGTCATCCAGAGAAGGAGAAGTACATGAGGAAATGGATCCCAAGGAAGAAGAAAGAGTCTTTAGAAAAGCTTTCTTGGACTTGACTGAGATGGTTAGGATCCTATACCACGAGAGAAATGATAGAATTGTTGGAGAAGGGTCTAGAAATCAAAGAGAAGAAGGAGATTCTTCAGGAGGGAAGAAAGACAAAGATGAGTCTAAGAAAGGGAATGGAGGAAATGGTGATCCTTCATCTCCATCATCATCTTCATCCTCCACATCATCCTCTTCAACTTCTGTTAATCAGTCACACAAAACAAAAACATCTCTTAAAAATCCTTTGTTAAAGCTTGATGTGAAGTTTGAGTTGCCGATGTTTAATGGCGATGTGAATGCAAAGAAATTGGATAACTGGATTAGATAGCTAGAAGTCTATCTAAGAATTCAGAATTTGCATGATGATGACACAAAAATCCAATTAGCCTCTTTGAGAATGGATGGAGCAGCTTTGGTTTGGTGGGAAGCCAAGACTAGAGAGGAGATTAAAAAGCATGGTAAGATAACTCTAACTTGGAATGAGTTTATTACAGCTATTAAGAAACAATTTTATCCTCTTGCTCATATTCAGAAAGAAATCCTAAATTGGAAAAATTTTAGGCAACTTAAGGGTCAAAATGTGCAAGATTATACCCAAGAGTTTAGAAGGAGAGCACTTCTACTTGGAGTAGACTTACAAAGTCAATACACCTTGTTGAAATACATAGGAGGTTTGCACAATTATCTGCAACATACTATTCTATTGTTCAATCCTACTAGCTTAGATGAAGTCTGTGTGCAGGCTACACATTTAGAAGCTAGAGGAAAGAATATTTTTGATGAGGATAGTAATTTCAAAAACAAAGGAAAGAAGACAGTTGCTAATTCAAGAAAGGAAAAAGGAAAGTTCTTTTGCAAGAACTGTTCTAAGACAAGTCATGATGAAGATCATTGCTGGAAGCTTCATCCTGAACTGAAACCCGAAAAGTACAAGAACAAAAGCAAGACCAAAGAAAAGGAGAAAACTGTAGCAACAGTTGAGCAAGACTTAGGGTCAGACTCAGGAGATGAGAAAAAAAGCATAGGCATGGTTTTAAAGAACACTAAAGGGAAAGAAGTGGTGCAAGACACAAATCCCAGTTCTAGCTCTTTTAATGTTCACAAAGATACTCATGATGAAAAGAGAAGAATAGAGCTTTTCCATGTGAGGGTTATTTCAAAACATACCAAAATTGACACACTGTTTGATAGTGGGTCACAAGCAAATCTTATTTCTGAAGATTTGGTCAAGCAGCTGAAACTTGAGACCATTCCACATCCGAAGCCTTATCCACTTGAATGGATATGAAAGGATGCCAATTTGCAAGTCTCAAGGAAGTGCATATTATGCTTTGCAATAACTGCACACTTTATTGACACAGTGGAACTTGATGTGGTGCCGCTTGATATATCAGGTATTGTTTTGGGAAGTCCTTACTTATTTGACAGGAGGGCCATCTTTCATCGCCATGAAAACAAGTATCACTTGTTAAAATATGGTAAAGAGTAAATTGTGAGAGCTCACAAGAAGAAGCTGGAATCTTCTTTACTACATGCAGGTCAATTGAAAATACTGGTTAATGCAAGTCAAAGTCTAACTTTGTTGATGTTGAAACGACCAGATTTTGAGAATTTTCCATTTTATGATGTTGCTAATAATATGTATGAGTTTGATAACAGTTTTTATTTGAAAAAAGATGATGTTATGTTGCATGAATTACCTTTTGGGTCAGCCAATGCAGAAAATGAAGTGTCAAAGCAAAGCAGTGCAAGCAAGAAGGACACAAAATTCAGCATGGGAAAAATTTGGTTTCAGAATGGTACAATTCGCCATGGGAACAGTTTGCAAGGTGACAATCATTTTAAGTCTTTCTGGAAGTTTGATCAGTGTAAAAAAAGTTTTTTTCTAAAAAGTACAACCTCTGTTCTGCAAATTTTAATCATTTGCATCATGACTCTATCAATCTTAGCAATGGTAGATCAGTTGATTCCAGAGACAGGTTAACATTTTCTCAAAAGCTTCAGTTGATGAAATTGGGTAGATTTTAGTTGTTCAAAGGTGGAAGAGTGGAGAATCAGTCTCCACATCATCATTTTCAGTAATCAGAAAGCTTTTGAGGGTCCAAAAGCTTCCCATTTGGGATGTGTGATCGGGAGATCAAGTCTCTTGAAGAAAAATGCTCAAAAATTAAGTTGCTCAAAATTGCTCCGAAATAGATTGACTAGAAAGATCTCATCGATACAATCCCAACGCCATGAACGGCACTCAAATCCGACGCCGTATGAGGAAGATATTCAGTTTTGAATTTTCTCAATTTCAGTTAAAAAAGGCCAAAAATTTGACTTTGGGAAAAAAATTATTTTTATTAAAAAAAGAATATTCCACAGCATATTCTGGGAATATTTCGTGGAATATTCCACAGAATATTCTGTGGAATATTCTTCTTGTGGCCAATTACAGAGCGCCACGTGGCTAACCCGGAGGCCGCCATGTGGGCCCCCAAAGCGGATTGGAATGGCGTATTAAAATTTTGTTGGGTTGTGGCCGGATTCGAACGCATGATCGGGCGGATAACAACCCAACAGTCTTACCATTGGACCACGGGTTGAACATTGTTTAACGTTGCAAACGATATTATATTTAAACTATGTGTTATTTTGGGCGGGGCCCGAAAGGGGGCCAGCCCCCTATTACATATGACCTACAGCCGAGAACCCAAGGCTTAATGCATCGGCGTGCTATGGTAAGGTGTGGTCACACGGACCGGCGGAGGGTGCGGATAAAACGTTTTAAAATCCGTTCAAACTTTATTATATGCCAACAGACCTCCGAACGGTGCAGACACGGGGTGCTTATGCTCTAGCTCCCTACTTTGGCGGAAATTACGGCGGAGTGCCCCAAATATAGCGCCGACTCCAAATTTTTTGGTATTATATGGAGTTTCTCCAGATTTAACTGAAGTTTGTTTAGTCCAACTCACAGATGGAGTAAATGTGGCATAACTTTGGCTAGGAGAGGTCTTTTGAGACGAATTGTTTTTTGATTTTGGGTGCAGGGATCATTCTGGAGCTGTTGGAAGTGTTTACAGAGCCATCAGGGCATTCTAACAGTGAATTTACCAGCGTTTTTGGTCCTAGAGCCACCAGCGCCTAAGGGAAAAAGAGTTGTTTTGGACTACCTTCATCCAATGGAGGTGAATGTTTAGTCATTTTAGACTGATTTGGGTCTTCTGAATCTATTTTTGCAGTGTATTTTTCCATTTGAGGCTTCTATATAGTTGTAATCACATTTTGAGCATTTAATCAAAGGAGAAAAAGCCTAATTAGAGGCTTTTGGACCCAGCGGAGGTAGCCCAAGAGAGTGGTGAACCGCTTAAACAATTATTTGCTGTCACACTGTATAATTTTGCTGCATATTTTCAGATTCTGATAGTTCAAACAGTAAATTTTTATAAGCAAGATTTTCCCAAACAATTTTAAACAGTAAACAAAACTTGTTAGTTTATCTTCAAACCTCTACACTTCAATTGCAGAAATGTATACTTGTCTATTCACACATTAAAGTTGGATCAATGAATACTTTGCAGTTAAAACAAATACTTTCATTGATCGGATCTTTGTGATTAGATTTTATTTCTTTAGGCAGAGTCTGTAGAAGGGCCAGGTAGCCTCCGGATTCATCCTTTCTAGTAAAGGTGAAATATCCGGTGAATGCCCCTACAGTCAATCTCTGTATGAGAAATTCTTTGTTCTCACAATTTCAGATCAAGTACATCTGAAGACTCAAATGAACCCTCAAGTGAAGAAGGAACCTCTGAATTTTTATTGATGGCTATAGAAGAACTTGAAGGACTCTTGATAGAAGATGAAGAAGAAGAAAGTGAAGTCGACCTTGAGGGGGAGCTAAGAAGTGCTCTGGAGGAGATTGAAAGACTCAAACTGAAGTGCAGAAAACAAAAGGACATTCTTCTCAAGTATGTAAGAGAAGAACAAAACTCGAAAGTCCTCATGCAGCTGAAGGTAGAGCTTGAAGAAGCCAAGAAGATAGAAGACATGTTACTTCAGCAAATCAAGGATAAAACCTGAGAACAAGAGAAGCTGGAAGAAGAATTTGTATGTCTGAGGAAGAAATTAGAAAATGCTCAGACGAAAGCGTCTACAAATTCCTCTCAAACAACAAGCTCTAGTAATTTGAACGAAATTCTGGATGCTCAAAGATCTCCTATGATAAAACCTGGGATAGGCTTGAAGGAGAATCAAGTAAAAGAAAAGAAAAGGAAAACAAAGATATTATTTTTGTAAATGCAAAGAAAAATGATGAAGCAACTCAAACAATTCCTAAAAAACAAGAAACATGTAATGAGGAAGATAGATATTAGAAGAAACCACTATTAGCAAAGAATGTAATAAAAACTAAGACCCCTGAGTATGTCAAATTTGGAAACCATCAAAGGAGATTCTTCCCTGCTATGAAGAATGCCACCTGTTATGTCTGCCACAAGCTGGGACACATTGCTGCATATTGGCATACAAGGAGGTGTAATTCAAGCCAGCAAAAGATGTAAACAGTGAAGTGACTGCCTCAAGCAAACAAAGGGAAAAGACAACCTTACATCAGGTATGCAAACATTTTCTATGGTTACTGTTTTTATTGTAAGGAATTTGGCCATAAAATCATCGAGTGTAGAAAGTATGGACAAAGATTGATGTTTAACACCTCAAGAAGGTTTATGAATTAAAGAAATTTTGTTCATACTCATAATTCTGCAAAAATTATGATCAAATGTTGTGTATGCAATCATGTTGGACATATACCTTCCAAATTTCCTCTAAGAAGATGTAGTTCATCACCTCACAAAAGATACCAAACAAAAGGGTGCCTCCAGTGGATAAAGAAGGTGAATAAATGTGACTTGGCTCTAACTGTTCAAGACCTGAAAAGCCAGTGGTATTTGGATAGTGGCTGCTCAAAACACATGACTGGAGACAGAAGAAAGTTTATAACTCTTGATGAAAAGAAATCTGGCAATGTTACCTTTGGCAATGATAAATCAGGAAAAATAAAAGGAAAAGGCTCAGTCAGCCTAGACAATGGCAGAGGAAAGGCCCAAGATGTATTATTTGTAGATGGGCTAAAAGCAAATTTGCTAAGTGTCAGTCAAATGTGTGATAAAGGCTGTGAAGTTATTTTTAGGGCACAAGATTGTGAAGTCAGATCAAGCACCACAGGTAAGACTCTGCTCAAAGGAGTTCGAACAAAGAGTAATGTTTACATTATGAAAGAGGAAGATGAAGCATGTCATCTTAGAAAACTTGAGGAGTCATAGTTATAGCATAAAATATTTGGAAATTTCAGCTTCGATCACATCATCAGACTAAGCAGGAAGAAAGCTGTCAGAGACATGCCAGAAATAAAGAGGCCTTCTAATACTATATGCAAATAATGTCAATTAGGAAAACAGACTCACACATCCTTTAAGGCAAAATATGAATTATCAACAAGAATATCACTACAGCTTGTGCACATGGACCTGTGCGGACCTACAAGAACTAAAACACCAAGTGGAGAATCCTACTTCATGTTGATAATAGATGATTTCTCCAGAATGACATGGGTTGCATTTCTCAAGAATAAATCCAAAGCTCTGGAAAAATTCAAAATATTCAAATATTTAGCAGAAAATCAGACGGGATGCAAGCTAAAATGCATCAGATCAGACAGAGGAGGTGAATTCACTGATTATGACTTTGGAGAACTATGCAATGAACATGGCATAAAGAAACAATTTACTATTGCAGGGACACCTCAATAGAATGGAGTAGCAGAGAGACAAAATAGGTCTGTACAACAAATAGCTAGAGCCATGATGCAAGAGAGTAATATTCTTCAAACCTTCTAGGCAGAAGCAGTACACATAGCCGTGCATATTCTAAACAAAGCCCACTTAAGGCCAAGCAGTGACAAGACTCCCTATGAACTATGGCATGGGAAACCAGCTTCAATTAAACACTTTAGAATCTTTGGAAGTAAGTGTTACATAAATAATATTGATGAAAATCTTGGGAAATTTGATGCAAGAGCAGATGAAGGGATTTTTCTAGGATATGCTTCCAAAAGTAAAGGGTACAGGTGCTACAACAAGACTCTTCGAAAAATAGTAGAAAGTATTTGAGATTTGATGAAGAACTTCCAAAAAATACAAGAGATACAACCGCTGCAGTCCATTAGACAACCATGAAGAAGAAAACCAAAATGATGATGAAACAAGAAAGACAACAGAAGATGCAGAGCTGAACATGAAAGCCCCCTCAAGATACACTCAGAAGAATCATCCTGAAGATCATATCATAGGAGACAAGAAAGTAGGGGTCCAAACTAGAAGGCAATTAATAGAACAGACAGAAGAAGTATACATAACCATGTTATCACGAATAGAGCCAAAGGAGTTTGAAGAAGCCAGCAAGGAAAATTATTGGGTGAAGGCAATGAATGAAGAATTGGACCAAATTGAGAAGAACAATACATGGGAACTAGTTCCTAGACTGATTGAGAAAAATGTCATAGGTTCAAAATGGATATTCAAAAATAAAATGAATGAGGAAGGACATGTAATCAGGAATAAAGCCAGACTTGTCTACAAAGGATATTCACAAATCGAAGGACTTGATTACGATGAAACATTTGCCCCTGTAGCCAGAATGGAAGCCATCAGAATGTTTCTGGCCTTTGCATGATGTTAGTCTCCTATACCAATAGGAGTCATCTTTCATGATTGACTTGATGGGCTATGTAATATGTTCATACATTTCCTTGTTGCAAAGGTTTTCCATATTCTTGAAAAAAAAAAAAAAAAATATTTAAAAAATGTAAAGAGGGTATACCCTAAAAGAAAAATCAAAGGGTGAGAAAATAAAAATGGCCAAAAAAGTGAAAGAAAATGGACCCCAACAAAAGAAAGGCCAAGGAAAGTGGGCAAGTCTAAATGCCACTACTTTTTGCTCTGATGTAATAAACAAAATTGTGTGCAAATTGTATTTTATGCCACAATTCATGAACAATCAAATAGTTTAAATTTGGATAGTTCATCTTTCAATTCATGCTTTAGAGATAGAGAATAAAATCTAACCAAACTGTTTAATCTTGGCACATCAGTAGATAGGTAGAGTGAATAAAAGGATCTCAACAGTTTAATCTGAGCCCTTGGATGTAATAAGGTTAGAATTAGATAGATTTTCATATGTAAATTAAAAAGTGCGATAACGGTTTGTCAGTCTAAGTGCACCCTAATAAAAAAGAAAAAATGGTAGGGTAAAGTAGGTAGGGTAGGTAGATGGTGTTGCAGAATTACATGTGATGAATGATGGCTTTAGATGTATTAAATCTTTTACTTTCATCACAAGTGCAAAGGCAGACAATACACTGGAAGAATATCAAGTAAGGCAAAGTCAAATTATTAACTTCCCTTCTCATTTTTCCCTAAACATTTCACTAATTTCCCCTAAGTACTAAGGTATTTGAAAATTAAAGGGGCTGAAGGCATTTCCTTGAATTTTGGAGGGACTGGACCCTTGGCCCAATAATTGGAAAAACCTAAGTATTTAAAATCATTCTTCATGACATTCATTCACCTCTGAGAAATCTTTTCCTAAATAAAATCCCATTTTACTTAGGAAAATCATGCAATATTTCATAAAAACCCTATTTTCATAAAATCATAAGTTAAAGACATTAACATAATGCCTTACACTTAGCACTTCATTTAATTTTCCATATTGATTTCTAACTTATTATTTAAATCCCGATAAGAATGACCTTCTGCTATTATATATAACTCCTTTTTTATAAAAATACCCAAAAACACATTTATTATAATTTTAGTCAAAGTATTTAATCCCTATATGTTTAAATAAACACCCCCATTATACTCCCTTTGGCTAAAATATATCTTTAATATTAATCCCACCCCATATGGTAATTAGATTAATCTAATTTAATTACCATATAATAGGAATACATCGAAAAATAGTTAAAACATGTTTTATTATGTGTTTTAAAACAAAAATAATCCTTCCCTTGTGTATTTTTATCCCGCGACTCCATTTAACCAAGGTTAAAACTATAACCCTTTGTTAAAATTCCCAATACACATCCCTTAAGCGCAAGTCTTAACCTTGGTTAAATCCCACTTTAAAACCTTTCCCGATCACTTTTTCATGTTTTATAAAAGGATTAATAAACCCTCCAGGTTAATTAATAACTTAATCCACCAATCAAATCAACCCCGATATGATTATTTTATAATTAATTGTATTGGGCTCGCTCTATTAAATCACTGTCATCTCCCTTTCCCAATGACCGTTCGATCAACCCATCTAAGATCAACAGCTATTGTCCATATCGCTAGCCATCCGTGACCGAACGATAACGCGCGATGGCCTAGCGGTTTTCCAAACAGTACCACACCACGCATCGTTCATTGTATGAAATCGCTCTCCCTCTTCTCGAAACCACCTTTCCCCAAAAATGGTGCGATAGAAACCACTTACCACCTATCTCCTCTGACGAAACCTCCCTACTTGCTGACGTCATCAATCAAAAACCCACCAACCTTTTGAATTTGCAAATAAACAAACAGACCCATGTCATTTTCATTATCCTATGCATTAACCAGTCTCTCAGGCAACAAATTTCGAATTTAACTGTCAAAGTGTGCCAACCGCTACCTCGTTGAAGATATTTGCAGTCAAATAATCCAGAGTTTATCTGCCATAGCCAGCACATGTTTAACCATTGTTCATTTCCCATAAACAGGTATTTACTCCCATTTTCCGTTGAACTCTGTTAAAAAAAATCCTGGTTTTGGTTTTAATTCCACACTAAAGACTCAAGAGAAGTTCAATTTGATATTTTTTATTCCCAGAACTACAATTATATTCCCAAACCAGTGATTGTCCTGTTTTTCACTAAAACCCTGAATTAATTTCTGAATCCACAAGAACCAGAAATGGAGGTTCCCGTGGCTCTAAATGTAGCACCCCTAAATGCCCCTCATAGAGACTTAGATTATTTTCCACTAGTAGACAGATATTTCCAAATTAAAGACCTGGTTCTCAGTGAAAGTCCCCTTCGAATTTTTTGCTACTGCAGAGACAATTATTTGAAAGGTTCTGACATTTTTGGATTATGGGAATCTAATCATCCCATGTACCTTCTCCCCTCAGTCTACATTTTCCCTGAGATAATAAACTACTGTCATGAAAACTATGATCCCAATCAACGAGCAGTTTTATCCCCAAGTCAGAATATCCTTTTTCCCATAACTGCTCATTCTATCAATGAGATGTTACAATTTCAACCTGGTCAAGTCCTCACACCCCTATCTATGGGAGAATTACTTGAGAAATCTACCAAATTATCCCATAAAGAATTAACTCGCCTATGCCAGACCTTCATGTTGCCAGAACATCAGCCCAAAGGCCCTCCCCCTTATGGTTATAAGGATAAAATGGTAAATAAAGGTCAAAGTGTATTAGAGCAGTTAAAGAGTATCAGTGAAATGAAGCAACCAGCATAAAATTACTAAAGAGGATAGCAGCAAGCCAAAACATAAGGCCTGCCTCCAGTACATTCTCAAAAGAAGGAAACAGCACAACATCAGTTATCATTTTTCCTTATCTATGAGACCATATGTCTCTATTTTGTTGTAAAATACTTATTAGTCATCCTAGATTATATCTCAATTTGTTTTGAGATATTTTGTGTAATTTTTTGTATAAATACTCCATCAATTGGAGTATTAAGGGTGGATTCTTATACTTTGCTATAACATTGACTTTTTTGGAATAAAGTGTTGTTGGAAAAATTTTTGTGGCTAGCTAGATGATGAATTGATACAAAAGAATTTTTACAGGATTCATGTGTCAGACTACGGATCAATAAGTCATTTTTCCCTTGTGTTTTAAAGTCTTTATATCTATTTATTATATCGCTGTGTTTCATTTCTGAATGATTAATGAAAAGGAATAAATCAGAAAGTGCTTAAGTGTAATCTAATTTTAATCATTGTTATTCTAAATGTTTTCTTCTAAAACTGGTTTTAAACAGTGAATTCTTAATTGCTCCTGTTTTACTAGTTTATACATTTTGATTATTTAATGAAGAATACTTAAATGCTCTTTATTGATAATCACCCAATTTCCCGCTTTGAATGTGTTGAAAGATTCTTAGTTGCCTTTCATCCATTTTAATTCCATATCATTCGCTTTAAAGATCTGTAATTGTTCCCTGTTTGATTATCTTGCCCTGTGAGACCATCTTTTGTTTAGAAACTTAATCCAGTGAAGCCATCTTTTTGACTCCATAGCCCAATGGCCTGAACTAATCAATCTTGCCCTCAGCTATCGAATTCCACCACCCAAATTCAAGCAAAACTCCTGGACTTTTTAACTAGCCAAATATATTAAAAAACAAAGCTAAATTTTATAGAAAGAGCCCTCTCTGGGTACATATTGGCTAGATTCTATACCTAAAAGTTGGTTTGTGGTTACCTCGGACCCCTTTCCTCTTCCCAACAACTTGAAGGAAAATCTGAGTGATAACATAGTGGCAACTCCACTAGGGAATCTAAATAATTTTATTGTTACTATTGTTTACTTTATAAACTACAGACGGAGCCTGAAGTTAGCCAGGTAGCCGTTGAACTGCTTTTGCTCTGCAATTGCATAGTAAATAAATGCTGCTTCAGTCTATCTCCAGTCTAGTTTATGGACTGAACTTTGGTTTCAAACATTTGATCAGTTCCTTTAGTTAAATAAATCTTTAAGAAAATCTAAATCCAATATCTAAAAATTCTTAAAGAGACTATTGAAGTTGTATTGTTCATTTCATTTAAAATTAAAAACCAAAAAATATCACTTAGAAACCTGGCTTCAGAAAGGACTCGTTACACTAGGGCTAATCCTGATCCAAATCCACTGCCTGTGTTTGAAAATCCGAATTTGATTCCCAAAATTCTTAGGAGACAAGATAGTCAAAGAAGTTTTGGAAGTTCTTGACCTATCTTTAGATCAATATCCTATCCAGTAAAGTGGATTTATCTCGAGGATGAACCTTTTGACGAGTAGTTTGAAACATCTTTATTTGTAAATTTTTTTGAATGTGAGTTGTCCAATTTGGTTCTAGACCCAGTATTTATTGAAGATTTACAATTTGAATTTGTTACATCACATCTTGATAAACATTTGCAAGATTATATACAATCTGAGCTTCACTCTAAAGGAACTTCAAATATTTCTGTGATCACTTCAGCTTCTCCAAATTCATCAACATTTCATCGAACATCTCAACCTCAAACTACTCCTTCCATTCCTCCACCTGTCACTCATAGACCAACCTCAGCTGTTATTCCACTACCTCTTCCAATGGCAAACAGATATGCTCCCTAAAGGTTACCAGCCAATCTAGGGGCTATGCCTCAGGATTACCAAAGTAAAATCACTCCCTTTGATGGTTCTGGTACTTACACTGCACAACAGCATACTAAAAGAATGACCGATTATTTTGAAATTTATGAAATAGATGCTGATGATGTAAGGATGAGAATTTTTGTCCAAAGTCTTATTGGAGAAGTTAGAACCTGGTTTAGAGCCCTTCCTGCAAACAATGTTGCTGACTTACCAGCCCTTTATAGAACATTTTTAAATAGATGGAAAAAGAAGAAAGATCCTCTTTAAATCCTATCAGACTTTGGAAAAATAAAGAGAGGACCAAATGGAACTGTGCAAGATTATGTTTCCAGATTCAATGAGGCTTATAATACTGTTCCCCAAAATCTCAGAACTCCTCCAGATTCAGTATTAATCAAATTCCCTGATGCATTTGATTTTGATATAGTTTATCAGCTTAGGGAAAGAGCTCCTCAAACTTTAGAAGAAATGAAAAGTATAGTTGTTAGTGTTGAAGCTAACCTGATATAAAAATGAGCTAGAGCCAGAGCTAAAAGGAGGATGCCTGTAAATGAAGAACCCACAGCTTTTGAAAAGAAGCTGGATGCTATCATCAAAGGAATGGAAAGACTAGGAGATAGAGTAGAAACTATTGAAAAAAATAAATCTCCTTGGGATGGTCAACCGAGCAATACTGTCAGAAATCCAAACTTCAGAAGAAACCAAAATCAAAATACTAGAAAAACTGGCCCTGACCAAAATATTAGGCCCCCATTCCAGGAAAATTATGTTGAAGGCTCAACTTCTAAGGAACCAACTGAAGATGTTCAGATAAAAAAATTTACTGAAATCGAGAATGAACCAGAAATTTTCTTGACCCAAGAGGATCAAGAAGCTCAAATTCTTAAGCAATTTCAAACCCAGTCAGGAGAATCATTTGATTTTAAGGAAGGATACGACACAACCATTTACGAAGTTCATAAGCAATATAATTTGAGGAGCAGAAGAATTGAAGTCCCGGAAATAAGTAAACAGAAAGCCACAAAGCAACCCCTCAAAGGTAAGACCAATACTATCCCTGTACATATTCTCACTAGATCAGATCCTAATCCTGCCCACCCAATAATTGAAGATGTATCCGATACTCAACTGAATAACAGACAACTGTCCAATACTCTTCCTCCCAGAGGAAATGTAGAGGAACCACGTGAAGTTGATTCGGAAGCTACTTCAGCCCACAACCTCACTCCTGAGAAGGAGAAAAATACTGAAAACATAGAAGAAAAAGACAATCCAACTGTTCGAAATACAAAGACTCAGACTGTAAAACCTTTTAATCTGGAAGCTGAAGTAGGAAAATTGAAAATAGTTGTTCCACTATCTGAATTAGCTAAACATGATGTCTATCGAAGCCAAATCAATAAATCACTTAATATTCCTGGAAATGATGATTCAGTTAATGTGTTTGATGACCAACCTAGATTACTCTTCAACACTGAAGTAAATGGAAAACTTGGGAGTGGAGGAAATCCTCCATTCTATGTGAGTTTGAATATACAAGATAAAATACTTCATAATGCCATGCTTGATTCTGGGGCATCTCACAATTTAATGCCCAAGGCCGTAATGGAGAGATTAAGCCTAGACATCACCAGACCATATAAAGATCTTTTTTCTTTTGATCCAAGTCAAGTCAGATGTTTAGGGTTAATCAAAGATTTGTGTGTTACATTGGTTCAATACCCTGCTAAATCAATTTTGATGGATATAGTAGTAGCAGATATTCCTCCAAAATATGGTATGCTATTGTCCAGATCTTGGGGTGCAAAACTCGGAGGATCTCTTCAATCAAACATGTCATATGCTACTATTTCAGTGTTCGATCAACCTAAGAGACTATATAGAGAAACATTGATGAAATATGTAGTCAGTAGTCAGGAGAAACCTAAAAATTTCCCCATCTACTCAGTACACTCTAATATGGACTCATTTATTCTCTACAGTGCTGAATTTGATCTCCCCACTGAATTAGAAGTACCAGCAACAGAGCCAAAATAAATTACAAATCAAAAACCTAGTGTTCAAATCCAGGAAATCTCTGAGGAAAAAGAAACATCAGATACTCAAGAAAAACCAGAAGAAAATAAAAAACCAGATCTCAATGTGAAGAAAGTTTCTGAAACGCCTGATACCAACTATGAACATGAAATTCTTTGGCATTTATAACTTTATGATTCAGTTAGTAAGTTAGGAGCAGGAGCTCGAATTTGGATACAAAACCTTGAAAACGATCATGCTGAAGGCCATGCTTACAGATTGAACTTTAAATGCACTAATAATATGGCAGAATATGAAGCTCTTTTGTTAGGGATTAAACTTGTCAAAAAATTAGAGGCAATTATAGTATCTGTCATAGGAGATTCTGATTTAATCATTCAATAGATCAATGGTGAATTTTCGACAAAAAATCCCAGACTGAGAGAATATAGAGGAAAAGTTGCAGAGATTCTTAAGACTTTTCTGCAAGCTCAGCTTGCAAGTATCCCCAGAAAAAAAATTTGCATTCTAAGAGCCTTGCAATGTTTGCTAGCACTTGTAAATTACTGTTTGAACCTAATCATCAGTTCACAACTGAGATTAAATACAGACCAGCTATACCAGACAATTTTAAGAATTGGCAAGTGTTTGTAAATGACAATCAAATTAACAATTTTCTAACTTTAGAGAATGAATTTTCTAACAGTAACATAGATGAAGATACGGTCATTGAATCTGATCAAATAAATGAACAAGAAACAAACATTTTAGAAGAGAGTGCAATTCAAATGCTTCATCCAACGAAGTTCACCAAAAAAGACATGCAGGACCTCAAACAAATGGAGGTTGATGAGATTATAGAAGATGAATGCGATATCATTAATTTGAAAGATAATCATTTGCCCAAAGGATTAACTCCTCTGGAAGATCTTTTTGACTCTAATGACATTCCACTAAAACCTAAAATGGAACCATTGAAAGCTGATATTGAAGAATACAATCTGGGAATTGAAGAAAATCCTAAAATAATAAAGTTATCAAAATCTTTGCCTCCCGATAAAAAAAAAAAAATATGTTGAATTATTAACAGAATTCCAGGATGTCTTTGCCTGGAGTTATGGAGATTTGAAATCATATGATACATCTATAATTCAACATACAATACCTCTAAGACCAGATCAAAAACCATTTAAACAGAAACTCAGAAGAATCAACCTTGTACTGTTGCCATCAATTGAAAAAGAAATCAAACGAATGTATGAAGCAGGGATAATTGCTCCTATTAGATTTTCAGAGTGGGTGTCTAACTTGGTCCCTACTAGGAAGAAAACTTGAGAGATTAGACTATGTGTTGATTTAAGAAATCTAAATAAGGTTTCTTTGAAGGATAATTATCCTTTGCCCAAAATGGATCACATTTTGAAAAGGGTAGTAGGTGCTTCAAGGATTTTTCTTTTAGGTGGGTTTTCAGGATATAGCCAGATTCTGGTTCATCCCGATGACCAGGAAAAAACAACTTTTATAACACCATGGGGTACTTTCAAATATGTTAAAATTCCATTTGGACTCAAAAATGCTGGAGCAACCTTCCAAAGAGCAATGGACATTGCATTTGCAAAAGAAATTCATGAATTTCTTGTTATATATCTGGATGATTTAACTGTTTTCTCTAAATCAGATCAACAACATTTGGACCATCTCAGACATGTATTCATAAAATGCAGAAAGTATGGGAATTCTTTGAATCAAAAAAAGTCCTTGTTTGGTCTTGAAGAAGGTAAATTCCTAGGCCATATTATTTCCAAAGATGGTATTAGAATCAATCCTGCTAGAATAGAAGCTATCTTGCAGATACCTCATCCCAGAAATATCAAAGAAATTCAAGCTTTCATAGGAAAAATAATTTTTTTGAGAATATTCATTTCTTGTTTAGCTGAATTAATTAGATTGCTCACTAACATGTTAAGAAAGGATTCAAGTATTAAATGGACAGTAGAAGCCAAACAATAATTTGAATAAATTATAATGGCTTTGACTAGAACACCAGTTCTTACAAGTCCACAATTTGATAGAGATTTCATACTGTAGCAGCTGTTTTATTACAAAAGGATGATCAAGGATGTGAAAAACCTATAGAATTTTTTAGTAAAGCACTAAGGGATGCATCATTAAAATACAACATCATGGAAAAACAAGCTTTTGCACTTGTAAAAGCTATTAAAGATTTCAGAATCTATATATTGTATTCTCATGTGATAGCCTATGTACCAAATGCTGTTGTCAAGGACATCTTAACTCAAGATGGAATTGAGGGCAAAAGAGGTAAATGGATTGCTACCATATTAGAGTATGATATTGAGATAAAACCTACAAAGCTTATAAAGGGACAGGGTTTGGCTCAACTCATGACTGAAACAAATTGCCAAGCCTTAGATATTAGTGAACTGGATGACAATCATGAGATGGCGACTCCACAAATTAGCCAGGTCTTCTTAGATTCACCTTGGTATGCTGATATAATTTATGTTTTATTAAACCTACAAGCTCCACCAGGGTTATCCAGAACAAAGAAAAGGTTTTTAAAGATGACATCTTTAAATTTTTGTATTTTAGATAATGCTCTCTTTTGGAAAAATCATGATGGTATTCTATTAAATTGATTATTAAAAGATGAAGCTGACAAGGATCTCAATGAATTCCATGCAGGAGACTGTGGTGGACACCTTTATTGGAAATCAACTGCAGATAAGATCCTAAGGGCTGGATTTTATTGGCCAACCTTGTTTTCTAATGTAAAGAAATTTGTAACTGCTTGCCATAAATGTCAAATTTTTGAAGGCAAGAGAAAACTATTACCTTTACCCCTGAAACCAATTTCCACTGAAAAACCTTTCCAACAATGGGGCCTATATTTCATTGGAGAAATCCATCCTCCCTCTTCTGGCCAACACAAATGGATCCTCACTACCACAGATTATTTTACTAAATGGATTGAAGCAATTCCTTCTAGACAAGCCAACGACTCTGTGATCATAGGATTCCTAGAAACCAATATACTATCAAGATTTGGCTGTCCTGAGAAAATCATAACTGATAATGCTGCTGCTTTCAAATAAAAAAAGATGATAAGTTTTTGTAATAAATATCATATTACTTTAAGCCACTCAACTTCCTATTACCCTCAGGGTAATGGACTGGCTGAATCTTCCAACAAAATTCTCATTAATATCATTAAGAAATTATTGGAAGAAAACAAGAAAAATTGGCATAAGAAACTTACAAATGCACTATGGGTAGACAGACTTACCACCAAAAAATCTATTGGGACAAGTCCTTATGAGTTAGTTTATAGTATTGAGGTTGTCTTTCCTTCATCTTTAGGATTTCCTGTAATGAAGTTACTTCAAGAAGCTCAGGTTGAACCAAATGATATTCAAAGGAGAATAAATCAGACTATCAATTTGCAGCAGACCAGAGAGGAAGTTTATCAAAGATCCCAAATATTGCATGAGAAACTAAAGAAGATTTTTGATAAAAGGACAAAAGCAGAAGATTTTCAATTGGGAGACAAAGTTTTAAGATGGGATTCCAAAAGAGAGGATAAGGGAAAACATGGGAAGTTTGACTTCCTGTGGAAAGGACCCTATATTATTCATGCTTTACAAGGAAATAATACATATTTCCTGAAAAAATTGGATGGTACAGAAACTGAAGAAGGACCAGCTAATAGTTGAAAGTTAAAGCATTACTTTGATCCTATCTATTAGGATATTCTGATTTTTAACATGTACATACTATATCCTTTGTAATGTCTCAGTTTGGAGTGGATAGTAGCTTCCTGGAGTTGAAGCCCGAAGAGAAGGCCCTAAGCTTCAGGAGTATTACTATGATACATACAATAAAGTAAAAAGAAGAAGAAGATTCCATGGTTGAGTCAAAATCATTTTGAAGGCCAACTGACTTGCTGTTCTTGACTTTTCACCAGGAAAAGCCATCCCCAAGTGGAGCCAGTGTTAGTCTCCTATACCAATAGGAGTCATATTTCATGATTGAATTGATGGGCTATGTAATATTTTCATACCTTTCCTTGTTGCAAAGGTTTTCCATATTCTCGAAAAGATTTTTTTTTTTTTTTAAAATGTAAAGAGGGTATACTCTAAGAGAAAAATCAAAGGGTGAGAAAATAAAAATGGCAAAAAAAGCGAAAGAAAATGGACCCCAACAAAAGAAAGGCCAAGGAAAGTGTGCAAGTCTAAATGCCACTACTTTTTGCTCTGATGTAATAAACAAAATTGTGTGCAACTTGTATTTTATGCCACAATTCATGAACAATCAAACAGTTTAAACTTGGCTAGTTCATCTTTCAATTTATGCTTTAGAGATAGAGAATAAAATATGACCAAACTATTTAATCTTGGCAGATCAGTAGATAAGTAGAGTGAATAAACGGAGCTCAACAATTTAATCTAAGCCCTTGGATGTAATAAGGTTAGAATTAGATAGATTTTTATATGTAAAAGAAAAAGTGTGATAAGGGTTTGCGAGTCTAAGTGCACCCTAATAAAGAAGAGAAAATGTCAGGGTAACTTGGGTAGGGTAGGTAGATGGTGTTGCAGAATTACATGTGATGAACGATGGCTTTAGATGTGTTAAATATTTTACTTTCATCACAAGTGCAAAGGCAGACAATACACTGGAAGAATTTCAAGTAAGGCAAAGTCAAATTATTAACTTCCCTTCTCATTTTTCCCTAAACATTTCACTAATTTCCCCTAAGTACTAAGGTATTTGAAAATTAAAGGGGCTGAAGGCATTTCCTTGACTTTTGGAGGGACCGGACCCTCGCCCCAATAATTGGAAAAACCTAAGTATTTAAAAACATTCTTCATGACATTCATTCACCTCTAAGAAATCTTTTCCTAAGTAAAATCCCATTTTACTTAGGAAAATCATGCAATATTTCATAAAAACCCTATTTTCATAAAAGCATAAGTTAAAGACATTAACATAATGCCTTACACTTAGCGCTTCATTTCATTTTCCATATTGATTTCTAACTTATTATTTAAATCCCGATAAGAATGACCTTCTCCTATTATATATAACTCCTTTTTTATAAAAATACCCCAAAACCCATTTATTATAATTTTAGTCAAAGTATTTAATCCCCATATGTTTAAATAAAACACCCCCATTATACTCCCCTTGGCTAAAATATATCTTTAATATTAATCCCGCCCCGTATGGTAATTAGATTAATCTGATTAAATTACCATATAATAGGAATACATCGAAAAACAGTTAAAACATGTTTTATTACGTGTTTTAAAACAAAAATAATCCTTCCCTTGTGTATTTTTATCCCATGACTCCATTTAACCAAGGTTAAAACTATAACCCTTTGTTAAAATTCCCAATACACATCCCTTAAGAACAATTCTTAACCTTGGTTAAATCCCACTTTAAAACCTTTCCCGATCACTTTTTCGTGTTTTATAAAAGGATTAACTAACCCTCCAGGTTAATTAATAACTTAATCCACCAATGAAATCACCCCCGATATGATTATTTCATAATTAATTGTATTGGGCCCTCTCTATTAAATCACTTTCATCTCCCTTTCCCGACGACTGTTCAATCAACCCATCTGAGATCAACGACTATTGTCCATATCGCTAGCCATCCGCGTCCGAACGATAACATGCGATGGATTGGCGGTTTTCCAAATAGTACCGCACCACGCGTCATTCATTGTATGGAATCACTTGCCCTCCTCTCGAAACAACCTTTCCCCAAAAGCGGTGCGATAGAAACCACTTACCGCCTATCTCCTCTGACGAAACCTCCGTACTTGCTCACGTCATCAATAAAAAACCCACCGACCTTTTGAATTTGCAAACAAAACAAACAAACCCATGTCATTTTCATTATCCTATGCATTAACCAGTCTTCCAGGCAACGAACTTCGAATTTAACTGTCAAAGTGTGCCAACCGCTACCTCGCTGAAGAAATTTGCAGTCAAATAATCCAGAGTTTATCCGCCATAGCCAACACCTGTTTAACCACTGTTCATTTCCCGTAAACAGGTATTTACTCCTATTTTCCGCTGAACTCTGTAAAAAAAAATCCTGGTTTTGGTTTTAATTCCACACTAAAGACTCAAAAGAAGTTCAATTTGATCTTTTTTATTCCCAGTACTACAATTATATTCCCAAACCAGTGATTGTGCCTGTTTTTCACTAAAACCCCGAATTAATTTTTGAATCAACAAGAACCAGAAATGGAGGTTCCCGTGGCTCTAAATGTAGCACCCCTAAATGCCCCTCACAGAGACATAGATTATTTGCCATTAGTAGACAGTGATTTCCAAATTAAAGACCTGGTTCTCAGTGAAAGTCCCCTTCAAATTTTTTTCTACTGTAGAGACAATTATTTGAAAGGTTCTGACATTTTTGGATTATGGGAATCTAATCTTCCCATGTACCTTCTCCCTTCAGTCTACATTTTCCCCGAGATAATCCATTACTGTCATGCAAAATATGATCCCAATCAACGAGCAATTTCATCCCCAAGTCAGAATATCCTTTTTCCCATAATTGCTCAGTCTATCAATGAGATGTTACAATTTCAACCTGGTCAAGCCCTCACTTCCATGTCTATGGGAGAATTACTTGAGAAATCTACCAAATTATCCCATGAAGAATTAACTCACCTATGCCAGACCTTCATGTTGCCAGAACATCAGCCCAAAGGCCCTCCCCCTTATGGTTATAAGGATAAAATGGTAAATAAAGGTCAAAGTGTATCAGAGCAGTTAAAGAGTATCAGTGAAACGAAGCAACCATCATAGAATTACTGAAGAGGATAGCAACAAGCCAAAACATAAGGCCTGCCTCCAACACATTCTCGAAATAAGGAAACAGCACAACATCAGTTATCATTTTTCCTTATCTACGAGACCATCTGTCTCTATTTTGTTTTAAAATAATTATTAGTCATCCTAGATTATATCTCAATTTGTTATGAGATATTTTGTATAATTTTTTTTATAAATACTCCATCAATTGGAGTATTAAGGGTGGATTCTTATACTTTGCTGTAACATTGACATTTTCAGAATAAAGTGCTGTTGGAGAAATTTTTGTGGCTAGCTGGATGATGAATTGATGCGAAAGAATTTTTACAGGATTCGTGTGTCAGACTACGAATCAATAAGTCATTTTTCCCTTGTGTTTTAAAGTCTTTATATCTATTTATTATATCACTGTGTTTCATTTCTGAATGATTAATGAAAAGGAATAAATCAGAAAGTGCTTAAGTGTAATCTGATTTTAATCATTGCTATTCTAAACGTTTTCTTCTAAAACTGGTTTTAAACAATGAATTATTAATTGCTCCTGTTTTACTAGTTTATACATTTTGATTATTTAATGAAGAATACTTAAATGCTATTTATTGATAATCACTCAGTTTCCCTCTTTGAATGTGTTGAAAGATTCTTAGTTTCCTTTCATCCATTTTAATTCCATCTCATTCCCTTTAAATATCTGTAATTGTTCCCTGTTTGATTATCTTGCCATGTGAAACCATATTTTGTTTAGAAACTTAATCCAGTGAAGCCATCATTTTGACTCCATAGCCCAATGGCCTGAACTACTCAATCTTGCCCTCAACTATCAAATTCCACCACCCAAATTCAAACAAAACTCCTGGACTTTTTACCTAGCCTAATATCTTCAAAAACAAAGCTAAATTTTACAGAGAGAGCCCTCTTTGGGTACACATTGGCTAGATTTTGTACCTAAAAGTTGGCTTGTGGTTACCTCAGACCCCTTTCCTCTTCCCAACAACTTCAAGGAAAATCAGAGTCATAACATAGTGGTGACTCCTCTGGGGAATCTGAATAATTTTATTGTTATTATTGTTTACTTTATAAACTACAGACAGAGCCTGAAGTTAGCCAGGTAGCCTTTGAACTACTTTTTCTCTGCAATTGCATAGTAAATAAATGCTGCTTCAGTCTATCTCCAGTCTAGTTTATGGACTGAACTTTGGTTTCAAACATTTGATCAGTTCCTCTAGTTAAATAAATCTTTAAGAAAATCTAAATCCAATATCTAAAACTTCTTAAAGAGACTATTGAAGTTGTATTTTTAATTTCATTTAAAATTAAAAACCAAAAAATATCACTTAGAAACCTAGCTTTAGAAAGGACTCGTTACACTAGGGCTAATCCTAATCCAAATCCACCGCTTGCATTTGAAAATTCGAATCTGATTCCCAGAATTCTTAGGAGACAAGATAGTCAAGAAAGCTCTGGAAGTTCTCGACCTCTCTTTAGATCAATATCCTGTCCAGTAAAGTGGATTTATCTCGAGGACGAACCTTTTGACGAGCAGTTTGAAACATCTTTATTTGTAAATTTTTCTGAATTTGAGTTGTCCAATTTGGTTCCAAACCCAGTATTTCTTGAAGATTTACAATTTGAATTTGTTACGTCACATCTTGATAAACATTTGCGAGATTCTATACAATCTGAGCTTACCTCTAAAGGAACTTCAAATATTTCTGTGATCACTTCAACTTCTCCAAATTCATCAACATTTCATCAAACATCTCAACCTCAAACTACTCCTTCCATTCCTCCACCTGTCACTCATAGTCCAACCTCACTTGTTATTCCACTACCTCTTCAAATGGTGAACAGATATGCTCCCTTAAGGTTACCAGCCAATCTAGGTGCTATGCCTCAGGATTACCAAAGTAAAATCACTCCTTTTGATGGTTCTGGTACTTACACTGCACAATAGCATACTAAAAGAATGACCGATTATTTTGAAATTTATGAAATAGATGCTGATGATGTAAGGATGAGAATTTTTGTTCAAATTCTTATTGGAGAAGTCAAAACCTAGTTTAGAGCCTTTCCTACAAACAATGTTGCTGACTTACCAACCCTTTATAGAACATTTTTAAATAGATGGGAAAAGAAGAAAGATCATCTTCAAGTCCTATCAGACTTTGGAAGACTAAAGAGAGGACCAAATGAAACTGTGCAAGATTATGTTACCAGATTCAATGAGGCTTATAATGTTGTTCCCCAAAATCTCAGACCTCATCCAGATTCAGTATTAATCAAATTCCATGATGGATAATGATTCTGATATAGCTTACCAGCTTTTGGAAAGAGCTCCTCAAACTTTAGAAGAAATGCAAAGTATAGTTGTTAGTGTTGAAGCTAACCTGATAGAAAAATGAGCTAGAGCCAGAGCTGAAAGGAGAATGCCTGTAAATGAAGAACCCACAGCTTTTGAAAAGAAGCTGGATGTTATCATCAAAGTAATGGAAAGACTAGGAGATAGAGTATAAACTATTGAAAAAAACAAATCTCCTTGGGATGGTCAACTGAGCAATACTGTCAGAAATCCAAACTTCAGAAGAAACCAAAATTGAAATACTGGAAAAACTTGTCTTGACCAAAATATTAGGCCCCCATTCCAGGAAAATTATGTTGAAGGCTCAACTTCTAAGGAACCAACTGAAGATGTTTAGATAAACAACTTTACTGAAAACGAGAATGAACCAGAAATTTTCTTGACCCAAGAGGATCAAGAAGCTCAAATTCTTAAGCAATTTCAAACCCCGTGAGGAGAATCATTTGATTTTAAGGAAGGATACGACGCAACCATTTACGAAGTTCATAAGAAATATAATTTGAGGAGAAAAATAATTGAAGTCCCAGAAATAAGTAAACAGAAAGCCACAAAGCAACCCCTCAAAGGTAAGACAAATACTACCCTTTTACATATTCTCACTAGATCAGATCCTAATCCTGCCCACCCAATAATTGAAGATGTATCCGATACTCAACTGAATAACAGACAACTGTCCAATACTATTCCTCCCAGAGGAAATGTAGAGGAACCACCAGAAGTTGATTCGGAAGCTACTTCAGCCCACAACCTCACTCCTGAGAAAGTGAAAAATATTGAAAACATAGAAGAAAAAGAAAAACATGATGTCTACCGAAGCCAAATCAATAAATCACTTAATATTCCCGGAAATGATGATTCAGTTAATGTGTTTGATGACCAACCCAGATTACTCTTCGGCCCTGAAGTAAATGGAAAACCTGGGAGTGGAAGAACTCCTCCATTCTATGTGAGTTTGAATATACATGATAAGATACTTCATAATGCCATGCTTGATTCTGGGGCATCTCACAATTTGATGCCCAAGGCCGTAACAGAGAGATTAAACCTAGGCATCACCAGACCATATAAAGATCTTTTTTCTTTTGATTCAAGTCAAGTAAGATGTTTAGGGTTAATCAAAGATTTGTGTGTTACATTGGTTCAATACCCTGCTAAATAAATTTTGATGGATATAGTAGTAGCATATATTCCTCCAAAATATGGTATGCTATTGTCCAGATCTTGGGGTGCCAAACTCGGAGGATCTCTTCAATTAGACATGCCATATGCTACTATTTCAGTGTTTGGTCAACCTAAGAGACTATATAGAGAAACATTGATGAAATATGTAGTCAGTAGTCAGGAGAAACCTGAAAATTTCCCCATCTACTCAGTACACTCTGATATGGACTCGTTTATTCTTTACAATGCTGAATTTGATCTCCCCACTGAATTAGAAGTACCAGCAATAGAACCAAAAGAAATTACAAATAAAAATGTAGTGCTCAAATCCAGGAAATCTATGAGGAAAAATAAACATCAGATACACAAGAAAAACCAGAAGAAAATAAAAAATCAGATCTCACTATGAAGAAAGTTCCTGAAACGCTTGATACCAACTATGACATTAAATTCTTTGGAATTTAGACTTTGATGGTTCAGTTAATAAGTTTGGAGAAGGAGCTGGAATTTGGATACACGACCTTGAAAATGATCATGCTGAAGGCCATGCTTACAGATTGAACTTTAAATGCACTAATAATATGGCAGAATATGAAGCTCTTTTGTTAGGGCTTAAACTTGTCAAAAAAATAGGGGTAATTAGAGTATCTGTCATAGGAGATTCTGATTTAATCATTCAATAGATCAATGGTGAATTTTCGACAAAAAATCCCAGACTGAGAGAATATAGAGGAACAGTTGTAGAGATTCTTAACACTTTTCTGCAGGCTCAGCTTGCAAAAATCCCCAGAAAACAAAATTTGCATGCTCATAGCCTTGCAATGTTTGCTAGCACTTGTAAATTACCATTTGAACCTAATCATCAGTTCATAGCTGAGATTAAATGCATACCAGCTATACCAGACAATTTTAAGAATTGGAAAGTGTTTGTAAATGACAATCAGATTAACAATTTTCTAACTTTAGAGAATGAATTTTCTAACAATAACATAGATGAAGATACAGTCATTGAATCTGATCAAATAAATGAACAAGAAACAAACATTTTAGAAGAGAGTGCAATTCAAATGCTTCATCCAACGAAGTTCACCAAAAAAGACATGCAGGACCTCAAACAAATGGAGGTTGATGAGATTATAGAAGATGAGTGAGAGATGATTAATTTGAAAGATAATCATTTGCCCGAAGGATTAACTCCTCTGGAAGATCTTTTTGACTCTAATGACATTCCACTAAAACCTAAAATGGAACCATTGAAAGCTGATATTGAGGAATACAATTTGGGAACTAAAGAAAATCCTAAAATAATAAAGTTATCAAAATCTTTGCCTCCCGATCAAAAAAAAAAATATGTTGAATTATTAACAGAATTCCAATATGTCTTTTCCTAGAGTTATGAAGATTTGAAATCATATGATACATCTATAATTCAACATACAATACCTCTAAGACCAGATAAGAAACCATTTAAACAGAAACTCAGAAGAATCAACCTTGTACTATTGCCATCAGTTGAAAAAGAAATCAAACGAATTTGTGAAGCAGGGATAATTGCTCCTATTAGATTTTCAGAATGGGTGTCTAACTTGGTCCCCACTAGGAAGAAAACTGGAGAGATTAGACTATGTGTTGATTTAATAAATCTAAATAAGGTTTCTTTGAAGGATAATTATCCTTTTCCCAAAATGGATCACATTTTGCAAAGGGTAGTAGGTGCTTCAAGGATTTCTCTTTTAGATGGGTTTTCAGGATATAACCAGATTCTAGTTCATCCTGATGACCAGGAAAAAATAGCTTTTACAACACCATGGGGTACTTTCAAATATGTTAAAATGCCATTTGGACTGAAAAATGCTGGAGCAACCTTCCAAAGAGCAATGGAAATTGGATTTTCAAAAGAAATTCATGAATTTCTTGTTATATATCTGGATGATTTAACTGTTTTCTCTAAATCAGATCAACAACATTTGGACCATCTCAGACAAGTATTCATAAAATGCAGAAAGTATGGGATCTCTTTGAATCCAAAAATGTCCTTGTTTGGTCTTGATGAACGTAAACTCCCGGGCCATATTATTTCCAAAGATGGTATTAGAATTGATCCTACTAGAATAGAAGCTATCTTGCAGATACCTCATCCCAGAAATATCAAAGAGCTTCAAGCTTTCATAGGAAAAATCAATTTTTTGAGAAGATTCATTTCTAGTTTAGCTGAATTAATTAGATTGCTCAATAAAATGTTAAGAAAGGATTCGAGTATTAAATGGACAGTAGAAGCCAAACAATCATTTGAATAAATTAAAATGGCTTTGACTAGAACACCAGTTCTTACTAGTCGACAATTTGATAGAGATTTCATAATATTTTCATTTGAATCAGAACATACTGTAGCAGCTGTTTTATTACAAAAGGATGATCAAGGATGTGAAAAACCTATAGCCTTTTTTAGTAAAGCACTAACGGATGCATCATTAAAATACAACATCATGGAAAAACAAGCTTTTTCACTTGTAAAAGCTATTAAAGATTTCAGAATCTATATATTGTAATCCCATGTGATAGCCTATGTACCAAATGCTGTTGTCAAAGACATCTTAACTCAAGATGGAATTGAGGGCAAAAGAGGTAAATGGATTGCTACCATATTAGAGTATGATATTGAGATAAAACCTATAAAGCTTATAAAGGGACAGGGTTTGGCTCAACTCATGACTAAAACAAATTGCCAAGCCCTAGATATTAATGAACTGGATGACAATCAGGAGATGGCGACTCCACAAATCAGCTAGGCCTTCTTAGATTCACCTTGGTATGCTGATATAATTTATGTTTTGTTAAACCTGCAAGCTCCTCTAGGGTTATCCAGAATAAAGTAAAGGTTTTTAAAGATGACATATTTAAAGTTTTGTATTTTAGATAATTCTCTGTTTTGGAAAAATCATGATGGTATTCTATTAAATTGTTTATTAAAAGATGAAGCTAACAAGGCTCTCAATGAATTCCATGCAGGAGACTGTGGTGGACACCTTTATTGGAAATCAACTGTTGATAAGATCCTAAGGGCTGGATTTTATTGGCCAACCTTGTTTTCTGATGTAAAGAAATTTTTCACTGCTTGCCATAAATGTCAAATTTTTGAAGGCAAGAGAAAACTATTACCTTTACCCATGAAACCAATTTCCACCAAAAAACCTTTCCAACAATGGGGCCAAGATTTCTTTGGAGAAATCCATCCTCCTTCTTCTAGCCAACACAAATGGATCCTCACTGCCACAGATTATTTTAGTAAATGGATTGAAGCAATTCCTTCTAGACAAGCCAATGACTTTGTGATCATAGGATTCCTAGAAACCAATATACTATCAAGGTTTGGCTGTCCTGAGAAAATCATAACTGATAATGCTGCTACTTTCAAATGAAAAAAGATGATAAGTTTCTGTAATAAATATCATATTACTTTAAGCCAATCAACTGCCTATTATCCTCAGGGTAATGGACTGGCTAAATCTTCCAACAAAAGTCTCATTAATATCATTAAGAAATTATTGGAAGAAAACAAGAAAAATTGGCATAAGAAACTTACAAATGCACTATGGGCAGACAGACTTACCACCAAAAAATCTATTGGGACAAGTCCTTTTGAGTTAGTTTATGGTATTGAGGTTGTCTTTCCTTCATCTTTAGGAGTTCCTGTAATGAAGTTACTTCAAGAAGCTCAGGTTGAACCAAATGGTTTTCAAAGGAGAATAAATCAGAATACCAATTTGCAGTAGACCAGAGAGGAAGTTTATCAAAGATCGCAAATATTGCATGAGAAACTAAAGAAGATTTTTGATAAAAGGAAAAAAGCAGAAGATTTTCAATTGGGAGACAAAGTTTTAAGATGGGATTCTAGAAGAGAGGATAAGGGAAAACATGGGAAGTTTGAATTCCTGTGGAAAGGACCCTATATTATTCATGCTTTACAAGGCAATAATACATATTTCCTGAAAAAATTGGATGGTATAGAAACTAAAGAAGGACCAGTTAATGGTCGAATGTTAAAGCATTACTTTGATCCTATCTATTAGGATATTCTGATTTTTAACATGTACATACTACATCCTTTGTAATGTCTCAGTTTGGAGTGGATAGTAACTTCCTGGAGTTGAAGCCCGAATAGAAGGCCCTAAGCTTCAGGAGTATTACTGTCATACATACAATAAAGCAACAAGAAGAAGAAGATTCCATGGTTCAGTCAAAATGATTTTGAAGGCCAAATGACCTGCTGTTCTTGAGTTTTCACTAGGGAAAGCCATCCCCAAGTGGAGCTAGTGTTAGTCTCCTATACCAATAGGAGTCATATTTCATGATTGACTTGATGGGCTATGTAATATGTTCATATCTTTCCTTGTTGCAAAGGTTTTCCATATTCTCGAAAAAAAAAAAAAAAAAAATGTAAAGAGGGTATACCCTAAAAGAAAAATCAAAGGGTGAGAAAATAAAAATGGCCAAAAAAGTGAAAGAAAATGGACCCCAACAAAAGAAAGTCAAAGGAAAGTGTGCAAGTCTAAATGCCACTACTTTTTTCTCTGATGTAATAAACAAAATTGTGTGGAACTTTTATTTTATGCCATAATTCATGAACAGTCAAACAATTTAAACTTGGCTAGTTCATCTTTCAATTTATGCTTTAGAGATAGAGAATAAAATTTGACCAAATTGTTTAATCTTGGCAGATCAATAGAGAGGTAGAGTGAATAAAAGGAGCTCAACAGTTTAATCTGAGCCCTTGGATGTAATAAGGTAAGAATTAGATAGATTTTCATATGTAAAAGAAAAAGTGTGATAAGGGTTTGCCAGTCTAAGTGCACCCTAATAAAGAAGAAAAAATGGTAGGGTAAAGTGGGTAGGGTAGGTGGATGGTGTTGCAGAATTACATGTGATGAATGATGAATTTAGATGTGTTAAATCTTTTACTTTCATCACAAGTGCAAAGGCAGACAATACACTGGAAGAATTTCAAGTAAGGCAAAGTCAAATTATTAACTTCCCTTCTCATTTTTCCCTAAAAGATTCACTAATTTCCCCTAAGTACTAAGGTATTTGAAAATTAAAGGGGCTCAAGGCATTTCCTTGAATTTTGGAGGGACCGGACCCTCGGCCCAATAATTGGAAAAACCTAAGTATTTAAAATCATTCTTCATGACATTCATTCACCTCTGAGAAAACTTTTCCTAAGTAAAATCCCATTTTACTTAAGAAAATCATGCAATATTTCATAAAAACTCTATTTTCATAAAAGCATAAGTTAAAGACATTAACATAATGCCTTACACTTGCGGTTCATTTGATTTTCAATATTTATTTCTAACTTATTATTTAAATCCTGATAAGAATGACCTTCTCCTATTATATATAACTCCTTTTTTATAAAAATACCCAAAAAACCATTTATTATAATTTTAGTCAAAGTATTTAATCCCCATATGTTTAAACAAAACACCCCCATTATACTCCCTTTAGCTAAAATATATCTTTAATATTAATCCCGCCCCCTATGGTAATTAGATTAATCTGATTTAATTACCAAATAATAGGAATACATCGAAAAAAAGTTAAAACATGTTTTATTATGTGTTTTAAAACAAAAATAATCCTTCGCTTGTGTATTTTTATCCCGCGACTCCATTTAACCAAGGTTAAAACTATAACGCTTTGTTAAAATTCCCAATACACATCCCTTAAGCGCAAGTCTTAACCTTGGTTAAATCCCACTTTAAAACCTTTCCCGATCACTTTTTCGTGTTTTATAAAAGGATTAATTAACCCTCCAGGTTAATTAATAACTTAATCCGCCAATCAAATCACCCCCGATATGATTATTTCATAATTAATTGTATTGGGCCCGCTCTATTAAATCACTTTCATCTCCCTTTCCTGACGACCGTTCGATCAACCCATCTGAGATCAACGGCTATTGTCCATATCGCTAGCCATCCGCGTCCGAACGATAACACGCGATGGCCCGGCGGTTTTCCAAACAGTACCGCGCCACGCGTCGTTCATTGTATGGAATCACTCGCCCCGTGCTCGAAAACACCTTTCCCCAAAAGCGGTGTGATAAAAACCACTTACCGCCTATCTCCTCTAATGAAACCTCCGTACTTGCTGACGTCATCAATCAAAAACCCGCCAACCTTTTGACTTTGCGAATAAAACAAACAGATCCATGTCATTTTCATTATCCTATGCATTAACCAGTCTCCCGGGCAACGAATTTCAAATTTAACTGTCAAAGTGTTCCAACCGCTACCTCGCTGAAGAAATTTGCATTCAAATAATCCAGAGTTTATTCGCCATAGCCAGCACCTATTTAACCATTGTTCATTTCCCATAAACAAGTATTTACTCCTATTTTCCGCTAAACTCTGTAAAAAAAATATTGGTTTTGGTTTTAATTCCACACTAAAGACTCAAAAGAAGTTCAATTTGATCTTTTTTATTCCCAGAACTGCAATTATATTCCCAAACCAGTGATTGTGCCTGTTTTTCACTAAAACCCCGAATTCATTTTTGAATCCACAAGAACCAGAAATGGAGATTCCCGTGGCTCTAAATGTAGCACCCCTAAATGCCCCTCACAGAGACTTAGATTATTTTCCATTAGTAGACAAATATTTCCAAATTAAAGACCTGGTTCTCAGTGAAATTCCCCTTCGAATTTGTTTCTACTGGAGAGACAATTATTTGAAAGGTTCTCACATTTTTGGATTATGGGAATCTAATATTCCCATGTACCTTCTCCCTTCAGTCTACATTTTCCTTGAGATAATCCATTATTGTCATGCAAAATATGATCCCAATAAACGAGCAGTTTTATCCCCAAGTCAGAATATCATTTTTCCCATAATTGCTCAGTCTATCAATGAGATGTTACAATTTCAACCTGGTCAAGCCCTCACTCCCCTGTCTATGGGAGAATTACTTGAGAAATCTACCAAATTATCCCATGAAGAATTAACTCGCCTATGCCAGACCTTCATGTTGCCAGAACATCAACCCAAAGGCCCTCCCCCTTATGGTTATAAGGATAAAATGGTAAATAAAGGTCAAAGTGTATCACAGAAGTTAAAGAGTATTAGTGAAACGAAGCAACCATCATAGAATTACTGAAGAGGACAGCAACAAGCCAAAACATAAGGCCTGCCTCCAGCACATTCTCAAAAGAAGGAAACAGCACAACATCAGTTATCATTTTTCCTTATCTACGAGACCATCTGTCTCTATTTTGTTGTAAAATACTTATTAGTCATCCTAGATTATATCTCAATTTGTTATGAGATATTTTGTATACTTTTTTATATAAATACTCCATCAATTGGAGTATTAAGGGTGGATTCTTATACTTTGCTGTAACATTGACTTTTTCGGAATAAAGTGCTGTTGGAGAAATTTTTGTGGCTAGCTGGATGATGAATTGATGCGAAAGACTTTTTACAGGATTCATGTGTCAGACTACAGATCAATAAGTCATTTTTCCCTTGTGTTTTAAAGTATTTATGTCTATTTATTATATCACTGTGTTTCATTTCTGAATGGCTAATGAAAAGTAATAAATCAGAAAGTGCTTAAGCGTAATCTGATTTTAATCATTGTTATTCTAAATGTTTTCTTCTAAAACTGGTTTTAAAAAGTGAATTCTTAATTTCTCCTGTTTTACTACCTTATACATTTTGATTGTTTAATTAAGAATACTTAAATGAACTTTATTGATAATCACTCAATTTCCCTCTTTGAATGTGTTGAAAGATTCTTAGTTGCGTTTCATCCATTTTAATTCCATCTCATTCGCTTTAAAGATTTGTAATTGTTCCCTGTTTGATTATCTTGCCCTGTGAAACCATCTTTTGTTTAGAAACTTAATCCAGTGAAGCCATCTTTTTGAATCCGTAGCCCAATGGCCCGAACTACTCATTCTTGCCCTCAACTATCGAATTCCACCACCCAAATTCAAACAAAACTCCTGGACTTTTTAACTAGCCTAATATCTTAAAAAACAAAGCTAAATTTTACAGAGAGAGCCCTCTTTGGGTACAGATTGGCTAGATTCTATACCTAAAAGTTTGTTTGTGGTTACCTCGAACCCCTTTCCTCTTCCCAACAACTTCAAGGAAAATCTGAGTGATAACACATGCTACCAAGACTTCAAGGTATATCAAATGGATGTAAAATCTGCTTTTCTGAATCGAGATCTAGAAGAAGAAGTCTACATGGAACAACCCAAAGGATTCTCTTTAACAGACAAAGAAGACTATGTGTGTAGACTGAAGAAGGCTCTATATGGACTGAAACAGGCTCCTCATGCTTGGTACTCAATACTGGATAAATATTTGCAGAAACAAGGATTTAAGAGAGGTGGAGTAGACAACAATCCATACATAAAAGCCCATGAAAATGAACTCCTGATTGTTGTAGTATATGTTGATGACATTATTTTTGGAAGCAACAGAGATGAACTAGCAAAAGGGTTTGCTGAGGAGATGAAATCAGAGTTTGAGATGTCCATGATTGGATAACTCAGTTTCTACTTAGGACTTCAAATTCAGCAAAAGAACACAGGCACATTCATCTCACAGGAAAAATACTTAAAAGAAATGTTGAAAAATTTCAAAATGGAGGACTGTAGACCTGTGTCAACTCCCATGATCATGGGATGCAAGCTGTGTGCTAATGTTGGATCTGCTGATATAGATAAAAAACTCTACAGATCCATGATAGGAAGTCTGATGTATCTGACAGCATCAAGACCAGACATCATGCTAGCTGTAGGACTAGTGGCTAGATATCAAGCAGCACCTAAACAAAATCACCTTCTTGTAGTCAAAAGAATATTCAGATATCTACAAGGAACAACACAGTATGGACTTTGGTATCCTAAAGGCAAAAGCTTCACTTTGACAACCTACACAGATGCAGATTGGGCTAGCTGTATGGATGACAGGAAAAGCACAAGTGGAGGTGATTTCTATCTAGGAGGAAGTTTGGTGGCATGGTTAAGAAAGAAACAAACATCTATCTCTCTGTCTACAACAGAAGTAGAATATATAGCTACAACAGCATGTTCTACACAAGTCATGTGGATGAAGCAAACTCTCCAAGACATGAGGGTAAGCATTGGTGAATCTATCTCTATCAAATGTGATAATACAAGTGCTATAAGTATATCTAAAAATCCTGTGCTTCACTCAAAAAATAAACATATCCCAATCAAGTATCATTTCCTCCGAGAACAAGTGGCTCAAAAGATAGTAAAACTGGAGTATGTACCAACGAAAGAACAAACAACAGATATATTTACCAAACCGCTTGCTAGAGAACCATTTGAATATTTGAGAGATAGACTAGGGGTAGTATTTGTAGATGCTACTCTCTAATATGAAGAAAAAGCACAGTTTTAGGGGGAGAACATAAACGAAAATATCATTCCAAGGGGAGATCAGCCAGCAAGGGATGCATGAAAGAGGTCCTCAGGATCAAAAGGATTATGGCAGGAATACATCCAGCATAAAAGTATCAATAAAAAGGCTAAAGAGTCAATGGTGAACCCGACGTGAATCTAATCCAAAGGTTGGAGCAGCAGCGTACAAATGCAGAAGATCTCAGAGAGAGGAAATGCACAAAATGTTGAAAAATAAAAGTAAAAATTCAAACCCCTTGCCATTGATGTCAAAGGGGGAGGAAGAGCAAGCAACAGGAGAAAGGACCCTAATAGGCAAACAAATGAAGTGTATTGTCATCAATGCCAAAGGGGGAGACTATTGGAAATGCTGTCATTGATGGCAATAAGGCAGAAAATATAGAGATAGACAAAGGAGGTAGCAAAGAAGTGAACAAAGGAAGCAAAGGAGACAGGCGGAAAAATAATGTCGAAATGTAACAGTCAAATAGCAGAGCGGAAGCAACGATAGAGATAGAGAAAGAAGCACAGCTAAGGTAGAGGCAGAGGTAGTGAATATAGAGGCAGAGCCGTTATCAGAGGCAGAGGTAGAGGCAGAGGTAGAGCCGTTATCACAACAGAGGCAGAGCAATTTTTTATGGACCCCTACATAAAATTCCGAGAATCATTACCCCAGCCGGAGGAGACATTGAAACATAAAGCTTATATATATGCAACGTCTCATTTAAGTTGTGCCTTATATGCAAGGTCCAAACCATAGATATTTATATGGTGCGCAATATATAAAGGCGGGGTGCAATGCATTGTGGGCCTGACGAGCAATGTTAGTCTTAAACCATTGGCAAAGTATAAATATATATCAAACAAAGGGTAGCGCCTTTGTTCAATACATGGCCTGACTTTTGATCTATGTGGAGTATATATATATATATGTGTTGGTCTATAATATATATATATATATATATATATATATATATATATAAAGATCAAATCTTATATAATGCATCTGTATGCGGGTTTATATGTTCAAAGGGCGCTGGCATTTAAATGAATTAAAGGTGTGAAGTTTATCAAATATATGTGGGCCTGTGAATTGAATACATCATAATATCTTGTGCTAATGGTTAAAGTACAAGGCGTATATATATATATTATAGTTATGGATGAGAAATTAAGAATACAAAATGTTTGTTTGGTTTTAAATCAAACAAAATTCTTATGCTGTGGGGCCCTCACCCAATCGCATCAGAGAAAGGATTGGCAGCGGAACATATTGACAAGAGTTCCAATTGAAATGCGGACCCGATGGATCAATAAGTCATGATTCATATGTGTGTTTGAGTTCTGGACCCGTACATCGCATCGGCAGAACAGTGATTCATCGCATCGGCAAAATACAGTGAACAGTGATTCATCGCATCGGCGCAGAGAAGTGAACAGTAATCATCACATCAGAACATCCAACCAAAACTTGCGATTGTGATTGAAGCCTAGACCTGATGGGCATATAAACTGTGATTAACACGTATTTGAATTCCGGCCTAATCACATTGGTGAAACGGAAGAATAAGGATTTCCTTTGTTAAAGAGCATCGACAGATAAAAGAGAAATATAACATAAAAACATTGAAATGCTGAAGTATGGTCTGGTGGGAACCTCGCTCATCGCATCAGTGGAAATCAGATGGCGAAAGGAACAAGAGGATATATGAATGTTGTGATTGTGATTGGAAAGTAAAATAAGGCAGAATGTCTTTGTAGTGTGGGCTCCATGTAAAGGAAAAGGTTTAATGTATGTTTACACCAAGATTTTAAGCCAAAGATGATGAAAAAAGAAAAGAAAAGGGTAAGGCAGAGAGTATATATGAACCAATATATATATATATATATATATATATATATATATATATATATATATATATATGTAGTGTGGGGCCATCGCATCGGCACGAAGGCAGAGTAGTGGAACATACCAATGAAATTTGCGATTGCGATTAATCGCATCGGAACAATTGCAAAGGGCGTAATCGCAATCGAAAATCATCGGAGGAGACTCATCGCATCGTAGCACAAAACAAAGTTCGGATGGTGGGCCCGAAAGGGCATTTTATATGTTAAATAGGCTTTTACTATTATGCTGAGAGCTGAAGTTGTGTCATATATAAAAGACGTTGTAGTTACACCATGGCAGTGCACATATCAAAATGTCTTTTTATTATTGTGCCGAGAATCAATTGGCTTGATATAAAAAGCACAGTTACATATGTATGACAGATGGCCGTTACTATGTGACAGTGAATAAGGAAACAAACAGAGCCGAAAGGGACAAAGACACAGTCAAAGAAAAGACAAATGCGCAGCGAGCCAAGAGGCTGAATAAGTGAGCTGGAGTTTTCATAGTGATTGAATGTAAATGATTTTTTTTTATATTGTTTGTGATGCAAAGGCAAGTATCCAAAGGAAAAATAAAAGTCCCATTTGTTATAGCATCATTTTTCACCCTCATGTGATTCATGATTTTCTTTTTGGCCTTGGGCACCCATTCCCACAGACTTGAATAAAAGTTCATAAAAAACAATGTTTAAAATCCAATACGCGGGTATGCCCAGAATTTTTCACATGTATACGCGAGTCCAGAGATACTTTTCCATGTATGCTATTAAAATCATTAAAAAATATATAAAAATCCCTATTTTCGAGGCTGGGTTGATGATTATTCCAGTAATTCAACCACCCCAGCCCATGGTCAACTGTTTCCGACTGATTGAAACTACTTTGAGGGAGTATAAAATCCCCTCATATGCATGGCCTAAGGGAGAGAGAAATTATAGATATTATACTCTGCTGGAGCCCCAATTCAAGTCTGATTTCCCGTGCCTCCTGCACTTCCCAGTTTATTACAGGAAACCCTTGTTTCCTGGAGATGTTCATCAGCTTATATCTCATCTCGTGTGCAGAAGTCTTGGAAGAATCCTAGTGAGGAAAGGGCATGATGGATCCGGACGACGGTCTGTTCGAAGATCGTGGAAGAATTCAGGTGATCTCTCCACCTTTCTATCATTGTACATGCTATTTGTAATGAAGAAGAACCATCTTGTTCCCGAAATCACGTGTTAATATCTGCTTGCATATGTGAAAAGATTATTAATTAAGCATTTATTATTGTTTATATGATGTTTCACCTGGATTACACTGACATTTAGGAGAAATATATGCTGTACAACTAGATTTCTGTGCACGTTTCTTCTTGATTTTAGGTTGAAGAGGAACAAGGGTTGCTGGGGGTTTGGACCCCGCGAGATCTACATCAAACGTAGGACCTACGGGTGAGTTCTACTATCGATGTTATCTAGTTTTCAGTATACAAGTGTGGTTGTGTGAGTCCTTCTTGAATAGCATGCCCTGATCTGTAGAGGTTTTAGACCCAACAACCTCTAGGGAGTTATTTCCCGAAACACCATTATAACATTGAAATCTGTACATATTGTTATAACTTTAAAAATGAGTTGGAAAAAGGAATGAGAAGACATAAGCCAAAGAGTCATGACTGTTCACTCCAAATTCCTTGTGAAATACAAACAGTCATGTGAGGAACTCTATACATAATATCAACTGGATATGCATAAAAGAGGTTAGAGAGAGTAATGATAGTGTATGAAAAGTATAGAATATTGAGGCAGAGAAAATAAGGAAGAGAGGAGAAGAAAGAGATTCTACAGAACAGAGCTGATATCTAAGATATATCAGCAAACAATTCTTTTGGTAAATTGAGGAAGTTGGAGCTTCCCTATCAAATTGAAACTTGATAGCTATCAGTAGTAGTTGACTGAGGTTGGAGCCTCCTATAAGTTGGTGCCTGCAGAAAATTGAAGGGATTTGGTGCTTCCTTGCAATTTGTAGCTTGCAGAATTGAGGTTGGAGCCTCCTGTAGGTTGGTGCCTGTAGAAAAACAATGGTGAGAGGGAGTTGGAGCTTGCCTTTGCATCACAACAATAATAAGATGTGGTTTTCTCCCTTTATGGGTTTCCACTTAAATCTGCTATGTCTATCTGTGTTGCCTGTGTGCTGAGATGATTTATCAAATCTGCTTAATGTTTTCTGCTCTCATAATAAGTTTGAAGTCACATTAATTTAATACTTGCTGCAACATATTAAGAATGTTTATATACTAAGATTGATTATAAAACTAAGTTGTAAATTAGATGATGAAAAATTTAAAAAGCTCATGTATGTGTTAAACTGATTCACCACCCCCCCTCTCAGTTTAACTAAGAATTCAACAAATATATCCAGAGGAACACTTGAGGACTCACAAATTGTAAGGTGTGTCTATTGTTTATTTTCTTATGTGTTTCCATAATTTACTATTTCATTCAAGATTATGATCTACATAGTTCTATCTCATGTTTTTATCAGTATTGTGATCCTCAAAGACATGTTGAGATGTTTTTGTAAGTTTTGTTACAAGATTTCCGGATTTAGTATGTATGTAAGATGGTTTATATGCATCCCTTGAGGTTCAATTAAATCCTGTTTCATGTTCTTATAAGTCTTTTGATCTAGCATGCATGTTAATTTGAAATTTTCAGTCTTGATTCAATAAGAATTCCTGATTCATGAGGTCATGTTATTTGGAAGCATTATTTGTAATGGGATTGTCAAATGCATAGTGAGATTTTTGTAAGTCTTTTAAAGAATTCTTTCACTATACATTTCAGGTCTAGAATTTGTGTCACCCTTTCATCTTAGTAGAAAGTTTCTATTTTGCATATCCACTGTTTATATTCCATTCTTCTAACCATCAGACTACAAATCCAACCTTACTCCAACATCATGCACCAGTGCCCCCATATGTGTGAGAGATTCTTATATTCTGAAAACCCATTTCAGTGTGTGTGAGTTTCAACCACTTTCCAAAAAACTCAAATCAAAATTATAAGAAAATACCTTGAGCTTAAGATATGTCCGGTGAGGTGCTTGTCACACTCCAAGTGTTGATTCTAGAATTAACACATAACATGATATAATTAGCGGGAATTTTTTCGATTGGCTCTTGGCAGAGCCCACTTAACAACTTGTCTTAGTAGAGTTACCCCGACGAGCACAACCTAGAGGTTTGGAAAGGGTGCACAAATCCAATGCAATGGGAGATAGGTGTCAAGACATAGAGTATAACATGCAACAATAAGAGATAGGGAAAGATCCCCATTATTATATCTCAGCCCCTGAGTGCTAACCCAGAGAGGAAATCATGAAATGGATAGAAAATCTCTAGTGTAGAGAAGCGCCAACCTAGTGGAAGGAGGAGACAATACAAATAAATGGTTAGGAACCCTAAAAGTATTTTATAAAGGAATTTTCTCTCAAAACAAGGCCTCGGGGATCGTTTCTCTCTCCTCTCTCATAGGACAGGTGGCAGCATGTGAATGGTCGATGATGATGTCAACACATGACTAATCATAGCTGGACATGTGGAAATTTTTTTTGGCATATTTGGCGCCCTAATGGTCTATATCTGGGTGACATGTGTCAACACTCCATATACGTGAGGTGTCCCTGGTGATTTTAAGATGAAATTGAGCCAGTAGGATCATCGCAAAAGTTTTAAAAGGTGAAAAATAAGGAAAGTGTCAAGGAAATATTGCAAGGCCACATTGAAACTAACATGGAAACATGTAAGTCAAAAACCGATGAGAAGCGGTCTTGGTAGGCCCCATTGATAGTTAGGCAAATAAGAATAAGGCTGAAGGGAACATAAGGCTTGTAAAGGGAATGTGTGAGGAGAAAACATGTCATGAAATGAAGTACAAAGAGGATGGAAGTGAGATCATATCAGAGCACGAAAAGTGGTGTCACCTTGAAGGCACAGACCCTTAGGTTTATTAACAAATCACAAACAAAAGCGTCAGGATATAGAGAGGTATGTCCTCAACCCTGGTGCTTGGTTATTTTTCATATAAATAAGACCAAGGGTGTAGAGGTATTTTATAACATAAAATGAGCCATTGGAGGGCTAACAAAAATCTTAGCACCTAAATGCCTGGGAATCGATCATGGTACCTAGACGTATGATGTAAATATAGTGAGCGTGAGAGCAAAAGGGTCTAAAGGCGAAATTCGGTGGAACTCTAAAATTTTGTAGTAATTTTTTTATTAAAATAAAAGGGCCATGAGCTAATTTTGGTAGCATGGTTGGAAGAAAAAATATTAAAAATTCCTTTGGACTATAGTAAAATCCCTTGGGAAGGTGTAAGGGTGTGATGATTCAGTAGCTATTTTCGCACCATGTTGGGCCAGGGGAAAAGTCACAGTTCAGTGGGACATTTGGCAGCTAAATCTAAATTAAGAAACAAGTGCTAAATTCATGAACAAGTTGAAAGTAGTTATGAGGAAGATTTAGTATCTCTAGTAGAACTAGAGGTTTGCTATAAATAAAAAGTCCTGACTAAATTTTGTCAAAAAAATAGCACAGAAAAAATAACTGGAAAAACACAAAGTTTGAGTTTCGAACAATAGAATTAAAAGTTTTAAACTTGAAGAGTACATTTTAGAAGAGTTATTTGAACAATAGAAAGGAAAAATTAAAGGCATGTGCATATATCCAATTCAAGATTAAGTATATCCTCATTCCAAATATATCGAGCAAAAATTCCTTATAAGCAGACTAGAGAAAATAGGTTTCATATGAATTATGTGAGGAAGTTGAGGTTAAGTTTTTAATGTTATAAGTGAATTATTGAAGGTATTGGTGATTGAGGGGGAAATTTATTTTAGTTTGAATATAAAATTTTCATTCATGGCTCTAGTGTAAAAATGGATGAAAGAAGAACCAGTGAGTGTCAAGAAAGTTGTAGCTTGAATATCAACGATTGATGCTACTTCTAGTGGGTGTTGGTAAATATTTGGATTTGTACCTCAATCAAATTATATCTAATAAATCATGGAGTTAAAACTTCCTATCATTTTTACCCACGAATTTAACAATAAGTCACTAGCTTCCCTTGTGAAGCAATCAAAGAATAGTTTTGAAGAATCTAGTTTTTCTTTATGTGTTGCATTGTAATTAATGATATTGCAATTTTTTCATGATTATTTCAATTAATTGTTGAATTAATTAATTATTTCTTAGTGTTCTTGCATAAATTAAAATAAATCTTTAAAAATGGTAAAAAAACCTACAATACCATTCACCCCCACTCTTAGTATTGTGTTGGTTTCCAACAGTTAATATGAGAACCAAGTTAGTTACGGTCACTTTAACAATTCGAAGAAAGATCAAGGACCATGAAAACAAAGAAGGAGGATTTACCAACAAGGAACCTCTGCTCATTCCAACAAAATCCATGTTTTGGGAAGTGGGGATGAATACTCACATTTAATCACTTGGAGCTAATGTGTGGTGTGTTGCAGAAGAATCATATCAAAATCCTCCAACAATGATTACCAAATATCATAAGTTGGAGTTTATGTGTTATGCTAAAGCCATGAATTTTCTGCTTGCTAGCCTACATAATTCAAATCTTGAAAAGGTAATGGACTAAACACATGCTAAATTTATTTGGGACAAGATGATAAACTTATATCAAGGAGACAAAAAGGTAAATAAAGCTAAAATTCAAGGATATAACATGAAATTTGAGTCTTTAAGCATGCATAGTGATGAAGAAATTACAAAGTATTTCTTTAGAGTTGATGAAGTTGTGAACACCATAAGAGGGCTTGATGAGAAGCTAGATGAAGCTTCAATAGTTCAAAAGGTGCTAAGATATATTCTTGAAAGATCTATTCCCAAAGTTTCATCCATTACAGAAATGACCAATCTGAATTCTCCCACTCTAGATAAATTAGTTGGTATACTCACTCCCTATGAGATGAGGATCACAAAAGGAAAATCTACAACCAAAGAATCAACCTTCAAAATAGAAAATTAGTGCCAAGAGGAGCATGATGACGCACGCTATGAATTAGATGAATAAGAATCCAACTTTGTATGGAATATAAAGAGAGTAACTTGAAAGTATAAAGGTAACCTACCTTTCAAATGTTTTAATTGCGGAAAAGTTAGTCACTATGCATCAGTGTCCTAAAAATAAGAAGAAATATTATAATCCTAAGGAAAGATTCAATAATGTTAAAAATGATAGAAAGAAGGCTAAGAAGAGGAGTTTTTATGTTCAAGAAAAAATATCCTCATAACGTGAACCTAGAAAATCCTCAGATGAGGAAAAAAATGATGAGAGTCCTAATTAATTTATGTTAATGGACATATAAACACTGCAAGTTGACGCTATTAATTCTCATGCTAAAGAAAAATAAATATCTAAAGGAGAACTTCATAGAAGAAAATGTTGAGGATATTCAACCATTGTTGTTGCAAATAGAATAAGCTAAGAATAGTCAAGAATCCATTAACCAACAATTGAATGAAATTGTTCAAGCATGTGAGAGGATGTAAGGAGAAATCATGTTGTTAAGAAAGGAATTCGAGAAGGCTAAAATGCAACTCAGTTTCAATTAAAAATTTTCAAAAGGGTCTCAATATTTAAATTAAATATTCAAAGACAAATGAGTTTCTAAAGATAATAGTTGTCTTGGATTTAAAGAACACTTTAGTGCAATAGCTGAATGAAAAGGAAAGAAGGTAATTACCTTTGTTCCAACACCTAAATAAGGGGTTGTGCAATAAAAAAAGGATATTACACAACCCAATAAATATCATCAAAAGAAAAATCAAAACGTTGGGCAAGCAAATAAAAATACCTAGAATTTAGCCCAGCATAGAAGACAACCTTCGAGGTACAATTATTTTTTCCTAGGGTATTATTTCACATGTAGAATCTATGGCCAAAAAGAAACAAATTGTAGAATCAATCTTTTGTATAGGTAGTGAAAATCTGTAAGCGTATTTTAGTAGAAAATAATTAAAGCTAGGTACAATAATTAATTTTCTCCTCTTAATTATATCGTGAAATGTTTTAAATGTCAAAATTTTGGGCATATAACAGTCAATTTAGACTCAAGGTGAAGAATATATAGCCAATTATTGAGCAGATTGAACAAAATCTGAAACTCTAGAAAGCAAAGGAGAAATAAGAAAAATGTGATAGTGCTTTATGTGCACACAATGAAGGGAGTCATTGGTATGTGGAAAGTGGTTGTTCCATGCACATGTCAGTAGAAAAAAGAAAGTTTCTGACATGGAAAGTAATTGTGAAAGGTAATGTGACTTTTGGCAACAATGCTCCAATCAAATTTTCAAAAGGAGTGGTCAGTCTATTCAATGGAAAAGGGAAATCCAAACTTTTTTTATATGCTGATGGGTTGAAGCATAACCTTCTCAATTTTTCTTAGATGTGTGATGAAGGATATCCTATGATATTTCAAGCCAAAAAATATCAAATCAAGTCCACATGCACATGCTATATAGTTGTTGAAATCGTGAGAATAGATAATAATGTCTATGTGCTCAAAGAAAAGACAAAGAGGTCTTTCTTATCAAATATCGATGAAATTTGGTTGTGGAATAAAATAATTCGACATATGAACTTTGATCAGATAGTCAATATTAGCAATAAAAACTATATCAAGTATTTTCCCATGATTTCAAAACTAGAGAGCACAATTTGTAAATCTTGCCAACTCAGAAAGCAAGATCGAGTTCCATTTAAGGAAAAAGTACATTCATTATTAAAGCCATTACAATTGGTACACATGGATTTGTGTGGACCATCTAGAAAGAAGTCACCTTAGGTAAATTATATCTTATGCTAATAATTGATGGTTTCATCATGAGTATGTGGGTTGTCTTCGTGAGAGAGAAATTTGAATATTTTAAGAATTTTAAGGAGTTCAAATCCATTTCTAAGAATGAAATTGATTGCAAAATAAAAATCATAAGGTCTGATAATGGAGGTGAGTTCACTTAAAAATAATTTGATGAATTTTGTAGAAATAATGACATCAAAAGGAAGTTCGCAATGATAGAGACTCCCTAACAAAATGGTGTAGAAGAAAGGGAAAACAGATCATTGCAACAATTAGCCAGAGCCATGATTAATGAAAGGAATATTCAGGAAATTTATTGGGAAGAATATATTAATAGAACAATGGTTATCCTAAAAAAAACTCATTTTAGACCGAATAGTGACAAAAATTCCCATGAGCAGTGGCATGGAAAACCTGCAATAGTAAAAAACTTTAGAGCTTTTAATAGCAGATGCTACATCAAAGAAATGATGAGAAACTTGGAAATTGCAATGAAAGAGAAGTTGAAGCCATTTTTTGGGATATTCAGACAACAAAAAAGGATACATATGTTATAATAAAAATACTAAGATTATCGTTGAAAATACTGATGTCAAAGTAGATGAATACGTTGAGAAAGAAGAGAAACAATCAGTGAAAACAGACACCGATGAACCAGTCAACATTGGTGGAGAGAATGTTGAATCATCTGTAGAAGAGGACTATGAAGAACCATTTATTCCTCATTCCAAATATCCCCCAAGGTATCGACAAAAACACCACACACCTGGACATATTGTTGGAGAATTACATTTTAGTGTGTAGACAAGAAGGAAGTTAATAAATCCCCTTATTAAAGAACATGTTTCCCTGTTTTCTGTGGATGAACCAAAGGATTTTGTACAAGCCATTAAAGGAAAACATTGCTTAAGATAAATGCATGAATAATTGGACCAAATAGATAAAAATAATAGGGAAGTTTTTTTGGGGCCTGCTAACAAGAATTCCATTAGCCTAAAGTGGGCGTTCAGGAATAAATTGAACGATCATGGAGAAGTGTTAAGAAACAAATATAGATTGGTATGTAAAGGCTATGGTGAAATAAAAGGACTAGGCTTTGATGAATCAATTTCTCTTGTTTCTAGATTAGAAGCAATAAGAATGTTTTTGAAATTTAATTGCTTTAATAAATTCAAAATATATCAAATAGATGTAAAATATGTCTTTCTCAATGGAGAAATAGAAGAGGAAGTGTACATAGAGAATCCTGAAGGTTTTAAACTGATAGAGAAACTAGATTATGTTTGCAGACGCAAGAAGGCCTTGTATGGTTTCAAGAAAGCCCCTTGGGTTTGGTATTCCAAGCTAGATAGCTACCTACTCAAGTGAGGATTCAAAAGAGGTGCAACTAACAATGACTTATATGTCAAAGAAAATTATGGCAACCTTATAGTTGTGGTTTCATATATTGTTGACATCAATTTTGCAAGTGATTTGTATTTTCTAATTGGTGATTTTGTAGCTGATATGAAGGATAAGTTTTGGATGTCCATGATTGGAAAAATATTGTATTTTCCTTGATTTCAAATTGTGCAGTCCCCTAAAGGGGTTCTTATATCTCAAAGAATGTATCTCAAATTAGTGCTAAGGAAATTTAACATGGAAGAATGCTCCCTAGTGTGCACTGCAATGGTGATAGGTTGTAAACTTAGCAAGATGGATGAATCTCCAGTAGTGGACCAAAATTTATATAGATCCATCATTTTCATCCTCCTTTTTTTCACATCTTCAAGACCAGATGTTATGCAAGTTGTTTCTATAGTTGGAAGATTATAAGAAGATCCTAAACAAAGCCATCTACTAGCAACCAAGATAATTCCTAGATATCTCAACGAACAATGGATTATGGATTTTGGTATCCCAACGGTAAATATTTTTCATTCACTATTTATATTGATGTCGATTGGGAAGGTGATTTAGATGATTGAAAGATAACAAGTGGTGATGCTTTCTTTCTTGGAGAATGTCTAGTTTCATTGTTTAGCAAGAAGCGAACATTCATTTCCTTATCTGCAGTTGAAGTAGAGTATAGTGCAACAACTTCTTGTTGCACTCAACTATTGTAGATGAAGAAGACCATGCAGGATATACAAGTGTTTTATGATCAACATATATGCATTGTTTGTGACAACAGAAGTGGCATAACTATGTCTAATAATCTATTTTTACACTCCAAGACAAATCATATTCCAATCAAATATCATTTATTAAGAGAGAAAATTACCAATCAAATTGTGAAGCTAAAGTATTGAATACAAAAGATAAATTTTGTAATATTTTCACCAAGCGACTTCTTAGAGAATAGTTTGAGTATTTGAGAAAAATATGGGGAGTTGTTCCCCTTTCCTCCCTATAATAGCTCTTCCTTCAAGAGGAAGAAAAGAAACTATTTCATTTTCCGCATATCAAGATGAAGATGTTAGGCACACATGATAGACATGAAAGAGAAACATGTTGACGGGTGGAGTATTATACAAGGGGAGAATCGTCTTTTTCATTGATGTCAAAGGCAGGTAGATACATGGGGATAAAAAAAAATAAGGAAATGAGGGGAGAAACATGGACATCAAGAAAACAAAAGAAGTAAAATGAGAGGAACCTGGTGAAGGAGAGGTGTAAGTGATGCAATAAAATGAAAAAAACAACACCATATCAAGCAAAACAACTAAGGATAAGAGAAGTGCATATCAAGTGGAGCAACATCCAAAGGAGATAGTTAAAGTTGATATGTTTTTCTAAGGATGTTTTTTGTCAAATTGGTGTTGCAATCAATGCCAAAGGGGAGTAATTTTTTTAATGTGTTGTCATTAATAGGAAAAGGTGTTCATTCATTTCAATAGGTCGCACGGGTATTAAAGGGCTCAGGTGAATAGGTTCCATGAAAAAGAAGAATGTTGAGGATTAGCATGGTATCACTAATGGCGCAAAAACTTTGGAGTTTTTTTCTAGAGTAGAATATCATCTTAGAGGTAGATGGAACTTATCCATATGGACAGAGCTCTAGAAGAGCTTTCGAGTGATATTCAAAAGTCTTAAAATGGCATCCTAGTTTGAAAGATAGAGCGAGTTAAAGTTGGTGACCCAAATTCAAAGTTAGAATAGTTAAAAAAGGTGGTTGGAAAACCTTTTGGCATATAACCAAGTTTAGTGCATTGCTAAAGTTTAACAAAATATTTAGTGGCGTCGCCATCTAAAGGACTAGGCATATGTGGTGTGAAAACAATAGCAGGAAAATTTTCCATTACCTCTTGGAAGAGCCCAATTAAGAGCTCGTCCTAATGGAGTTAACTAGGTGGGTGTACCCCAGAGGTTTAAAAAGGATGCACAAATCCAATGCGACATTTGATAGGAATAGGGACATGGAGCATAATACGTACCTATAAGAGATAGGCATAGTTCCCCACTCTCAAAACTAATCCCCCTAAGGGCTAGCCAAAACAAGAAATCCCAAAGGGATAGAAAAGGTGTAGTGTAGAGAATTTCCATCCCTGTGGAAGGAGGATACAATACAAATAAATGGTAATGAATCATTAAATTTTTTTCTAAAGGAATTTCATTTCAAAAGAAGCCCTCGGGGACCCTTTCTCTCTCCTCTCCAATAGGGCACGTGGTAGCATGTCAATGGTCAACGATGACATCAATGAAAGTCCAATTAGAGGTGGAAACACGGCAGGAAGTTTTGGAATTTTTGGGAGAACCCACATGGCCCATATCCAGGTGGCACGTGTCACCACTCCAGAGGCACCAGGTGTCCATGGTGATGTCAGCATGATGTCAACCTGGCGGGATGACCCTAGAAGTTTTAAAAGGTGCACAATAAGTAAACTGTCGGGAGGAGATTGAACAAACATGTTGGAATTGACATGTCAATATGTCTATAAACAAACAATGAGAAGTAGTGCTGGTAGACCCCATTCACAACTAATCCCACGGGAATGGGCCAAGAGGAATTTTGAGGCTTGAAAGGGGAATGCAATGGGAGAAAATGTGTTGGGACGTGGAGGACAAACGGGTTGTGACTGACAACATATCAAAGGGAGAAATGTGGCATCACCCCGAAGGCATGAGCCCAGATGTTTATTTACAAAGAACAAAGAAAACCACTAGGATAAAGAGAGATCTAGCCTTAGCACTAACTCTTGCTCATTTTGCGTAGAAATAGGACCAAGGGCGCACATGTATTTTATAAGAGAAAATGAGCACACGGATGGATAAAAGGAAGCTTATCACCTCAAAGTTTAGGAAAAGGTCACGAGACCTCATACTATGATGGAGAAATACTCAACACCAAAGAGGAAGGGGCTAAAGGAAAAATTGGTGGAATTGGAATATTTGGTAGAAATTTATTTATTAAAATAAACTGGTTCTAAGGTAATTTTGGTAGAAAATTTGGAGAAAACATATTAACAATTCCTTGGGCCTATAGTAAAGTTCATTGGGAGAGATGAGTCGAAATTTATTTTGGGACCATGTCGGGCTAGCAAAAAAGTGAAACTTGAGTGGAACTTTTGGTACTCAAATCCAAATGCAACAGAAAGTGCTAAATGCATGAATGAATTTCCAGTAGTTAAGATGAAGAGTTAGCATATTTAGTAGAACTAGAGGTTTGCTTAAAATAGAAAGTCCGAGCTAAATTATGTTAAAAAATCGGAATGGAAAAAATGAGCAGAAAAAATTAGATTTTGATTTTCAAACATTAGAATTAGAAGTCTTAATCTTGAAGAGTACGTCCATAAGAGTGAGTTGAACTAGAAAATGGAAAAATTAAAGGCACATGCATAGATCCAAAGCAATATTAACTAAAACCCGATGACAAAATTATGAAGCCAAAATTCTTTATTAGCAGGCTTGACAAAGCAGGTTTCATATGAGTTATGTGAGTAATTAGAGGTGAAGTTGTTGGTGTTATCAGTGAAATGCAGAAGTTATTCATGATTTAGGGGTATATTTCTTTTATTTTGAAGACAAAATTGGCATTCATGGCTCTAGTATGAATATGGATGAAAGAGGAACCAGTGAGTGTAAAACAAGATGTAACTCATATATCGGGGGTTGGTGCTCTGTCCACTGGGTGCTGGTAAATATTTGGGTTTGGTGATCCATTCAGTTGTAGCTGATAAATCAAAAAGTTGAAGCTTCCTTTTGGTGGTATCCATAGAATTGTAACAAGTTGTAGCATGCCTTGTGAAGCAATCAAGGAGAATGTTTGAATAATTTTGTTGTTATGTATGTGTTTAATTGTGATTGTTGATATTTTTATTTTTTCATGCTTATTTCAATTAATTTTTGAAGTAATTAATGTTTTCTTAGTGTTCTTTCACAAACTAAAATAAATCTTTTAAATTGGTAAAAAAATCCTCCAATATTGATTCACCCCCCCTTAGTATTGTCCTAGTTTCCAACAAGGTATCCTTCATACATCCATCTCTTCTATTCCTCACAATTTTAATTCATAGATCTTTTATCTCTAGAATTTATATTCAATCTCTTTTATTTCATTCATAAATGAGAGTAACAACATAATTAAACAATAAACTTTTGTATGTAGATTCTTTACGCTATTACCCATGTCATAGGTTTATGCCGATGATCCTTTCTTATTTATTATAAGACATTAGCATAGATATGAACCATACTTTCTACATGCAACTTCAACCATATTCTTCTAGCCAATTCTTGCATTTAATATTAATAGTAAATTAAATATTAAAGAATACAAAAATGAACCAAAATTCATCTAACAATAAACAAATGCTTGACAAATATTCTGGAATTGAGCATGTTCCACCCAACCATGAACTACCTCTGAGTTCCCCCTAAGCTAAGATCTCCTTGCTCTTTAGAATCAACCCCATATTTGATTTCTATGTGGTTTATTTTATATATTTCTTCCCAACATATTTTTTCCAGTGTCCCACTTTAAGGTCGACTAACCTTTTTGTCTAAGATTTTTTGATATAGTTTTTTCAAAAAAAAAAAAAAAAAAAAAACTTTGAAGCAGGTAATTTTCTCTAGCAGTGTTTTTTTCCAACCCACTTTGTATTTCTCTCCAACTAAGTTATTAACATAATATTTCTCTCCCATTATTTTAATTTATTTTTTAATTATTTTCTCCTAGCGATTTTAAGGGAAGGTCCATCATGTGGACTTTACCACCAACAACTTTTCCTAAGATGGCAAGAAGTCTTCTAAAATGTAGTTTTTTTCATGAATATTTCAAAGGAATTTATTTATTAAATTGAATAATAATAAAATAATTACATCATCACACAATTCCCATCATGCCTTCGAGACCCATGCAATCCAATAATATTCCAATTTATAAAAATATTAAATTCTTGGAAAGTAGAGCCATAGGGGTGTTACAATTGTCATCAATAATGATGGTAACATAGGTTGTAGGATCTAACACCCCACCCCACCTTCATTGACTTTAACCTTCTATGTAGGGTAAAAATAAGTTGAGATTTAATATGCATGACCACATTCCCAAGATGCACTTATGGAAAATGCGGTCCACATATGTAGAATTGACTAAAAACACCTAGTGACACATGACCATAGTAGTAAAAACCCCACTTGACCCAAAATCATTTCCTTTCAGTTTCATTTCTTTAAATACAAAATACCTTTCTATTTTTGGCATTTTTTCAGGTCCTAAACTTCTTAGGCCATATTGAGGGCATGAATGACTTTTTTAGGGAAAATGAAGGTGTTGTAAAGTCTCAGAATCTATTTCGCAGATTTTTCTTTTTGCCTCCTCGTGGAGATCTTTGAAACTAGGTATTTTGATAATCAAACGGATAACATATGTCAAAGTTACAACTTAGGGAAGTTGGAAGTCCTAATTATTCATTTATATAAATACTATGTGACTGTGATACTTGTAGGTCATGAATGGATAGTTTGATCGCTATTTTTATTAGTTCACTCAATATTCATTACGAGGGATTACTACCCTCTCTTACTAGCTGCAATAACTCATATTAGCTAAATAACTAAGATCCTGTCAAAGCATGGAATAAAACCATAACAAGATAACATCATATTATGAGATATAACCATGCACGTAACCAACATTGAACCAGGATGAAACAATGACAAACCAATCATAAAACCACACATCAAATCAGAACTTGTGCTCATTAATCTCAATAAGAAATAACACATAATAACATATGTATAGTTCTAACCAAATCAAGGAATTCCAAGTAGTAGCCAACCGAAAAATTGGATGAATCAAATCTCGCATTCATCCAATCACCCCCATGTCATATTCTAAGCATGACTATGGGATATCATGGGTTAAACTAAAATATAACCAAATAGGGACTCTTAATGTTAAACAACCTCCACCCTAAAGCCACAATGATCTCACCTAAAATGGTCCATAGATCGCAAAAACCAACACGAGGTTGAATTCCTTAGAATTTCTTGACCATATCTAGAGGAATTGTTTTGTTTACACCAACCCATCAAGGGATTCTCAAATAAAGTCATCTCAAACCCCAACCCTTGGATTTTTCCTGAGATGACCTCAACCCTTGTACCAAAATCTTTTGGCGATCCAAAGATCAACCAAATAAGAAACCCACTACATCTTGGTTATTCATGTAATGGAAAATAAAATTTTATAAACCACTGTCAATCTAGAAAAATTACATGGCAATGAAAAGAAATAACCAATATAACAAATTCATGCACCATGCATTCAAATTATAGCAAGGAAAATACACTTGCAACCTGCTACCTGCAAAATCCTTGTGCTATATGCTCTTTCTTTGCTTGATTTCTACCTTTGCTTACTATTTTCTAATCCTTTCCTTGTGCTCCCTTGATTTTCTTACTTATTCCTTTATTTTTTCTTCCCTGTATCTAATTTCTCTGTTCTCTTATTATAGTGTTATCTCTCTCTTGTTGAAGCTATTCTCTCTTGTTTTGATCCAAGTGAATAATGCTAGGAATGTCAAAGAGTGTGTTATAATGTCCATTATCCTCCTTTCCTTTCTTTTTATTTTCCTTTTTCTTCATTTTTCCTTGCACACATATTCTTGTCTCTTCACCTTCCTTTCCTCTTATTTTCCTTTATTTGATGAATTAATTTCCATTTGTTTCCCTTTCTCTTTTCCAATGCAAATTCCAATTTCTATAGCCAATAATTTACAGTGATGCCCAATGCAATATTTTCCCACACATTCAACTTGTAATACATGTCCCATGACCTTGGTTTTATTTTTAACATTTATAATTCCCATTTATTACATGGAAACTTAACCCAAAGATATTACATAGGGTGTATCATTACCGTAATTTATATAATGAGAAGGAAGCTAGTGCAATCACTTTCGATGGAATAATTTACATAAATGTGTATCACAAGTGACTTATTGCATCAAATTTTATCATGCCACTACTTGGAATTGGACATGAGTGTGAAATATCCCCATTTTTTCTCATAACCATCTAGTATGGATCCAATTTATAAACGGAATTTTTTGTTATTTTCATTATTAAAATGATTTTTAATTCTATTTAGTCACTTACAATTCTAGCATTTTAATTCTTTCCAACGCTATTCCCACCATTGTCTTTTATTCTCATGTTAAGTTTTTATTGCAACCAATTAACTATAAATATATCCTTTAATTTTAAAAGAAAAATGGAAATGTTCACTATATTTCATATTAAAAAATAATGTTTAAATAATGAAAAGATTTTAGATTATCATTATTGAAGACAAAGCACTATTGAATTATGCCTCAAACTTTTTATATCCTTTACCCATAACCATGTTTCTTCGTTGTCGTCTCGTCTTATGTGAAGAATTTTTTCCATTTTGTTTTACTTTTTATAATAGAAAAATAATTAAATGTATAATTTCATGTCATAGTGATACTCTCAAGCTACATAAAAGAAAAGGAATGAATGCAAACATATATTTCATGGACATTGTTGATGGGAATATGATATAATTATGGTTATTTACTTCGCCATATCTTTTACATTTCCTTTTTTAATGTATCCCTATCAACATTTTTTCAAAATCTCGTCATGTGCCTTTTGGGATTTTAACAACTTTCTTAAGAAATGAAAAACACAGTAAAAAAATAATTAATATTGAAGGTCATACATCCACATTCGATGAATTAGGGAGACATGGACTATTAAATCAAGAAAAACACACGGTCATTCAATCCAAACAAAGTAGAGAACAATTATACCCAAAAGTATCTTTCATGAGTTGATCTCGTTTCATGGTATCGAGCAACAATGTCCATCCTTCTATCCTTCACTGATTTTAATTTCCAATTGAAATAACATGAATTGTCCTTATCTATTATAATCTATATTATAAGCACATACATTTAAAAAAAAAAAAAAACCAAATCTAAGACACTACATAAAACACATCACATAGACATAGAAGGAACCACTTTCAATACAATCATGCCTAAAGAACATAATAAAAAAAAAACAAAAAACAAACAAACAAAAACAATGATTTAAACATATTTGAAATGTTAAACTGAACATGTGTATATAAATATAAATTTTGTATATAGATATAAATGTAACTCCTACCAACAAATCTTGAGATACTTTCGCAACAAATAATCCTTGTCATTTACTATTTCTGAAAATTAGAATGTTGGATGAGTTTCAATATTTTAGCCAATACATGGTGATATTTCAATGTTAGGTATTTTTTTATGCTATTTAAGATGATAGACATGTCTATTTTGAGATGGTGTTTTTTATGCTAGTTATGTTGATAGACATGTTTATTTTAGGAGTATTGTAATAAAGCTTACTTTAAATTAAGAATATTTATGTAAAGTGGAGTTAAACTTTTATTGTTAAAAATTTTAGCACATGCTTTTTGAAAATGTTTATGTAATTTATTATTTTATTATAATAAGAAAAGTAATAATATTTTAGGATAAATTAATAATTTAGCTATACTTTGTTTTACTTAAAATTTTGACAATGTGAGATATATCACGAGATAAATTCTTTTCTTCTTTCATCAATTGATGCATATTAACATTTACCAATAACTTAATGTATATAGCTACTAAAGGAGAAGTCCTTTCCACCACTTTTTTTCCAATGGATGAATTTAAATTTCAATAATCTTCGGAAGATGCTCCAAAGTAAGCCTTAGATTCTCTCTCACTTGCTATGCTAAAAATACAATGAGATATGTTCTTTCTCTTATATGGACAAGTTGGAAACACCAACATCCTCAACCATCATTAACGATGTTTATTTTATCATTGTTCTTTTTATTTATTTGCATTGCTTTGTATATGTCTCTGAGAATAATAATAGATATAACTACACTGTAAGGCATTCCCTTTGAGAAGAAATTTCCCCTACACCACCTTTCATCGCTCTATGCCCTTGTATTATATGTAAAATGATTAAAAGTTCAATAGTTCAATCAGAAGAAGGTAGTTGGAAAGAAGGGTTATAACGTTGTCACAACAACATTTTTTCTCTCATCATTGGTCTCACTTGGTTTCATCTGAACACCAAAGGTTCTCATAACAGGAATTGGTGTGCCATGGTAAGAGGGTAGTTGGAAGGAAGGGTAATTAAAACCTTGTCACAACTGCAGTTTTTCCACTTGCTACTAGTCTCACATAGTTTCATCTAAACATTGAACGTTCTGATACCAGGAGTTGGCGTGCCATGACAAGAGCGAGAGCTCTATTCAGAATTTTCTAGTGAGGTAAGAATAAAAATTTCATTGCAAAGTTTATGTTGTATTCTAGGTATTAATTGAAAAGTGGTATTACTTATCTCTTTTAGCTTTTCCACAAAACATTTATTTATTTAGGTTTTCACCAAATGTTTTAGAGGATTGCGACAACCTTCAATTCCAAGGCACATGTAACAATTTGGTCCATCTCATACTCTAAGTGTTGTATATAATTTCTTCTTACTTACAATTATTGCTAACCCTACACCATCATTTTTAAGGTTTGTTGCTTAATGAGTGGCATCATTACGAACTTGAAAGAGCTCCCAACATAGCACCAAATTTTGTAATGTGTACAACCCAGAGTTTGAAGGCAATGGCTTGAGTATTCTTCCAGGATTTCCAAATGATTTAGGGTTAAAATTTCTACGAATTTTTCGTCATTTATATCTCTCGATTATTTTTTTTCTATGTAGAGCATGGCACTAGTCAATTGATAGTTGTCAGTTCTTGTGTCAACAAAAGTTTCTTTCCTCCTTTGAGGATTGGATTTATATTCATATTGGAGCAAAATTAAAAGAAAAATATGGCAACTTATTAGTGGCTACAGCTGGTGGCATGCACTAGATCCACAAAAATATAGGTGATATGCACTTCCTCCAGTACCCTATGATCGAGCTCTGACTGAAGGGTAAGTAATTTTTGGTGCTTCATCAATAGTCTTGCAACAAGGAAATATTCATGTCATTGGTGGTACATAAATATAGGTGGTACGCACTTCTTCCAGTACCTTATGATGAAACTTTGACTAAAGGGAAAGTAATTTTGGGTTCCGCATCAATTGTCTTGAAAGGAAATATTTATGTCATTTGAGGTGTCCCGTGGTGGAAATAGAAATATAAAAGGAGCCTCTAGTTACTGAATAATTTCAATCAATCATTTAAAGGGCCATTGTGTTAAACTAAACATGCATGTTTTTCAAATGCAATTTAAAGTATGGAATGTGCATTTATCCTCTACTGTATGTTAATAAAATTTCATTAGAGTCAAAAATTTGTTTCCTTATTAAAGCAACTAGTGATAAAGTGATCATTTGAAAACGACTTAAATGACAATCATGATGGAAAGACTCAACGGAAATATAGAAAGACCCTCTAGTTACTACATGGTTTCAATCCTTCATCTGAATGGACATTATATTAAACTTCAAATCCATGTTTTTGAATGTAATTTAAACTTTGGAAAGTGCATTTATACTCTATTTCATCTGAATAAAATGTCATTTGAATGGTAAATGAATTCTATATTTAAAGAAACAAGGGAGAAATTCCTCACAGAAAAACTTGTTATTTAACTTCACAACTGAAAGAGTCTTTGATTTTATCCCTATGTAAAAATCAACTCTTCCATTTGATGGCCTAGATTCAAGCTATTAAATATGATCACGTGTATTCATTTGTTTTTTTTTCACTTGTGGATTTTGTATAATACATTGTGGTTTCTATTTTTGTTCCACACTAACATTGATGACTGTGTATAGGGATATGTGGATGTATGATCCAAGTAAGAATAAGTGGAAAAGGATGACATCCATATCAACTCCTTCTAACCCCTCTTAATCATGTAGCACCCCTCTTAATCATGTAGCAATGGTAGATGGTAATTTATGTGTAATAGGACGACAAAAAATTAGAGGTTGGATGAATGAGGGCAAAGTACTACCCATTAAGAGATACATGGCCTGAAATAAAGGTAGGATTACATGAAGGATGGGGGAAGATAAGAAATTTTATGGATGGTAAGTTCTATATTATTTATTTTATATTTTATAAGCAATACATTCCAAAGGATGATCAATGGGTGCTTGTAAAGTGTCAAACTGAATATTTTTTCTTGGGTTGGGATCCAAGATTTATTTTAGCAATGTCAAGAAGCAAAGAAAATATCTGTTTGGTGCATACTATTGGGTATGCACTAATTTCCATGATTTTTCCTATGAAAAATGGGAAGATCATTCAGAACATGAAATGGCATACAATGAAGCTTCCACACGGTATAGATTTTTTAGATAGCTTAGGGAATTGTTCTAGCCATGTTTTTGGTTATTAATATGCATTAAATGAAATATTAATTATGAAGCCTCTTTTAAAAAATTGTATGTCGTCACCTTGGATTGTTCCTAATCAAGGTTGTTATTTCCCACTTTTTGTTTTCTTTCAAGTATTTTTCATGCTCTCGGATTGTGCTTGAGAGTTCAAATATAGAATGTTTAAGATCCTTGGCACTATTTGCAAGAGATTTTTTTTGAATTCACATTTCCAATACCATATGTATTATTTTGTATGTTGGAAGGATGATGTGCATACCCATCTGTAATAATTGAAAATGAAATTTGTGTAGATATAAAGTTTTAATAAGTTATTTTTTTTATATATTTTCAATAATATGGCATGAAATACCATGTAGAAATTTGAATAAATAGTATTATAATGATAAATAAGAAAATATTAGGACTATCTATTTGATATGAAGAGAATAAGGTTTGCAATTAAGTTTTTATGGATGAAATAAACAAAACAATAAGAAATGTTGGCATTTGCCCCATAATTAGGGTTATATACGGAAATAAGTGTTAGGTTTTGATTTTTATTCATTACTTTATTAAATATCTAATAATGAGGAAATAAAACATTAAGAAAATTTCCTTTTTAGAAACATTTCAAAGAACCCTAACCCTAAATATACACAATTTTGGAGAGAAGAGAGAGAAAATAATTATAGAAGAGAGATTGATGACCACTATCTATAAAAGTGCCTTGATATAAATGATCAATGCAATTACCTAGGGAATATTCAATGGATATTATCTTGATGAAGAGGGTGACAGGACTAAATCATCTTCTTACAAACCCTAGAAACTTCCTTAAAAGGGATATTTTAAATACAGGAGATGAAAAATTATGAACTATCATGAAGAATTTAAAGAAAAAAACTTTCCATAGAATAAGAAATTGAGATTTCAAGGTAAATAGAAGAAACTTTACCATGGTACACATACAAAAAAAACTATTTTTAATTAATAACATGTAAAATATATATGATGAGCAACAAACATACAAAACAGAAGATACACCAGGAGAAGAAAAATTGAGGGATTGAGGTGTTCCATCTTCTCAACCAATTCTCACCTCATAAAGAAATATTGAATAATTACATAGGGCTTTAATTTTGCAATCATTCATTTAAACCAAATTCTCATTTTTACCCAGCTTTTGGATTTTCAAAGATACTGTGATCCTAGATATTGTCTTACCAATTTTAGGAACTATGTGAGCTTCGATCAACTGAGAATGATGATAAATTTGAATAGATTTCAAATTTGTGAGCCTTCCCTTTTTCCAAATTATCTAGCCCAACATCTTTTCCTACTATAATTTTTACCCTCATTATTTCATCTTACTCCTACTCATACCCATAATGTGTTACTAGACAACAAATGTTGGATTGCAGAGGGAAATTAAAATTTTAATATGTAAGTGATGGAGTAGAAGAAGCACAAAGGAACCCAAGAATGATTGAAATAACTTGTGATAAATTAGTACTTATGTTCCAACCATATATTTATACCACTATTGAATTTTTCTGTAGGAGAATCTATGAATTTCTCAATTCTTTCTTTATATTGCTTAATGATTATAATAGAATCTCATATTAACATAAGGGTTGAATACACAAATTGTGAATTGTTTATATTTTTCATCCATTTTTTTAATGTAATCACATAGAAAATAGATAAGACCCTCTAATGTTCAATTCTATTTCTCAAATATCTTCCATGAAAATATATAATAAATGATATAATGCACAACCCTACCTTGATAACCTACTGCTCTTGAAGAGTTGAAATATTATTTCATTAACTAATAGTGCAACCCATGGTGAGACAATACATGTCATTATTCAAATAAAAATGATTCATTAAAGAAGATTTCATTAAGAGAAACAAATATAAAGTAATTCCTTAGTCAGTCAATTCTAATTCTATTGACCATGTCTTTCTTAACAATCATACTTTTTTTATTATTCTCCTTACTAGAATGAAGAACCTTTTTAACATGATTATGTTATCTTGTATCTACCTCTTTTGCATGAAGCTACCTAAATTTTCAAAAATTATATTGAGTAATAACTCTTTAACCTTTTTGGACAAAATTTTAATAGTAACATTGTTTGATGAGTTACACTGAAATATGGAAAAAACATTTTACAAAAGGTTGAGGGAATAACTTCCTTAAATATAAGAGCTAAAGAAGCGGAACTTCTGTTTCCTTGCATTTTTTATTTTTTTAAACATAAAAATGCATGCACTTAAAATTGTATCTAATAATAGGCCAACATCCATAGAAAAAGTGGATAGTAAATCAATCAAGCCTTACTTCTATCTCTCTAGAGCTATCCACCACATTTTAACATTCATTGAAATGCTATGATCATAATGTTGTCTTATAAAATAAGAATGAAATTGTTATGAATAAAATGATATCTATTTATTTTTGGTGGTAATGATATTGAGGTAAAGTAAAAAAAATGACAATAAATGGTTTACAAATCCATCCTACCCTTATATCTAATTTATCACATCCCATACATCTCCTCAAACTCAATATTTTGTACATAGGAAATACAATTGTTTAAGAATAATTACATCCTTTTTATTTATTTGTTAAGGGATATGGACAAGTTTAAGAATAATTACATCCTTTTTATTTATTTGTTAAAGGATATGGACAAGTTTAAGAATTATTACTATTTATTATTTTCTAGTTATATTTTTCTGGTTGCATTTTTATTTAGTGGAATATTTGCACTGTGATCAATATAAAGGTTTGAGATTTATCTGAAACATAATTATCCTATTTATTTTTCAATTTAATTGAAAAAATGTCAGATCTATAAATGTCATTGAACTTTTATTGCTCATTAATCTCTACCAACATTTTTTAACTCGTTAATTTATATGACCGATATTTGCTTCATTTAATTTCAAAAAATCTTCAAAAATATTAATCAACTTAAATAAACATAAAAATATTATTAAACACACAAAAATATTAAAAATAAATAAATTTAAACAACAAATTATTTTTTTAGAAGGTTAAATTATAATTTTTTTTTTTGAAATTTAAAACCGTTAAGAGTTACCCTTCATCTCGGTCACCCCATTTCCATTAACACCTGTAAAAAAAAATAGTAATAAACATCCACGTAAGTTAAACTAAGTCCAAATTATTATTCGTCCAAGGTGAAAAAGCTAGAAGTGGAAGAAAATTATACATTATTTTCTAATCATCACATTGCAAAATACTTATAATTAATAAAAAAATTAATATCATAATGATGGGATTTGACAAGGTGACTGATCAAGGCCACCACCATCGCAAAACGAGCAGACAGTTTAAAGGTGTCTGCCAATCTTATACAACTATGAGATTATTGAAAAATACAACCGTATTATTCAATAAACGAAGCTTCCATTCCGTTTCCACTTCGTAGAAAAAGCCACGACTCCATTTTCTTCCCATAAAAACGCATCCACGCCACCTCACTCAACTAGCCATTATCTCGGTTGGTTTAGAAGCGGGCAGATAGTTACCCATCACCCTCGTTTTCAGAAAATGACATGAAAAAACAACTTTTTAATTTTTTTCAAAAGCAAAAGCATGATACAATAACGAGTTTATCCTTTGAGAAAAAATGGATTTCTAAAAATGTAGCTTGCCCACTCCATATCAATTTCATAGAAAGATAAAAAAACCTTTTTTCAAAAACTGCATAAAAATAAAAACCGTTTTTTCAAAAACTGCAGCACTCTCTCCATCCTCAACACCATGCAACGGGCATTCCAATTATCTTCACAGCGATAAGAAAGCTAGATTGAAAGCTCATGACACAACGATGCGATTATTACAGCATTATTCTAAAAATAGCAGATGCCAACTCCATTTCAGATTCGTTTCAAAAGCGCCCATTCCATCCTCTTCTCTTTTTTGAAAAATAGGCCTCCCTCATGATGAGATTATGGTAAACTAGCAGTTGTCCCAGGAGGTGCAAGGAAAGGCCGATAGGAGTATAGTTTGTTAATTATTAATTTGAAGTAATTGTAGTTTTTGAGATGAAAGGGATTTTGTAGAATTTTGCAGAAAGATGATGTTCAATTCTGAGTTGTGCAGTGACAGACTTATTATTGAATTCTCAATTATGCAGGTAGAGAGTTATTCGATGAGTTGTGTAGCAACCTTTACAATTAAATACTCTATGAAAGAAGAATGCATACCACTTACTTGTAAAAGGTTGTGGAGACTACCAAAAGCAACAAAAGACATAAGAAGAAAATGCAAATATCTACTGTCAAGTAAATAGCCATCTTGAAGAAGTAATCTATGTCATAACATAAATGTATATTCTAAGAGAAAGAATAATGTGGCCCTGTTGTAGGAGCTCCTTCTTCAGCTACCACCACTGACATCAGCCTTATTACAATATTGTCCATGTTGCGGTTTCCTTTGTATGCCAGTCAGTATTAAGCATGGCTGCATTAAGGTATTTTTTCTCTTTAAATAGACTACATTCCACATGAATACCATGGGTCAATACCATGGGCTGTTTTTATAGTTTATTATTATTATTATTTTATTATTTTTATTTTTTATTGTATTTTGACCTAGTTAAAGTGTTCATTACATTATGTCAATCTTTTTATTTAATTTACTTTTATTTTTATTTAATTTACATTCCACATGAATACCATGGGTCAATACCACAGGTTCTTTTTATGGTTTATTGTTATTTTTTATTGTACTTTTACCTAGTTAAAGTGTTCATTACATTATGTCAATCTTTTTATTTAATTTAATTTAATTTTTATTTAATTTACATTCCACATGAATACCATGGGTCAATACCACGGGTTCTTTTTATGGTTTATTATTATTTTTTATTGTATTTTGACCTAGTTAAAGTGTTCATTACATTATGTCAATCTTTTTATTTAATTTACTTTTATTTTTATTTTTGTGTAAAATTACACATAGTCAAAATGTTAAACATGACATAACAACATTTCTATCATACACTCACTAAAAAATAAAAAACTAACATTATAAAAACCATACATAACTATTTACTTGTGGATCTAATGGCCTAAAATATAAATTCTTGGAGAGAGAATGATCAAGTTTTGTATTTAAGTTTTAAAACCTTTCAAAGAGGGTGTAATGTACAGTTAAGAATTATAAAACGCAATATTATAATTTCTGATGTTGTTCGTGCATTGATGCAGCTTTGGAACTATTGAAAACAGGCGTGGTAGCAGTAGCTGGCCCTCAATTCTCTGACCTTGCTCATGTTGTATCTCATCTCGCAAATGGAATTCAAACACCATTGCTGTCCTTTGCAACTGATCCAACTCTCACATCACACGAGTACCCTTATTTTATCCGTATGACCAATAGTGATGTCTTTCAGATGGAAGCAATTGCAGCTTTTGTGGATTCTTATGGTTGGAGAGAAGTTGTGGCTGTGTATACAGATGATGACTACGGAAGGAATGGAATTAGTGCATTAGGGGATGCTCTGGTAAGTGTGGGTGCTGAGATTACCATGAAGGTTGCAATGATTCCTGGAGTTAACCGAAGCGACATGGGTAATGTTTTGGCAAAGTTGGCTTTAATGGATACACGAGTTTTTGTAGTCCATATGTATTCAAATGCTGGTCTTAAATTTTCTGCCCAAGCCAAGGACATTGGAATGTTGAGCACCGGCTATGTCTGGATAGCCACAGAATGGTTAAATTCTGTTTTAGATTCTGATTCTCTGGAAATGGACAGCATGAACTCACTTCAAGGATTAATTAGCTTGCGTCCACATACTCCAAATTCACTAAGGCAGGCTGTGTTGAGACAAAAGTGGAGAAAATTACAAACAGCTAACCTGATTAATGTGTCCTTGAATGTGTTTGGACTGTATGCCTATGACAGTATATTGATGATTGCCAATTCTATCAATGCCTTCTTGAACCAGGGAGGAAATATCTCTTTTGCAGAACGATCTATGCCATCAAGTGCTGGTGGACACGATTCAGAACTAGTAGCACTGAAGGTCTTTGAAGGAGGAGCTCAGCTACGAAATATAATACTAAAAACGTATTTTGAGGGCACAGCGGGTCCTGTAGAGTTAGACGAAAACAGGGACTTGATGGGTTCTACTTTTGAGATTATCAATATAGTTGGTAAACACTTCCACAGAATTGGTTACTGGTCACAGCCAATGGGCTTATCAGTTACCCCTCCGGAAATTACAGCCAACAGGGATAATCAATCTCATACAAAGCCAAAACTCTCTGGTGTCATATGGCCTGGTGGAAGTGAAACAGTGCCACAGGGTTGGATGAGTGGCAAGCAACTTGTAATTGGTGTGCCCAGAAAGGCAGAGTTCAAAGAATTTTTTAATGTGACAACATTAAAAGGTAGCAGCGTAGTAAAAGGATATTGTATTGATGTGTTTGTTTCTGCAGTGAAATTTCTTTCTTACACTGTTCACTATACATTTAAATCGTATGAAGCAGGGAATTCTACTCCCAGTTATGATGATCTGGTGAAGCAGGTTGGTATTGGTTAAAGTTCAATGACTCTTGTGTTGGTTGGTAGCCTAATTGTTGATGTGAAAATGAGTTTACCCTAGGGATAATCTAACAGCCTTGGATAATTTATCATATAGTCTGAAAACAAGTATTTGCATACTGCTTCAGTGCAACTAATTACAGTTGAACTCCTGCAGAATTTTGATGCAGTCATAGGAGATATTTCGATTGTCAAAAATAGGTCGAACATTGTGGATTTCACACAGCCTTATGTAGCAACAGGCCTGGTTGTGGTGGTTCCTGTAAAAGAGATAGGTTCCGATACATGGGCTTTCCTGCATCCATTTTCGGCAGAGATGTGGGGTATGACTGGTGCTTTTTTTCTCATCATAGGAGCTGTTGTGTGGCTTCTGGAGCATAGAATAAACAGTGAATTTCAGGGGCCTCCAAAGAAGCAACTTAGTAATGTTCTCTGGTATGTACAAAGTGTTGGATCTGTTTAACTTTGTTTTATTTTCTTGCCTTCCAGATTGAACAATTTATAATAAGATTGAACAACATATATAACTTTTGGCATTTAATCGGTTTTAAATTTTTTTTTTTTTTAAAAGGAGTTGGAACCTAGCTTTGAAGTACCTTGTTGTGTTGATATCGGGGGTTGCTAAATTGGCAGGTTTCATGAAAATTAAGTGTTATGTATGAAAGATTCGAAGATTCAAATTCTCTACTTGTATGTGTTGCTTTGAGTGGTAACTTAATTGGCAAGTAGAGAATATGTGTTATTCTGAGTGGTAACTTAGTTGGCCAGTATGTGTTGTTACCTATCAAAGATTTAATATTCAAATTCCCCACCTGTATATGCTTGCTTGAGGTTAAAATGATATTTTATATGCTTGCTTGATGTTAAAAAGATATATGTATAAAATTTTTACATTATAACTTAGTAATCAGAATCAACTTCACCAAATATCATGTAAATATGAAACCAATAATAAAAAATAAAAATAAAAGGAAATTTAGATTCAATGAAGTTCATTGCTTATTGTATAATGGTTTAAATATTTCTATGAAAACTTTTAATAGGAATTAATAAAAGTCTGCAAATGAATGAAAAGAGAAGAACAAAAGAAAATGTTAAACTAGGGGAAATTTCATGATATTGGGAAGTTCAGCCATTAAATTGCACTAAAAAGAAATTGTTAAATTAGATGGGAAATTTCATGACATTGGGAAGAAAATACATAATAATTATCCAATTTTAAGGTCATAGCCAGGTTAGGCACCAAATTGGTGTATGAGATCTCTTTGTTTGTGGGACAAGGGACACACCTTCCCTCAGGGATTTGAGGGCTAAATCTACCAAGACATACATACTCTACCCCCTTCTTGTTTTGAACCTGTGATCTCTTAGGAGGAAATACATGCTCTTAACCATTAGGTCCAAATTTGGTTAGATCAGAGAAGAAATTTTATGGCACTTTCATGAAGGTGTTTTATTATTGAAATGTCTAATATGTATGATTTTTTTAGAGAGCTTGTGTTTCCTCCTAAAAGGTAGGAATAGAGTATGTATGCCTTAGTAAAAGCTGCAGAGAGGTGGGTCCATTGTTCCATAAACAAAGGATTCTCATACACTTTAGTGTCTGACTTGACAATGACCTTAAAATTAGATAATACTAATAATAATAAATTAATTTTCATTTAAAAAAATTATATTATTTAAAAAAATTTATTGTAATTTAAATTTTGAGTTTTTAATTTTTTTCCTTACATTATGAAAAAAAAGAAAAAAAAAATATCATATTTAAAAAAAAAAATTAACACTTAATTTAAACTCCAAAAAAATTATTTTTAACCTTGTTTTTAGAAAGGCTCGGCTCACCACAATAGATGTCATAATAACTTGCATGTTATCCTGGATATTATATTGTTTTTTTAAATGGAAGACAACATACTTGAAAAAGAAATACAAGTTCATGTTATAAAACCCAAAGATATTTACTCATTGAAAATTTAATCTTTAAACTCTAGTCCCTTATAAATTAGCATTTAATAACTTAAATTAGCATTTAATCTTTTTAAAAGTTATGTTTTTTCTTTAAATAATAATGATGAATTATTTTTTATTAATTATAAATAATAATATTATATTTACTATTAATTTATCAATAAATTATTATAATTTAAAATATATAACACTATCAATTTTTTTTTTATAATATTATTAATCTTTTCCATACTTCATAAATTTGAAAATAAAATTATCCTAATAAATTTATTTAAAATGTTCCACACAATAACTCACTTGGCAGGGAAACCTTATGATATATAAAAACAAAATTAAAATTAATTTAGTAAATTCATTCACTTTGGAAGTAGAAAAAATAATTACAATTATAATAATATATTTCTGCTTTAAAATGATACTGACCACAGTGCAATATTGTTTTGTGCAGGTTCTCCTTCTCCACGCTATTCTTTTCACATAGTGAGTAATATTTCTTCGAATTTCTGTTGGTAAAGGCTTTAAGATTCTGTGTAGTGTAATGGCTTGATTTATTTATTTTACGAAGGTGTTCTCAGAATGATGAAAGCTTCTCTAGCTTAGCAATAAGGGAAAGGTATTGGTGGTATTAAATTACAAGTGTTCTGGGAACAAGTTTGTGCAAATACAATCAAATATAATGCAAAAACATGATGCAAATGTATATGACATTGATGCAGAGGAAAATACCAAGAGCATGCTTGCAAGAGCAGTTTTTATCATATGGCTATTTGTGGTCTTAATCATCAGTCGAAGTTACACTGCAAATCTAACAACAATCCTCACATTGCAACGTCTTTCAACAAAAATTCAAGGAATTAATAGTCTAGTGGTAAGTAATTCACCAATAGGATATCAAACTGGATCATATGTTAAAAACTATCTATCAGAAACGTTCAATATAGCCAATTCCAGACTAGTTCCTTTAGATTCAGTCCAGATCTATGCCGAAGCATTATCTCTGGGACCAAACAAAGGAGGTGTTGCAGCAGTTTTGGACGAGCTTCCCTATATTCAATTGTTTTTATCCAAGTATTGTGGATTTACAATTGTGGGTGGACAATTTTCCCAAGGTGGATGGGTATTTGTAAGTAGCCTTCCTCTCACTTTTGTTTTGCCATTTTATTTTTCTTCAATATGAAAATCCTGACAAGATCTATGTTGATATCAACAGGTTTTTCCAAAGAACTCCCCACTAGCACCCGATATGTCCACAGCTATCCTGGCCCTCTCTGAGAGTGGAAAACTTCAGAGTATCAGCAATAAGTGGTGGAAACATGATGCATGTGATAAACAGAACAGTCAAGTCAACTCCAATAAGCTTGACCTGAACAGATTCTGGGGTCTCTTCTTACTGCTTGGAATTGTATGCATTATATCATTGCTTGTGTTTTTCTGTCGCATGACTTACCTGTTCATTCGTGATGCTGGCAGATATATTATTTAGGATTCCAATAATGGTTCCCGTTCCAGCTTCATCTCAAGGAGTGCAAGGATTCTGAAAGAATTTTGCAGTTTTGTTTTGAGGGACGATGATCCTAAAAGAAACGCAGAGCTCCAGAAAAAGCCATCAGAGCAGAAAATGGATGTGTGCATTCTGGAGACTGTTCTGCTTTCACCGGGCCATATAATATCAGAGAGTTTTGGGTCTATATGAGATTGATTATCATTATTGGCTATATATTCTGGAGTGATAACCGACAAGTCCATTCGCTTTGACCAGTAACCAATGCTGCGGAAGCTTGTACCAACTACATTGATAATCTCAAAAGTAGAACTTATCAAGTCCCTATTTTTGTCTAACTGTACAGGACCTACAATGCCTTCCAAGTAAGTTTGTAGTATTATGTTTTGTAACTGTGCTCCTCCTTCCTAGTTCTGAATCGTTTCCACTAGCGCTTGATGGCATAGAGTGTTCTGCAAAAGAGATCTTTCCCCCTTGGTTCAAGTAGGCATTGATAGAATGGGCAATCATCAATATACTGTCATAGGCATACATTCCAAAAGCATTCAAGGAGACATTAACCATATGAGCTGTTTGTAATTTTCTCCACCTTTGTCTTAACACAGCCTGCCTTCTTGAATTTGGAATATGTGGACGCAGGGCAATTAGCCCTTGAAGTGATTTCATGATGTCTGCTTTCAATAATGCAGAAGGCCACAATTTTTCAATACCAGGGTGGTGGCTCCTGACAAAGAAAGCAGAGGGGTTGTACAAGCCCAACGTTGTGGAAGATAAAAAGTAACGTGAACTATCTGATCGTAATATGGTAATAGATAAAAGACAAGACTAGAGCACAAATTTAAGTGCTGGAGGAATTTCAACAAAAATGAATTGCTAGAAAAGGAGACAAAAATTACAATCAAGGGAAACATGAAGCATTGTGCATATAACAGGAAATTTTGATGGAGCTAAAACATATTGAACAATGTTGGACCTGCCAAAAAATCCTAGATAGAACAGGATATAGCATGTAATTGTGTACATTTTAAATGGTCGAAAAAATATCTCTGGAATTATCAATGCCTCTCTTTTGGCCAATTGGGCCATTTTATTCCCTCGTGTGGAAATATTGTTATTAATCAAAGGCAAGACAGTCAACTGATCAATGAAAATAAACATCTATCTGCAACAAATTAATCATAAGCATCTAGATTGGGTAGCATACCTCTTCCACTGATGGTACTTCCTTCCGTCTCCTCTGCACATGATCTCCCACAGAAACCAAGATAAAAGAAATATAGTTTATAGGTTCAAGGCTCAAGCCAACCTTTTACCACACTCATAAATGGTAAAACAGATAACCTGTTTCAAATAGTAATCTTTCGTGTCAAACCTCCAACAAAAAAGTAAAAAAATGGCTCAAACAAATTGAGACTCAAACTTACCAACCTCTACCAGTTTTCAAAAATGGTATGTTATAAGAATCATGATCTCTTGGCACTGAAAGCAGCCCTCTTATCAATGGCCATTTTGAACTGCCTGGAACATTGCAAAAAGCAAATTGGCATCCAGATTATAAATTAAAGAAATTTACCTCTTCCAAAAGATTCTCAGCTAAATTTTTTTATTTTTTTTCACGAGGAAGTTGCATTATGCATTTCCTGTTACGGGCATGTATAATACACGAAGCAACAGAAAAATGTAGCAAAATGAATCATACTAATAATTAATGCAGCCTTCATTTCAACTCTGGATCAATGATTAGTCTAGAAGAAGATCAACATGCCATAGCGCAGAGCTCAAGTCATTCAAGAAATAGACAGACTAGTAGAAAAAAAATATTGCGTAGCACACATATCTGAGAGTCGGTGATTCTGGAGACTTTCCATCTCTCTTTGGAATCATCAAATGAAGCTGAAATTAGCTGTCCTTAATAAGTCAGTAGGTGAGATTGTTTTGAATGGAGAATATCCATGCAGTAATATCATCAAGCTTTGAGCAACTTGCTTCTTAAGGCAATTGATGACTCAGTTTCTTGTAACACAGGCACTTCTGTATTCCGGAGAAAGCAAGAAGAGATGAAAAATTAGGGGAATGAAAAATGAACTGATTGAACTTTGAAAGATTATCAATCACATTCAAGAAAAGTCCTTGAAGCTCATGGAGCAACTGGAAACCTGGCTCTGATCACAATCAGAGACAACCTCCTGAAGGCTCAGAAGAAGGTTAGAGTGAAATGACATGCTAGGCTTGCGCCAAGGAACATGAGGAACTGTAGCTTCTCCACCCAAAATCTACAATACCTGCATCATTGTCAGTCTAGCTCCAGGATCGGGATGTGAACAGAGAAGTCCAACCAGCAGCATTCTTCTCATTTAGTTCTCATGAAAATTTCCTCTCAATCTTAAGTTTGAGGCCTCAAGAAGATTTCCATCTCTATGCAAACCCCAAACCCAATCAACCAAATTGCTCTCTCCAGGTCGCGTATCTGCCTCAATAGCTCTTCTTCCACAAGCAACTTCCAAAACGACAAAGCTAAAGACATCTATTTTGTCTGAGGCCTTTCCCGAGAATAAATACTCAGGAGCAAGGTACCCGATTGAGGTTGTAAGAGGCCGGAAGCCTCTAGTTTCTAGAGAGAGTCTGCTCCACCAGAGATGACAGAATGATCGCTCTGTATCTTCATATTGATATTGGAAATAGACTCTAAACCGAGCGAAGAAGTTTAGCGCTTACCCACGCAGGCGCATTAAATGACCTATACTCGGTGGCCTACCCGAAGATGTCGTATTTGTTGATAAGGTTTCGCCCGATGACGCAGAGAGCAAGAGAAATGTTGTACAGATGTCACGAGAAGCCAACAAAGTTGTTTGGTCCATACCCAGGCGCACCTGTACTTGGTCTCCCACTGTACATAAATTTTAATGGCACGTCTACCTATTCAGTTTAAATATGAATTCTCAACAGGTGTTAGTCAGAGGCTAAAATTGCCAGGTAACAAGTGTCAACAGGACATTAAAAATGTTGACGATGAAAAACTGCATCTCTTTCAAAAGAGAAGGCCTATCGGCCTAAAAATAACGTCATTATTGTGAAAAAGGCAGCTGTCCACACCACACCACTTCAGTTCTCATAAAATGCTATCAATCCCTCCACGTCTTTTGACAAAAACCAACTATTCTCTCCATCATTGCCACCTCGCTAGGGTCATCAATTCCCGAAAACGACGGGACCAACAATAGGGAATTGATATGTGAAACTGTTAATCCATCACTACCTAAACGGTTAGATATCACTATCAATATCACAACAAAGCAATCGAAAAGGAAGAGACTATTTCCGAAAACGACGAGACGAATTGCCCACTGACCTGATAGGGATGTTAGTTTTTAATATCTAAATAAAAATTCATGCATAAACAATGTTATGCTCAGTAAAAACAAAATTCATGCATAAACAATTTTATGCTCACTAAAAACATATCAAATGTAAAAACTTTAAGCAATTTTAATGATATGTAAGCTTTAATAAAAACTTAATAAAGATTCTTTAATGCGGAACAAGAAACTTAAAGAATCTAAAAATAAAAGTTTAAAATGCCCAGTAAAAACATAAATACCTCCAGCCATTGGTGGCTCACAATATATGCAAAGATGAAGAAAATTCCCTTATGCTTTTCACACCACAATTGAAGCTTGAATCTACTCCTTTTTCTCACCAAAATATGAACTGCCTTTTTACCTTATGGCCCTCTTTATCTCTCTTTTACAGCCCTCTTTATGTTATCTCCACTCATTGAAGTTATAAACTTTGCATGAGATAGTTTCTATAATATTATTACTTGTTTACTTATCTATGCGACTGAATATACATAATGCCACATGATACTACCTCCCCTCTCATTTACTAATTCAACTTTGCCAAAATCTGTACAACGGGACTTCGCTCTCTCATCATGGGTTACCGCTAGTGGCACAAGGTATATACATATATGATTGAAGCCTGTCAGTGAAATTTCAGAGAAGGTTTAAACAAGTAACCCCAAGCAATCAGATTCACACAGTCAAACCGAAAGGAAAAATCTTTAACGAGAAAATTTGAAGACAATCTTGAGGCAAGTAGAAAGGAAAAGATATAGAATATCTGAAAAGCACTTCCAAGCTCTGCTAATTCTAGTTTCATGGTGTAAAGCTGAAGGAATTGAATTAGTGAGCTTTGGGACCAAACAGAAATTTTATAGCCTAGCTTCCATCAAGCTTCTTATGGCTATGTGTCAAATGCTCCATTGATCATGGTAGAGAACTGCAGTGGGAGTAATGGACCACTCCAAAAGCTCCCAACAAGAAATTAATGAACTGCAGTTGATTTCCATAATTTAAGGAAATTACTGTAGTTAGTTTCCAAAAATTAAGGAAATCACTTCAGTTATTTTCCAGATATTTACTCTAGTTGTTTCCTGAAATAACTCCAGTTGAGAGAGAGGGAGCGTAACATTCTCCCACTTGGTCCATACTTCCAAACTTAATATCTCATCTTAAAACCCATTGATAATCTGTATTAAGCAATAGATACATGAATCATGGTGATAAGTCCTCTAAAGATGAGTATTATCTTCCATGTATTACGATGTATTTATTTCTATTAAAATTTATGTGGCAACAATTTCTTAATGAATAAACCCTATGTTTATTCTCGGTCCTACACAGATGAATTTTCTCAAATCAAATTAAAGTGCACATAAATATGAGAAAAACATCACAATAATTAAGAATTTCATTAAAAATAGCTTTGTTCATACGATGAGAATCTACATAATGGAACCAAGTCCCATATTCATTACATGATCCTTGAATTTAAACGGTGGCATGCCCTTAGTCAAAGTATCAGCGATCATCAACTCAGTGCTAATGTGCTCAATGACCACTTTCTTTTCTTTAACGTGTTCCCTTATAGCTAAATACTTAATGTCGACGTGTTTATTTCGACTCCCACTCTTGTTGTTCTTAGCCATAAAAACAACAGCTGAATTGTCGCAATATATTCTCAATGTCTTAGAGATAGAATCCATAATTCTAAGCATAGAAATGAAATTTTTAAGCCATACACCATCTAAAGTAGCCTCAAAACAGGAAACGAACTTGGCTTCCATAGTAGAAGTGGCAATCAAGGTTTGCTTGGCACTCCTCCATGATATAGCTCCACCGACCATCATAAAAATGTATCCTGATGTTGATTTGCGTGAATCAACACATCCAGCAAAGTCAGAATATGAGTAGCCAATCACATCCAAGTTGTCCGTCTGTCTATACATAAGCATGTAGTTTTTGGTTCCTTGAAGGTACCTCATTACTTTCTTTGCAACTCTCCAGTGATCTAAACCTGGATTACTCTGATATCGTCCCAACATTCCCATAGCAAATGCAATGTCAGGTCTTGTGCAAACCTGAGCATACATTAGGCTTCCGACAGTAGAAGCATATGGAATGTTCTTCATTTGTTCCCTTTCAAAATCGTTCTTCGATCATTGGTTCAAACTGAACCTATCACCCTTCACAATGGGAGAAACACTTGGTGAACAATTCTTCATCCGAAATCTCTCTAAAATTTTATTAATATAGGTTTCTTGAGACAGACCCAAGATGCCTGGAAATCTGTCTCTATGAATCTTAATGCCAATGACATAAGATGCCTCATCCATATCCTTCATATCAAGATTATTAGAAATGAATTGTTTCACCTCATGAAGCAAACCCTTATCATTGGTTGCTAGAAAAATGTCATCCACATATAAAACAAGAAAACAGATTTTACTCCCATTGACTTTAAGGTATATACATTCATCCATAATGTTTTCTACAAAATTGAAAGAAGAAATTACATTATGAAATTTCAAATACCATTGACGGGATGCTTGTTTTAATCCGTATAATGACTTCTTGAGCTTGCAAACCAAATGCTCACCATCACTAGAGGAGAATCCTTCAAGTTGTTTCATGTAAACCTCCTCCTCTAGATCTCCATTGAGAAATGTCGTTTTCACATCCATTTGGTGCAACTCCAAGTCAAAATGGGCTACTAATGCCATAATAATACCTAAGGAATCTTTCTTAGATACAGGAGAGAAAGTCTCCTTGTAATCGATTCCTTCTTTCTGAGTGAATCCCTTTGCAACGAGTCTAGCCTTGTATCTCTCAATGTTTCCCAATGAGTCTTTCTTTGTCTTAAAGACCCATTTACATCCAATGGCTTTTGCACCATTAGGCAACTCAACAAGATCCCAGACTTCATTACTCTTCATAGAATTCATCTCTTCCTTCATGGCATCGTACCATAATTCTAATTATTTGCAACTCATGGCTTGTGAAAAAGACTCAGAATCATTTTCGGCTCCAATGTTGTAGTCAGATTCTTATAGATACACAATATAATCATCAGGAATTACTGATTTCTTTGGTATAGTAGATCTTCTTAATGTTGTACCACTATCTTCCTGAAAAGTATGAGGTTCAACTCGTTGTTCAAAAATTCTTGGCAATTCTTGAACTATCTGATCTACTGGAATGTCGTCAACAGCTTGTGGAACTTCAACAATTGGTTGTTCAACACCAGTTTGTACATGAGGGGTACTGTGAACAATAATCAATCTTTCACTTGAGGTGGAAGGTTGAGGTTCTGAATGATCTTTCTTAGAAACTATGTTCTTGGTTTGATCGCTCCCACTGATCAAGTCATTTTCAAGAAACTTTTCATTTCTTGATTCCATAATCCTAGTGCTGTGAGATGGACAATAAAATATGTAACCTTTAGACCTTTTAGCATATCCAATGAGATACCCACTAATGGTCCTTGGGTCTAGTTTATTCTCTTATGGATTATATATTCTCACTTCGGACGGGCATCCCCAAACATGCATATGTCGCAAACTCGGTTTCCAACCTTTCCATAATTCAAATGGCGATTTAGGAACAGCCTTGGTTGGGACTCGGTTTAATATATACACTGTCTTCTTAAGTGCTTCAGTCCACAAGCATTTAGGAAGATTGGAGCTAGTAAGCATAATCCGCACCATGTCCAATAATGTTCAATTTCTTCTTTCTGCTACACCATTCTGGTCAGGTGAACTAGGCATGGTGTATTGGGCAAAAATCCCATGCTCTTGAAGAAATTTACCAAATGGCCTAGGTGCTTGTCCATATTCTGTGTATCTACCATAATATTCTCCACCTCTATCTGATCTCACGATCTTAATTTTCTTGCCGCATTAATTCTCTACTTCAGCCTTAAAGATCTTAAAGGCATCTAATGCTTCACTCTTTTTGTGAAGCATGTAGAGATACATATATCGTGAGTAATCATATATAAAAGAGATGAAGTATCTCTGACTATGTGAGTCCATGTATGGACTACATATATCAGTATGTATGATCTCTAATATGTTTGAACTCCTATTGGCACCTTTCTTTGACTTGTTTGTCTGCTTTCCCTTTATGCAGTCCACACAAGTCCCAAAATCAGCAAAATATAGAGTATTAAGTACCGCTTCATTTACCAATCTTTTAACTCTATCTATGGAGATATGACCTAGTCTCCGGTACCATAATTTATAGGAATTTTCATCAAGAACACATCTTTTAATACCAGTGTGAACATGCATTGAATCATAAGTGACATTGTTTTGTAAATTAATGCAGTAAAGACCATTAGACAAAATACCATTCCCAACATAATCAGATTTATAAAATAAATTGAATGATGTTTCTGAAAAGTTAAATGAATATCCAAAAGGTACAAGCCTTGAAACTGAAATCAAGTTTCTGGAGAAACTTGGTACATAAAAGGTATTTTCTAATTCTAAAACAAAGCCACTACTTAAAGTTAAATAGCATGTTCCTATAGCCTCCACATGCGAGCCCATGTTGTTTCCTGATAATATGCTTTGCTCACTTCCCATCGGCTTCCTTCGGTTTTGCAAACACTGCAAGGAATTCCAAGTGTAAATTGTTGATCTAGAATCAATCCACCATGTGTTAATATTGACATTAACCATATTAGATTCATAACAAACAAACAAGATTGGATTACCTTTGTCTGCAAGCCATTTCTGAAATTTGGCATATTCCTTCTTCATGTGTCCCTTCTTTTTACAGAAGAAACACTTGGAATCCTTCTTGATATCGGCTTGGGGAGGTATTTTACCTTTCCCTTTCTGATTGGCTTGAGATTTTCCCTTTCCTCGCATTGCCAGCATTGCACTTTCTCCCATTTCCATCACCAGTCTCTCTTCCTCTTGAACACACATGGTCATAAGTTCATTAATTGACCACTTATCCTTATGTGTGTTGTATGAGATTTTGAAGGGTCCGTATTGGTGTGGAAGGGTGTTCAGGATGTAGTGCACCCGGAAAGATTTTGATATTTCAACCTCGAGTTTCTTCAATTGAGCCGCAGTGTCCCTCATTTGCATGATGTGCTCGCGCACGCCTTTTACACTGGTGAGCCTTCGGGATGAGAACTTCATAATTAGGGTGCTTGCAAGTGCCTTTTCTGAAGTGACAAATTGATCATCAATGGCTTTCAGCAAGTCTTGGACCTTGTCATGTTGTTCAACTGAACAATGAATACCAGCTGAAATTTTAGTCTTAATGAACATCACGCTTAGACGATTAGATCGTTCCCATCGTTCATAAAGCGTGATGTCCGCTGCAGTGCTAGTATTATTGAGTGTCGGTGGTTCGTCTTTTCTAATAGCATAGTCTATGTCCATCCACCCCAAATGAAGGATAACTCTCTCCTTCTAGATATTATAGTTATCTCCCTTAAGTTCAGGGATATCAGTATGAATTTCAGAGAAATTTGCAGGTTGTACAACTGCATAATATTAAAGAACACACACTTATGTTAAAATTGAGGCATAAATAAAATTTCATGCTTTACCAATGTAAATCATGCTTTAAAATTGAACCTAATGACATAAAAATTGTCTATGGACTAAATTTTTAATTGAAGAAGATTCAATTAACCTTTTGAACTTTATGATAAAACTTGTTAATTCATAACTCCTATGGGTAAGTTATGAATATTTTATCCTAATTAATTACTTAAATATAATCAAAATTCTTGTGGGATAAAATTTATTATATTTAATATAATTAATTACAATTAATGTCTAAACTTTATTTATGTGATGCTAATCAATCATAATATATAATTTTATTTGATTAGAGATGCTGTGGCTATTCTCTAATCAATTAAAATTATATGGATCACTAGACATCATTTTCATAAAAATTAACTGATAAATTTGCATGAATGAAACTACAATATTCATGCATAACATTTAACCATAGGTATCGTATACTCATTCATAATAACATGTTTTAATTAGAGCTTAAATAATTAAATTCATGCAAACTAAATATGAGCATATTTTCCAAAATTGCATATAATTAAACTAAATATTATAAGCATAAAAATTAAACAAAATGAGACATATTTCTAAATATATGCTTTAATTTAGAAAATAGGACATTTATCCAATTATATTCATAAATTACCAAGGTAGAGATGTAAAAATAGGCTCTAATACCAAATGTTAGTTTTTAATAACTAAATAAAAATTCATGCATAAATAATTTTATGCTCAGTAAAAACATATCAAATGTAAAAACTTTAAGCAATTTTAATGATATGTAATCTTTAATAAAAAATTAATAAAGATTCTTTAATGCTGAACAAGAAACTTAAAGAATCTAAAAATAAAAGTTTAAAATGCCCATTAAAAACATAAATACCTCCAGCCATTGGTGGCTCACAATATATGCAAAGATGAAGAAAAATCCCTTATGCTTTGTACACCACAATTGAAGCTTGAATGTACTCCTTTTTCTCACCAAAATATGAACTACCTTTTTACCTTACGACCCTCTTTATCTCTCTTTTACAACCCTCTTTATGTTATCTCCACTCATTGAAGTTCTAAACTTTGCATGCGCTCGTTTCTATAATATTATTATTTGTTTACTTATCCATGCGACTGAATATACATAATGCCACATGATACTACCTCCCCTCTCATTTACTAATTCAAATTTGCCAAAAGTTGTACAGCGGGACTTCGCTCTCTCATCATGGGTTACCCCCAGTGGCACAAGGTATATACATATATGATTGAAGCCTGTCAGTGAAATTTCAGAGAAGGTTTAAACAAGTAACCCCAAGCAATCGGATTCACACAGTCAAATTGAAAGGAAAAATCTTTAACGAGAAAATTTGAAGACAATCTTGAGGAAAGTAGAATATCTGAAAAGCACTTCCAAGCTCTGCTAATTCTAGTTTGATGGTGTAAAACTGAAGGAATTGAATTAGTGAGCTTGGGGACCAAACAGAAATTTTATAGCGTAGCTTCCATCAAGCTTCTTATGGCTATGTGTCAAATGCTCCACTGATCATGGTAGAGAACTGCAGTGGGAGTAATGGACCACTTCAAAAGCTCCCAACAAGAAATTAATGAACTGCAGTTGATTTCCATAATTTAAGTAAATTACTGCAGTTAGTTTCCAAAAATTAAGGAAATCACTTCAGTTATTTTCCAAATATTTACTCCAGTTGTTTCCTGAAATAACTCCAGTTGAGAGAGAGGGAGCGTAATAAGGGAGTCTCCGTTAAACCATTGTTAAAGAAAGGAGGCATATAGCCGTTGAAAGATTTGACCGATTGGGTATTTCTCTTTGAAACAGTTGTTGAGGAAACCATATATATCCGTTGATAGATATATATCCATTTAGAGAAACGATATATATAAATATATAAAAGTTTGCAAAAAATTACCATTTGGTCTTGTCTGCATGGTTGGAATTCTTCCTTGTCATGTCTATCTGTTGTCTGATATGTCCATGTCTGGTATGATATGCATGATTGGACTTCTATGTGTGATCTGGTCTCAGGGTTTTAGTCTGTGCATGTGGCTCTGTGTGAATCTCAGTGTATTCCAAGTCGTTCATGTTATATTATGTGACAGGGACGAGACAAACAATTTCCCATGTTCAAAGGAATGGTGGCTGAGTTGCACTGTTCTATCTTCGTAATGGCTTTTTTTAATTTCAAGTATATATTATTATTTTATTTGCCCTCTGATTTTGTCTACTCTCATAGATATTTTTAATTCATTTCAGCGATTGCAATGTATATGTATGTATCTCAAATCTCATGCAAATTATTTGATGGATCTCATATCTCATTCATTCCTTTCATTCTTTTTTTTTTCATGGATAGGAACATCCAGCTAAAGAGTTGAGCTGAACTGGTAAAGCATAATCATTGCTTTTGGTTGATAACTCGCAGTGATTCAATTATAGGTACATTTTAGCTAAACTCTGTTTTCAAGACAAACGGTAGCCCTTTCATTTCAGTTTTGTTTTTTTTATTTTTTTAAATCTCTATGGAAATTTAGGCTTTATATTTCAAACCACAACAAGAGTATTTTCTTAATTTTCTGACAGTATTTTCTACTAAAAGTTATCAATCCATCCCATCTTTATTGCTTAAATTATCGTATCCATCCTTTAAATTACTATAGTTCTCTATTCATTACTTACTTCTTACTCATCCAATCACTACCATTATACATTTGTGATAATTTTGTTCCTCTTCTCGGTGGATTGTCTTCTGGATGAATAGTCCTATGTTTAGTGGTGGCTTGTCTGCAAGATGAAGTGTCCTATGTTTAGTGGTTCTACTTGTCATTCGAATATTGTTTTCTATTGTAAGGGAGTTGGATCACTCATCTCGTGATTTCTGAAACTCTAGTCTCCTAAGAAGTTTGGATATGTATGTATATCAGACTCATCCCGTGATTTCTGAAACTGGTTTCTTAAAAGTGAAATATCTGATTTTTGGTTTGGGGACTTTTTAGGATTGTTCACTTATTTTCTTGACATTACATGGATATAACTAGCAGTTGTCTCAAAAGGTGCAAAGAGAGGTCGATAGGATTTTTAAATAAAAAAAGTTGTACAAGAAAATAACAATTGATACCTTAAACTTAAGTTTTTTTTGTGTATTCTTTTCTTAAGTTTATAATATGTAACTATATTAGAGTTATTTAAAAAAAAAACATTCTCCAAGGTCATTACAATCCATGGTCTAATATTATTTTAGAAAAAATAAATTTAAACAAAAACCAAAGTTATATAAATTTTAGAATTATTAATTTCTATAAAAAATAAATCTGTGTACATTTACATTAACCAGAACAACTATTAATTTAACCCAAAAAAATATTATATTTATATCTTTAATAATTTATTTTTATTATACTTTTTACACACATTGAAATAAAACCAAACCAACTCTAAATTTATATCAAGTAAGCAGGATCTCCATTAATCTATGTTTATGATATCCTATTATTTATATTTATATACTTGCATAAACTTATTTCAATACATAATTAGAGGTATCGTTTGATGCAATGAAGCTAAGATTATCACTTCCGGCTTCCACAGAATATACATTTTATATCATCGAATTACATTGTTATTTTTAACTTACCTCATATCTGAACACATCAGAACAGTTTGACCCCAATTAGCCACATGGAGATGAATTTCTCCAGGGGAAGCGGCTGCTAGGCATATGTATGTGAGTACCAAACATTCAAAACAGGAAATCTTAAATTTGAAACAAATTTAAAAATAAAGGCTACCAAAATCAAAATCTTAGTTCACCCTTCCTTTCAAATAGACATCTGACACCAACCAATAAAAGCCCTTGACAGATGTTATTTGAACCCCAGAGTTGAGAAGATTACATTTTTCAAATCTTGATTTTGACATCATGATGCACACCAAGTGACTAATATGGAACTACATTGCATAAAGTAATATTGACTCCACCCTCTAAAATGAAACAAAGTTTTCATAAATGGAATAGATAATCCTTTTAAAACGAAACAAGATTTTCATAAATGGAATAGATAATCGAATCGTATAAACTTTATCTAACTAATCAAACAAATAGCAACTAAACATCGGAGCAAAAAAATTTAATGCAAACCCCCAGAAAACCAAAGATCAGCCCCCGGTCAGCACCCTGATCGCAGCAAAAAAATTAAAGTAAAAACCAAAAATACAAAGGTTTGCGCAGATGTTAGTTCTAGCAGCAAGATTTTACAACCATTCAAGAAGTTTAAGTTTTTCCCAATCCCATAGATTTGTATGTTCTAACTTCATAATAAAATGGAAAAACTTGAATAAAATTGATTCTTTCCTTCACTAAAGCTAATGATTTCTTCGATTTGTAGGCCAGTATAATCCAACAAAATGAAAAAACGTTTGCCTGTTGTAAATTTATGAATGAAATAACAAAAACTTAATTATAAATTTATGAATGGAATTCCCAAAATATTACTAAATCATACTATTTAGTAAAATTTACTATTTAGCAAAATTTCCTGCTACTGTTTTTATTTCTTACTAAATTTACTATTTCCTACTAAATAGTAATTACTATTTAGCAAATTTGTTTCTAAATTTTAGTAATATCTATTGAGTAAAATCTTAAAATTTAAATTTAGTAAAAGCTTAAATTTACTATTTGTAGAAGTTTATATAACTGATATGTTATACATTCGAGATTCTCCTGATCACACACTATTTGACTTCATGCACAATACATAATCTCTTCTACCATTGATCATTAATTGTGGAAATAAAGACAATCGCATGCGCACATTAAAACCATAAACATTCACACATATGAACACAGTATTTATGGGAAAGCTTAAAGCTGAAAACCCCCAACTATCTATATATTATATGTCATAGAGATCATGTAACAATCATTATACAAAGCTCCTCACAAGCTCTCAGTACAATGTCCAATTGCTACACACTAATCAGGTCCGATCTAGCAAAACACATACTCCAATCTCTGCCACCTGCTAGCCTGCCTCTACTGCGCAATCACTGCTAAAGAATGGCTCTGAATGAACTCGAATTGGTCTAACCTTGCTCACGCAGTCCTCACTGGCATCTCCAACCACTGTGTGTTGCAAATCATGCAACACTATAGTCACAACTGATAGTCACACTGCTCTTTCACCTACCTCTTCACTGGTCTCCACTGAAACTGTCCATGCACTGTAGTTAATTGATGTATTATTTAGTTCATTAATGAGTTAATAATTAGTGAATTAATTAATAATTAATTCACACCACTCTCACTAGTGTATCAATCAGTTAGACTAGATACAACTAGCTCATGTTGGAAAAATTGATAAATGGCATGTTTTGATACCATGCTGGAAATTTCTGAATATTTCGAACAAAACAGAGGAAGAAAAATTCCTCAACTAAAAACAAAGTAATGATAGAGATGTGGACAAAGAGATGGATTAAAGCTCTATTTCATTAACCATAAAAATTACTATTACAAAATACAAACTTTCTTTAGAACTACAGTTCTGGAATAAACAAAATACTCCTCACTCTGTTTTTCAATTTTTTCTTTTACACATATTTTTGTTTCAGCAACACACAGTCTGTTACTGAAACACATAGACAGTTGCTGAAACACTCTGGAAAATGCATTGCTGCTACAAAACACAGCGATTCTGATTTCCTCTGTTTTCTACTCTCTGTCTTCTTCTCTATCCTTCTCTATTTCTCTAACATTAAAAATACTATTGTTTTATTACATATATATGTTGAAAAACATATTTGACTTAAAACATTAAAATAATAAAAATATCTTTTAATCTTATCAGCCTTTTAAATGCAGTAAGCGGTGGGAGATAACGTGATGCCATTTGGAAAAAGAACAAAGTCAGTTGTTGCAGAGACGTTAACTCAGAAAATTTAATGCACAGTGGAGTGCAAAAATAAAACACGACTTTGAGGCATCCATCTTTCTGAAATATCCAAAGAAATTAGATTTCTGTCCACCTATTTCAAATTGTAGTTGGAATTAATTTCCAACACTCCCCCTTAATTACAATTGCTGCTATCTTGCATACCCAGACATTCTCTGAGAAAATCAAAACTTTTATTTCTGAATGGTTTTGTCAATATGTCAGCAAATTTCTCCTCTATTCTACAGTGCTGCAAAAAAATCTCACCATTATTAACCAATTCACGTATGAAGTGAAACTTGGTGTCTATGTGCTTTGTCCTTTTATGAAAAAAAGATTTTTTAGATAAAGCTATCGCTGAGCTATTATCGCAGTAAATGGTTGTGCCATGTTCTTGTTCATGACACAAATCTCTGAGAACTCTTCTCAGCCATACTACTTGGCATGCTGCTGCTGTTCCTGCCACATACTCTGCCTCTGTTGTTGACAAAGCCATAATTGGTTGCTTCTTGGAAGCCCATGAGATGGCTCCTGATCCCATATGAAACACATATCCAGATGTGCTCTTCCTATCATCAACACTTCCAGCCCAATCACTGTCAGTGTAACCTGTGAACATGAAACTTTCAGAAGAGGATTATAAAATACCAAACCCCTTCATTCCATTCACATACCTTAGAATCCTCTTGGCTGCTTGCCAATGAGTCTCTTTTGTTCTTTCCATAAATCTAGAGATTAAACTCACAGAATGCATTATATCTAGCCTAGTTGCAGTCAAGTACAAAAGGCTGCCAAGTATGATCTTGTACAATGTCGGATCAAAATCCTTGCTGATGTCTTCTTTGCTCAATTTCAACCCCATGACAGTTGGAGTCACAGCTGCTTTGTTTTTCTGCATGTTAAATATTTTCAACACTGCTTCTACATATTTAACTTGGGAAATGAAAACACCATTTTCACTTTGGTCTACTTCAATTCCAAGAAAATATCTTAAGAAGCCCAAGTCAGTCATTTCAAATTCACTTTTCATGACTGCTTTAAAATCAACAATGAGAGAAGCATCATTGCTAGTAAAAATTAAAGAATCTACATATAAAAAAACAATAATAATCTTACCTTCATTCTCCTTTATGTAGAGTGTGGGTTCACCATCACACTTCTCAAACCCATTCTCAATCAGGTAAGCATATATTCTGCTGTACCATGCTCTTGGAGCTTGCTTCAGCCCATAAAGAGCCTTCTTCAGTCTACATACTTTATGCTCTTGGCCTTCAACTTCATAGCCCGGAGGTTGTTCAACATAAACCTCTTCTTTTAACACTCCATTCAGGAATGCAGATTTAACATCCATCTGATAAATCTTCCATTTTTTTTGTGCTGCAATAGACAACACTGTTCTAACTGTTTCCATCCTTGCTACTGGTGCAAAGGTTTCATCAGAGTCTCTGCCTTGTTGCTGCTTGTATCCTTTCACAACAAATCTTGCTTTGTGCCTATCGATCTTGCCTTCAGCATTGCTTTTGGTCTTATAGACCCACTTAACTCCAATGGCATCTTTTCCTTCAGGGAGGTCCACTAACTCCCATGTTTTACTCTTCTCAATTGCACCAATTTCTTCATTCATTGCTTCAATCCATTTATCTTCATTTACAGCATCTTCAAAATGAATTGGGTCATCAACATGACAATATAAAGCGAATAAAGAATTCAGACTGGTATTGCTACTTACCTCTCCTTGTTCATAAATCTCATTCAAATTTCTGAATCTTGGTCTTCTTTGTGTGCTTGGAGTTCCATTCGAGCTTGAGGGCATTTCTGATCCCTGCGGTGTGCTTGGAGAAGCACTTCCTTGACTTCTCAAGGCTGTTTGAATTACAGCTTGTGGTGTGGTTTGTTGTACTTGCTGTGGTGGAGGAGGACCCACCAAGGAAGGATTATTTGCTGATGTCCCTTCCTCTTCTTCTTCGTGAGACACAATTGCCTTCACGTTCACTATCTTCTCTAAGCTTCCATCCCAAGTTTCATATTCAATGAACTGCACATCTCTGCTTACTATCAATTTCTTGGTGGATGGATTATAGATTTTGAATGCTTTTGACTCATCACAGTAGCCAATAAAGACACACTTCTCCCCCTTACTGTCAAGCTTCTTCCTTAGCTGATCTGGTACATGTGCATATGCTACACAGCCGAGTACTCTCATGTCAGTGATAGTTTGCTTTTGTCCACTCCATGCTTCTTCTGTTATTTTTTTCATGATAGCTTTAGTTGGGCATCTGTTCAGGATGTAAATTGCGCAAGTGACAACTTCTGCCCATTACTCATGAGGCAATTTTTTTTCCTTCAGTGTACTTCTGACCATGTCCAAAATGGTCTTATTCTTCCTTTTTGCAACACCGTTTTGCTGAGGTGTATACCTCACGGTAAATTTCTTTTGTATGTCATTCTCTCTGCAAAAACGCAAAAAGTCTTTGGAAATGTACTCTCCACCTCTATCTGTTCTGAGCACTTTGATATAATGCCCACACTGCTTCTCAACAAGAGTTTTGAAGTGGCAGAATTTGTCAAACACTTCACTCTTCTCTTTCAACACATACGCCCATGTATTTCTGGTGTAATCATCAATGAAAGTTAAAACATATTTATTTCCAGCAAATGATGGTATTTGCATCAGTCCACACACATCAGAGTGAACAATTTCCAAGGGTGATTTTTCCCTTATACTCTTTCCGGTTGGAAATATTTCTCTGTGTTGTTTGCCCAAGATGCAGCCTTCACAAAGGCTATCAGGCTTTTCAATCAATGGAAATCCCTTTACAATTCCCTTTCTATGCAACAAATTCAAGCCTCCGAAATTGAGATGTCCAAATCTCAAGTGCCACAACCAATTCACATCTTTCACTTGTTCTTGAAAGACTTCTTGTGATACAGCCGCAATAGTTCTTCCTTCCTTCAAATCTGCCCTGAGTTTGAGAGGAAACATTCTATTACTGGTTATCTGCACCTCTTCAATGATCTTCTTACTTGGAGGTATGTCTCTGATTGTACACACATCATTTTTGAAGAACACATTATAACCTTTGTCTATGAGCTGTCCAATACTCAAAATATTACATTTCAGACTAGGTACATAGCATACCTTTGGCACAATCATCTATTCTCCATTTCTTGCTAGGATACTGACTCTGCCTTTACCCTTGATAGATATCTTACTATCAGTTCTTGTTGTCACCTCAGATTTCACTTTTTCATCCAGATTGGAAAACATTTCTATGTTTCCAGTCATGTGATTACTACAACCTGAGTCTAAGAACCAAAAATCATCTTGTTTGTCTTGTGCAATGTTACATGTTAACAGCACAATCTTTGGATTCTTATCTTCTTCATTTTCAAAATTAGCATTTTTCCTATTATTTATGTCATTTTTCTTTTTCCTACATTCATTGCCATAGTGCCCATATTTCTTACAATAATGACATTGGACTTGGGATTTGTGATACCTTTTTCCATGAGCTTGTTGTTTGCTTGAGCCTTCATCTTGGTTCTAATTACTGCCCCTTCCGCTTGTGCTCGCAGGATTATTTCTACCTCTGTTTTGGCTTCTTCCATGACCTCTGTTATTTTCTCTGCCTCGACCTCTTCCTCGGCCTAATGACATCTGAGTCTTGAATGCTTGCTCAAAAGAGGAACCTGTTCCTCTACTCAGTCTGTGTTCATGAGACATAAGAGAAGCACTCAGTTCATCCACTGTGAACTATGAGAGATCCTTTGTCTCTTCTATTGCTACCACTATAGATTCAAACCTCGAGGGTAAAATTCTCAAGATTTTCTCTATAATCCTTCTTTCTTCAAGAGCTTCACCATGAGATCTTATCTGGGTTATCAACCCAATAACTTGAGCGAAGAAAGAATCTATTGTATCAGATTCCTTCATGCTTAGTGTTTCAACATCTCTCCTCAACATTTGCAACTTTGCAGTCTTCACCTTCTCCATACCTTGATAGGCAGTTTTGATAATATCCCATGCCACCTTGGATTTTGTTGCTACTGCAATCCATGGTAAAACACTCTCATGTACTGATTGAAAGAGAAAAAAGAGGGCCTTGGAGTCCTTCTTGTCACTCTTCAACAGGTCTCTTTCTGCTACTATCAAAGCAACCAATGCTATTGCATCTGTAGGTTCAAGGTAGCCATTTTCAACTAGCTCCCATAATCCTTGAGAAGCAAACAAAGCTCTCATAGTTATGGACCAATAACTGTGATTCTTCCCATTAAACTGTGGAAGTTGGGAATTTGTCCAACCAGTTCCAGCATCTTCCATCTTAACTATATAATAAAACAAGTAATAGTTTTCTCTGCTGGAGAAATCTGCTCAATAAGCTTCTTACAGCTCCTGTAGTGGAAAAAAAAACTCTGTTTTGTCTCACTGAGTGCCTAGACTAGCTCTGATACCATGTTGGAAAAATTGATAAATGGCATGCTTTGATACCATGCTAGAAATTTCTGAATATTTCGAACAAAATAAAGGAATCAAAGTTCCTAAAATAAACACAAAGTAATGATAAAGATGTGGACAAAGAGATGGAGAAAAGATCTATTTCATTAACCATAAAAATGACTATTACAAAATACAAACTTTCTTCAGAACTACAGTTCTGGAATAAACAAAATAATCCTTACTCTGTTTTTCAATTTCTGCTTTTACATAGTTTGTGTTTCAGTAACACACAGTGAGTTGCTGAAACACACAGACAGTTGTTGAAACACTCTAGAAAATGCATTGCTGCTACAAACACAGTGATTCTGATTTCCTCTGTTTTCTGCTCTCTGTCTTCTTCTCTATCATTCTCTATTTCTCTAACATTAAAACTACCATTGTTTTATTACATATATATGTTGAAAAACATATTTGACTTAAAACATTAAAATAATAAAAATATCTTTTAATCTTATCAGCCTTTTAAATGCAGTAAGCGGTGGGAGATAACATGATGCCCTTTGGAAAAAAATCAAAGTCGGTTGTTGCAGAGACATTAACTCAGAAAATTTAATGCACAGTGGAGTGCAAAAATAAAACATGACTTTGAGGCATCCATCTTTCTGAAATATCCACAGAAATCATATTTCTGTCCACCTATTTCAGATTGCAGTTGGAATTAATTTCCAATAGCTCAACTATGTTTAACTTAGTTAAACTGAACACAACTCCACCAACTACCTCAATAACTCCACCAAACTCAGTTACATGAGTTCTAACTGAAGTATCCATGCAATAGCTCCACTTAACCCTCAGGAATAGCGTAATTCATTCTGTCAGCTCCTGTGCCACATCTGTGCACTTAACTGAAGTGCTCCAAGAGAATAAGATAATGTTTATAGTCCAGATATTACTAAGAGCTAATAATATTCGACATATCTATTTATTTTAAAATGGCAATCTAAAAATAGATTCATGTATATTAAAATACCATAGTCCATCTATTTTTCCAACTTGACCAACCCATCTACAAATATCATCCATATCATCCTGGGCATAGAATATGATCGACATGTCTAAAAATGGGCAATAGTCTAAAAATAGGTTGTGCACAAAATGACACAGTGGGCCCACTTAGTGAAAGCGACTCTTTTCACTAAGCTCATCATCTTGTTGCAATCTCAACACTCCCTCTCAACAAGATAGGGATTATCTGCCACCCCGATCCTGCCCCTGTGGTATTCGAATTTGCTCCTGATGAGCGCCTTCGTCAAGATATCAGCATCCTGATCCTCCGTAGGAATATAAGAAAGTAACATGATCTTCCGCTACACACAATCTCTGATATGATGATATCGGATGTCAATGTGTTTAGATCTATCATGAAATACTAGATTAACCAAGAGTTTGATGCAACTCTGATTATCACAATATATCACAGTAGGATCTAAGTGTGAACCAAACAACCCGACCAGGATATTCCTCATCCATATAGCCTCGCATGCGATAAGCACACTTCCATATACTCGGCCTCTGCTGAACTGAGTGCCACGAATCTCTGCTTCCTGCTGTACCAAGAAACTGCTGTCGACCCGATACTGAAAATCCCCCCAGATGTGCTCTTTCTATCTGTTGGGCTCCCTGCCCAATCTGCATCCATGAAGCCACACAACTTCACCTCATTCGACTGTCTGTACCATAATCCATATCCCGATGTGCCTCTGAAATATCTCAATACATGCTTGCCTGCCTTCCAGAAGAGCTTGGTAGGCTTAACCATATCTTGTGAAAACTGGTTAACAGCATAGCATATCGACTCATGTATTGACTAGATATGACGACCCCTGGCCTTCGGTGGGGCATCCCTCTCTAGCAGGTGTAGCATCCTCCTTCCTCCATCCACCAGGAAGAGGAGTATCAACAGACTTGCAACCATGCATGTTAAACTTCTCGAGTATCTCCCGGGCATACTTACCCTGAGAAAAAAACATTCCACCACTGCGCTGCCAAATTTCCAATCCTAGGAAATAATGAAGCAGACCCAAGTCCTTCATCTCAAACTCCTTTGCAAGATCAACCTTGCATGAGTGTATCAACAGTTCATCACCTGTCAAAATCAAATCATCTACATAAAGTACAATGATCAATGACTTACACTTGACACAATCTGGTATAGGTTCGGACCCGCCTCACTCTTGGAGAATCAAAGTCCGGTGAAATAACTGTCTATCCATGTGTACCAAGCACGAGGTGCTTGTTTCAACCCATACAACGCTCTCTTGAGCCTGCACACATGCGACTCGCTGCTGAAGATCTCGAAACCTTCGGGCTGCTCTATGTACACCTCCTCCTCAATCACTCCATTGAGGAATGCAGTCTTTCACATCCATCTGATGAATGTGCCACCCCATCTGCGCTGAGAGAGCAAGAATCGTCCGTATGGAAGAATACCTTGTGACAGGTGCAAAGGTATCCTCATAATCGATCCCCTCAATCTGTGAAAAGCCTCGGGCAACAAATCTTGACTTGTACTTCTCCACACTCTCGTCAGCTGCCTGCTTCACTTTGTAGATCCATCTCGAACCCACCACTGATTTCCCTTCCGGTCTCGGGACAATCTCCCATGCACTGTTTCTGACAATCGAATCATACTCTTCGATCATGGCGTCTACCCATGCGGGCTCCTCCACAGCTTCCTCGAAAGAGGATGGCTCTGTCACGACACATTGACTCATAAGAGCCATGTATCGAGTGTACTGATCCGATGACTGTCTCTGTCTGCACTGTGCTGTAGGTGGTCCTACAACCTTCTCTGCATCTTGAGCCAGTCGCTCAGCTTCTGTAGCACGCTTGTGACCTCTGATGGTTGGCGCTGCATGAGTGGTTTCTTCCACTCCATGAATCTCATCTTGTGGCTGATCCACATCCTGAGACTCATCCTTAGGAGCTAACATCTCCTCATCTGCATGCAAGTGTGGCTCCCTCTCAAAGCGAAGACACTTCATGGCTTCCTCATGAAATTTGATATCCGTCGTACAAAAATCATACTTTCACGGAAAATAAGCAGGGACAGTTGTGGGGTGTATCGGTGTACCCCACAAATATCCCAGCCTGCGGTCAGCTCTAGCTTCTTCCTGGCATCCTTCGTCACATGAATGTAAACAGGTGAACCAAAAATCCTCAAATGGGAAATATCAGGCTTCTTACCAGAAAACACCTCCTCGGGTGTACTCATGCCAAGTATCCTGTGAGGACAATGGTTTTGCACATAAACCGCAGAATTGCATGCCTCAGCCCATGAGTGTATGGGAAGGCCCTGATCATGCAACATCTCCTGTGCAGCACCCATGATCGTTTTGTTCTTCTGCTCAACAACCCCATTCTGTTGTGTTTTATGAGGCGCTATGAGCTCTCTTCGAATTCCTTCTATGCTGCAAAAGTCCTTGAATTCACCAAAGATGAATTCACCACCATTGTCGCTCCTAAGAGCCTTCACCTGCTTCCCCGATTCTTTCTCAACCAGTGCCTTCAACTCACGGAACTTTGAGTATGTCTCGCTCTTCTTCTTCCTGAAGAATATCCAGCACTTACGAGAAAAATCATCAACAAATATCACATAGTAGTTGTGCTTTGATGTCGAAGCTACTGAGAAAGGTCCACACACGTCTGTGTGAATTCTCTCAAGGATCGTCGCGGCGTGACTATCCTTCTCATGAAAGGTGGCTTTCACAAATTTTCCCAATGTACATCCCTTACACTGATCTGACTACAAAAGTGCACCTTTGGGAAGCCATGTAGAAATCTGCTGCAAAATTTTCAAAGCTCCATGGTGAAGATGGCCCAATCTCCTGTGCCATAGCTTGCCCTCATCCCAGCTCACCACTCCTTCTGCCTTGCCTACCATTACTGCGCAGCCATCTACCTACAATTGATAAAGGTTCTTAACTCGAACCCCTATCCTCCAAGTTTCACCAGTTGCCTTACTGCGCAGGAAAGCCTTTCCCTCGCTAAAGACAACATCATATCCCTTGTCTTCTAACATGGCCACCGAGATCAGATTCTTATTCAATCCTGGAACATGCATCACTTTCTTCAATATAAAGGGTTTACTAGACTCCCTCTCAAAGGAAATGGTACCGATACTGGTCGCACTGGATCTACCATCATCGCCCATCTCGATGTGCACTCCAAGATCTTTCTCATCCAGATCAGTAAACAAATCTTTGTCACTGGGGTCATATGAAAAGACGCACCACTGTCAAGAAACCACACTGATCCCGTCACACTTGAGAGTAAGCATGCGATCAGCGAAAAATCCAGCTCAAACTGCGAGGCTAAGGCCTCTCCAGCTGTAGATCCAGCAGCCTTCTTATTTTTCTTCTTCTGTGGACAATTAGTGGTGTAATGTCCGTGTTGGTGACAGTGAAAGCACTTCACCTTGGACATGTCCTGCTTCTTGCCTTTCGCACCAGATTGAGAAGCATTCTTCTTGCTCTTCCCCTTCCTTGATTTCGCAGCCAAACCGCAATTTTCTTCATCTGCACTCTTTCATGAAGATCTATCCCTCGTATTTCGCCTTATCTCCTCTTGCACAACATCCAACCAAAGTCGCTCCCATCCTAGAAATTTCTCCCGACCATTGACAGAGTCCTGATAGGAATTCCAACTCTTCGAAAGCCCAAGGAGAGCCAAGCTCACCAAGTCCTCGTCATCTACAGTAACCCCCACACTTCCCAGCTCATCCCTGCACTAGAAAAAATTCATGAGGTACTTGGGTATATTCTCGCCTTTCTCCATTTTTATGTTCGTGAGTTTATCCTTGAGTGCCAACTTCCTCTGGTCGCTCTTGCTTTGAAATAAATCTGTCAAAGCTTTCCACATCAATAATGGAGAGGCTTTACCATGAAGGCTGGACACTATGTGATCCTTCACACCTTCCAACAAAATCCTTCGACACTTTGATGTCTTCTTTTGCCATGTGTCAAGTGCGGCAACATCGCTAGAAGCAGGTTTTGGAATGTATGCATCTATGAACTCCTTCAACCCATTGTCATCTAGCACCGCCTCCATCCTGTCCTTCCATGAAATATAATTTGAGCTTCCCTCAAGGGCGTACTCTAATCGCAATCCATTGAAAGACATCTCAACTTCGACACCAAGAAAGCACTGCTACAAATTTGAATTCCACCAGCACAAATCTCAATCGCTTCAATGTTTTGCAATTTCTCCAATGATCAATATCGCTCTGATACAATGTAGAAATTTATATAACTGATATGTTATACTTCCAAGATTCTCCTGATCACACATTATTTGACTTCATGCACAATACATAATCTCTTCTACCATTGATCACTAATTGCTGAAATAAAAACAATCGCATGCACACAGTAAAACCATAAACACTCACACATATGAACACAATATTTATGGGAAAGCTTAATGCTGAAAACCCCCAACTATATATATATATTATATGTCATAGAGATCATGTAACAATCATTATACAAAGCTCCTCACAATCTCTCAGTGCAATCTCCAATTGCTACACACTAATCAGGTCCGTTCTAGCAAAACACATGCTCCAATCTCTGCCACCTGCTAGGCTACCTCTACTGCGCAATCACTGCTGAGGAATGGCTCTGAATGAAATCTAATTGGTCTAGCCTCACTCACGCAATCCTCATTGGCATCTCCAACCACCGTGTGTTGCAAATCATGCAACACTAGTCACAACTGATAGTCACACTGCTTTTTCACCTACCTCTTCACTGGTCTCCACTGAAAATGTCCATGCACTATAGTTAACTGATGTATTCTTTAGTTGATTAATGATTTAATAATTAGTGAATTAATTAAAACCAAATTCACATTTATCTTTTTTCACTTGGGTCCGCCAGTTTCACACAATACGTGTGCGAGGGAAGTGTTGCACAACTTAGCTCACGTTGAAATTTCATAATCACTCCATATTTTTCATGAGGCATGTCATTTTTATGTACGCTAACATTTTGAATGGCAAAAGACACTTAAAGAAACATGAATTTCTGAAAAACATAAATTTATTATTTCTCTTAGTTGCCTAACCCAGATTTTTGATCAAAATGTCTAAAAAGTTGAGATTTGGTATTTTTCATGAGGGGTGTCACTTTTATGTACGCTAACATTTTGAATGGAAAAAGACACTTATAGAAAGTATTAAAAATATGACAACAAATGTAAATAATATAATTTTGGGCAAATTATTTATTACCCATAAATTGTTTGAGTAACGAAACGAAGTTAGAATAACGAAATAGCTCAAGTTAAATTTGATGGCCCGAGAGGCTTGTAAAATGTGGAGAACCATTTTGATTAATAGAGTTTCCAATCCCTTGTTCCGTGGAGGTTTCCTTGACACCCTGTCCAGGTTTTACCACGTAAAGAAATGTGTTTACACCTTGTGTGTGTTTTCATTCAGTTTTAATTTTCCCTTTTCGTTTAAATGAATTTCTTGGTTCAATAAGTGGTATCAGAGCTTACCAGAGTTGCAATTCCACTGGATTATAAAAACCTTTGCCTCTATTCAAAATCAAAGGGCGTTTGTAATCACCGTGAGAGAACTCTGAGCATTTGCATTTGTAACCACCATGACAGAAGTTTGAACGTTTGCGTTTGCAACCACCGTGAGAGAAAGAAGTCTGCGCATGCTGGAACGAGGCCCAAGCTTGAGGGAAAGATCGTCCAATGCTGGATTTGATTAATGCTACTTAACGCTGGAGAAGTCTGATGTGGGTTGCCATCTGCTGGAAAAAGAAGGCTGTTGAGGGCCGTGACAAGAGATTGCAGAGGGAGAGACAGTTGCCATCTCGATTTTCCAACCAATAGAATCCACTAAAGAAAGAAGCCTACCGACTATCAAGAATAATCATGGTACCTATTTCCAACAGAAGAAAAAATATTTTTTTTTCTTGCCTGATTGTCAAAGCCAGTAAAAAGAAGAAGTCGGGTTTATTCAGCACTACTGGTAGAAGACAAATTTGCCGAGTTACATTGTGCCAGGTGGTCTGAGGAGTCTAGGTAATTTACTTCTCAATTTCAGAAATTTGAAATTCTATATATGAATATGTTTAGGATTTTTTTTTTGGAAATCTCAGAGTTTTTTGTTGAATAAGGTTCTGCAATTCTAAAACCTTTGGGTGATTTCAAAGTCAATTTTTTTATAAAAGAGAATTTTTAGAATTCTGGAAATTTAATAGCTTAAAAATTATGGAAATTGGAATAGAGAAGTTTTCTCACGAAGGAGATTGGAATAGTTTTTGAAATAATTTTTTTCTGGAAATTTAAAACAAGAAGAAAATCATATTCTCGAAATTTAAAACAAGAAAGGAATTATGAATATTGGAAACTAGAAATAAACCCTAGCTCAAAAATGGGAAACAATAAAATTTGTTTGAAACCCTAGTCGAAAATTCAAGAGAGAATGGAAAATCAAGAATCAAGAGTAGAAAGATTAGTAGGAAGAAATGGAAAAAATGACAAATGCAAAGTTCGAGGTGGATAAATTCACTAGGAAAAACAATTTTGCATTGTGGAAACTGAAGGTTAGGGATTTTCTGGTGCAACAAGGATTACACAAAGCATTAGATGGGGTAAAGAAAAAATTGTCAAGCATGACAGATTCAGACTGGTAGGACTTGAATGACCGAGCTCTCAGTACCATTCGGTTATATTTGGCAGATGAGGTTCTCTTTAATATTGTTGGAGAGAGTATAGCAGATTTCCTTGGGAGTTTTGGATTCGAATGGGTATAAATTTACAGGTCATAATGGAGTGATGAAAGTCTCAAAAGGAGCCTTGGTTGTTATGAAGGTTGAAAAGATCGGAAATCTATAAAGACTTAAAGGAAGCACTCAAGTTAGTGAAGCAGCAATTATATCAGAAAAAGCAGAAGAAGATTCTCGTCTATAGCATCAACGATTGGGTCACATGAGCGAGAAAGGTCTTCAGGTACTGATGAACTGCAAGTTGCTTCCTGATTTGAAATCCTTGAAGTTGGATTTTTGTAAACATTGTGTGTTTGGAAAACAATGTAAACAAAGGTTTAAGACTTGAAATCATCATAGTAAACAAATTTTAGACTACATTCATTCTGATCTATAGGGACCATCTCCTAGTGTGTCTTATGGAGGTGCATTATATTTCGTAACATTTATTGATGATTTCTCCTAGAAATTTTGGGTATATATGTTGAAAAAGAAGCTGATATATTTAATGTTTTTAAACAATTTAAAGCAATGGTGGAAAAGAAAACAGGCAAATCAATAAATTTTTTAAGAACTGACAATGGCGATGAATTTACTTCTTTATAATTTGAACAATTCTGTAAGGATGAAGGGATTGTTAGATATAAAACTATTTTTTATACTCCTTAGCAAAATGGTGTTGCTGAACGGATGAACGGAACTCTTATGGAAAGATCCAGAAGCATGATCAGCAATGATAACCTGCCAAAGGAGTTGTGGGAAGAAGCAGTATCCACTGCTTGTTATTTAGTGAACAGATCACCTTCGGTTGCAATAAACTGTAAAATTCCTAAAGAAGTTTGGTCGGGTTAGTCTTGTGATTATTCGCATTTGAATATTTTTGGTTGTGATGCCTATGCTCTTATTCCTCGAAATCAACGTTCAAAGTTAGATCCAAAATCAAAATGTTGTGTCTTCGTTGGATATGATTATGCAGTGAAGGGATATAGGTTGTGGGATCCTTCTTCATGGAAGATAGTCATTAGTAGAGATGTAACATTTGATTAATCTTCTCTTCCAAAATTAGATGTTGGAAAAGATGAACAAGAGAAAGTATCGCCAAATCAGCAGATTCAATTGGCAACTAAACATTTTCTAGAAAGTCAAAAGGAAGGAGATACCTCTCATGAAAAGGGTGAAGAAGGAAAGGAAACTGGAGAAATTCCAGAACCAATCTAGCAACCAGTCACTCTACGAAGGTCTACAAGGGAAAGAAAAACACCTAAAAGGTATGAGGATTTTGCTGAGAACCTTCTTATTATCAGGAGGCAGTAGATGATGCAGATAGTGAGATATGGAAAAAGGGTATGGAAGAAGAAATGGATTCCTTAGCCAATAACAATACTTGGGATCTTATAGAACTTCCTGAAGGGAGAAGTGTTGTTGAGTGCAAATGGGTCTTCAAGTTGAAAAGAAAAGTTGATGGAAGTATTGAGAGGTATAAGGCGAGACCGGTTGCAAAAGGGTATTCTTAGGTTGAAGGTATTGATTTTCATGAGATTTTCTCACCAGTAGTTAAACTTGTTTCTATTTGTACTGTGTTAGCACTAACTACTTAAGTTGACCTTCAGTAAGAACAGTTAGATGTTAAAAATCCTTTCTTCATGGTGATTTGGATGAAGAGATATATATGGATTAGCCAGAAGGTTTTGTACAAGGTCGCAACAGAAGATTAGTTTGCAAGCTCAGGAAATCATTGTATGGCCTGAGGGAGTCGCCTAGGAAATGGTACAGGAAGTTTGACTCCTTCATGGTGAGTCAGAATTTTATCAGAAATGAGTATGATCATTGTGTATACTTCAAAAGTTTCAATGGCATATTCTTTATCTTGGTGTTGTATGTTGACGATATGCTTATTGCAAGAAAAAGCATGGTAGAAATCAACAGGTTAATGGCTCGGCTCTCTAGGAAGTTTGATATGAAGGATCTTGGAGTGGAAAAAGATATCTTAGGGATAGAGATACACAAAGACAGGAAGAATGGTAAGCTTTGGTTATCACAACAAAAGTATGTGGAGAAAGTACTTGAAAAGTTCGGTATGAACAATTGGAAACCTGTTAATGTTTCATTAGCTTCCCATTTTAAGCTTTCTTCGGATTTAAGTCCTAGAAATAATGAAGAAAAGAAGTATATGTCTCGTGTACCATATGCAAATGTGGTAGGAAACTTAATGTATACGATTGTAGCTACAAGACCTGACATTTCACATGCAGTTGGAGTTGTCAACAGGTTCATGGAAAATCCAAGAGAAGAACATTGGCGAGCAGTGGAATGGCGCTTCAGTATTTGAGATGCACAAGTGACCATTGCATCAGCTTGATGGTCGTGAAGGTTCATTCTGTGGATATGTGGATGCTGATTATGCAGGTTATTTGGAAAAAGAAGATCTACTACAGGTTATGTGTTTACTCTTGTACGTGGAGAAATTAGTTGGATGTCAAAGCTTCAAGAGATAGTTGCTTTGTCCACTACTAAAGCAGAGTATATAGCTGGTTCAGATGCCTGTAAAGAGGCAATATGGTTAAAAGGTCTGCTTGATGAGGTTGGAAGGACGCAGGAGAAAGTGAGTGTATTCTGTGATAGTCAGAGTGCTATTCATTTGGCTTCAAATCCAGCCTATCACAGCAAGACCAAGCACATCGATGTGAGGTATCACTTTGTGAGACATGTAATCCAAGGTGACAAAGTAGTTCTCAAGAAGGTCCACACATAGGAGAATCATGAAGATATATTCACGAAGCCAGTTACAGTAGAGAAGCTGAGATGGTGTCTTGCTTCTCTTGGATTGCAGAAGAGATGATGAATGGGAATGGGCAAGGGATTAGAAATTTTTTGTCAAGGTGGAGTTTGTTAAAAATATGACAACAAATGTAAATAATGTATTTTTGGGAAAATTACTTATGACCCATAAATTGGTTGAGTAACGAAATGAAGTTAGAATAACGAAATAGCTCAAGTTAAATTGGATGGCCCGAGAGGCTTGTAAAATGTGGAGAATCATTTTGATTAACAAAGTTTCCAATCCCTTGCCCCGTGGAGGTTTCCTTGACACCCTGTCAAGGTTTTACCACGTAAAGAAACATGTTTACCTGTTGTGTGTGTTTTCATTCAGTTTCTCATTCAGTTTTAATTTTCCTTTTCCGTTTAAATTAATTTCTTGGTTCAATAGAAAGCAACATGAATTTCTGAAAAACATAAATTTCTTCTCTCTCTTACTTGGTTAATCGAGATATCTAATCAAAAATTTTAAAAAGTCGAGATTTGGTACGTTTCCTCTAGAAGCTTTGAATAATAACAACGTTCAAATTCCCAAGTGCAGGTGCAGGGCCTACAACATTTATCAATTCCCAAGTTTGGTATCTTTCATGGAGACTACCACACATATCAATTCAGAGGTTTGGCAACCCTCAAATTTGTGGTTTCTTTGTATTTGCGGAGAAAATTTATCTGACAAACGCAGTGAGGTGACTTGGACAACAACAAAACACGGACATCTTTACTCATCCCCACAAACTTTAAAAAGTATAGCGATCACACAGACATGTAGGTGGCTATTTACTTATCCCCACAAACTTTAAAAAGCAGAGCGGTCAGTGTTGTCATTTTTTTATCACAGAGGTGAGACTTTTTTTTTCAACCAAAGAAATTGAAACTTTGTCTAGAGTAGGCTATTAGAGATAGATATCTAATCTTGTTGAGGATTGGACCACAGGAGTAGTAAAAACTAAATCTCCCACCGAACCAACCATTAGACCACAGGGATTCGTCCTAAGGAGATATCTCAAATGCTACCTTTAATCAAATATAGAAAATATAGAATAAATGTGGGGCATATCATTCGAAACAAATAAAAATGAGTGACAAATTTACTGCAGAGTTGTGGTCTATCAGCTTGGTTGTGTTTAGCTGCCCACATTGTTGAAATGTTTGCGATCTTAAAAATTTCCAAAACTTATTTTCCCAAAAATCTTTATAGTTTTTCTTCAAAACTTAAATTTCCAAAAATTATTTGTCCAAAAATCTCACAAATAAACACATATTCTAAATTTATTTATTTACAATAGCAATTTATAAAAATAGAAACATATCTATTTACAATAACAATTTATAAAAATAAAAACAAATAACCATGGTTTTATATTCAATTTACATGAAAGATAAATTTGAAATTGCAGGATTGGTTATGTGATAAATATTAAGCACCATATAAATTATTTTCAGGAAAAAAACACTGTTCTTCAAGAACTTCTTAAATTCATGAAAAGAAAAGCACTCACCTCCGGCTGCATGCAAGAAAGTTTGAATTCGCTCCGCTGAACTCTGTCACAATTTTTTTAATACATGAACAATCTCATCATCGAAAATAATCTTTTTGAAAGATCCCTAATTCTATTGCAAAAGAATCAGTTATGAGGGAAAATTCCTAAAATTTCAAAGTTTATATAAAGATTTTATAGAAAGATCCCTAATTTTAATATAAAAAGTTTATTGATTATTGAAGTAGAGGTTAAAAAAACAGTTAGAATTTGAATTTTTTTTTTTAAATTTAATATAAAAAGTGCTTGAATCTTATATTTATGGTTGAAATAGATTTAAAACTTTTACAGTATTTAAATCTTTGAAACTTCACAATTATAACCAAGCTTTCTCAAAAAAAATCTAAAATTACCTTAGGGCTACTTTTTATAGAGGAAAATAATCTTTTGGACAGATCCCTAATTCTATTGCCAAAGAATCAGGAAAATTACTAAAAAATTAGGGAAATATGTGAACTTACTACTTTTTTTGCACACGTCTCACTAGTGACAAGTGACATGTCTCATTATCAAAATGAATTGATTGAAGAAAAAAAAAATTGATTCAAAAGAGAAGGCCTATAGGCCTAATTATTCCTACTTCTATTATTCGATGAGTTCACTTGATAACAAAACTTGTATTATGTTTAGCAAGTTTGATGGATCTTATGCGTTTAGTGGTTGTTGCAACAACTGTAAGATCTCTGATAGGAGCATTTGTCCATTCACCATGAGACTCTTAGTTGCAGTCATCAAATTTACAAGCTGCGGTCAGTGCCATCAATTTGTCCTTGGGTATTGCTCAACTAATATATTCACCTCCGCATTGCATTCCCAGTTGAGGGACGCTGAGTGATTGAATAGGAGTAAGAATCCCACTCATTGAAAATCTCGAACCCTGAAGGGCCTCCTTGAATCCCATACTTGATTCTTAAAATCCGAATGACTAGCTGAAAACATGGTCTGAGGAGCTCCACCTCTTGTTAGGATCTCTCTGATCTGAGGTGAAACGATGGAGGCAACTCAGGGAAGCTCCTTTGTGCAACTCGGGGCAGCTTATTTGAGTCAATTCTCGAATAGTTGGGCCCACTAGGCCTCCTTGGAATTCTTGGAATGTTACAAAGAGGTTTTATTTATTTATTTTATCATTAACTACACGATTATGATTTCTGATCAATGTTCAATTCTTCTGATCCATTTGAGTCAAACTCCCATAGTTAGGTCTGTCGGGCGTGTTGCGACTAGAAAAATAAAAACTGTATTTTACCTTTAACTATACCTTTAGGATTTCTGATTATATATTACACGAGGAAAGTGTAGCTAAAACTGGAAACCCACTTAAAAATAAAAAGTAGACCCCCTTCTGCAAGGAGCGTAAAGCATAGGAAGTATAAAGCGTAGAAAGTAGAGACCACTCAACAATAAATACAGTAATATGAGTGTTGCTTTCTCCACCAAATTATTGACCTGACCGGACCTGTGAGAATTGACATGACCGGACTTCTTAACAAAACCTGTAATACTTTTAACAAGTTTCATGGGGTTCTGCGTCCACAAAGTGTTAGATCTCTCGTAGGAGCATTTGTTTGACATGATAAAGACAATCTTTGACTTTGGTGCTATAGAGTTGTAACCTTGGGTTGATCTAGAAAAGCCATTCCACTGCTTATTATAGAAAAAAGAATCCTATGCACTCTAATATTTTAGTCTATTATTCGATGCACTCACTTGTGTTGCAACAATTGCAAGGTCTCTCGGAGGAGCATTTGTTGACACTATAAAGGTAATCCTTTGATTTCAGAGTATTTGTTTAGATTATGCCGTGCTTATTAAATTATCGTAGTAATCCTTTGACTTCAGAGTATTTGTTTAGATTATGCCGTGCTTATTAAATTGTCGTAGTTTCTCCACTCGGAGCTGTAGTTTAACATGTATGTACGTTTAAACTTCATGCTCAAATTTCCAATGTGAATTTGCCTCGATCCTGTATGGAAGTGTAGTTTTAGTATAATTGTACTTTATTTTTATTTTATTTAAATTAGTTAAATTGCACTGTAGTTTTGTTTTATTTAAATAAGTTTCTCACTTATGTATTTTGTTGTGAGTATATCTTTCAATTATTAAAATGAGCACTTAAAATCATATTTTCATGACTGCTGATTTTTATTAATAAATTTATTTTAATGCTTTCTTCAATAATATATATGAGTTAAGCTTTTCCATTTTATAAATATATTTTCATTTATATTTTTTAATTTTATATATTGGATTTTATTTTTATATGATTTTTATGGTTAGGTTTTATATATTTTCATTATTAAATTGGATATGAATTGATATAATTTATTTTAAATAATTTTGGTTGTATTTTTTTTATTAATACTATATACCGTACTTTATTTTTAAATATTTTATTTATTAATACTATTTAATTTAATTTATATTTTTTAATGGTTTTCAAATTTAGATAATTAATATATCATTAAGTTGTACAATCTAGTATATTTTTAAATTAAAATAATATAATGAGAAAATGTTTAAAGTTATATATAATATAAAGTGATATTGTTTTTCTATTAAAATATATATTATAAACATAAGTAGTAATGTAAGTGTTTTTAAAATTAATTTTGAATACATGTTTTATTAATATTTGAAGTACCTTATGTATGTACAAATTCCTATAAATTTAGATGGGGTTAAGTAGGGTTTAATTAAAATAAGATAATGTATAATGAAAACATGTTTGAATTATATAATATGAAATGACAATGTTATTTCATTTCAATTTATATGATAAAATAAAATTATAAAATTTTTTAAGATTGATTTTAAATATATGGTTCACTATATATTTATATAAACATTTATGAATTTAGATTGATGTACAGTACGTTAGGCTAAACTAGAGTAATCTAGGCTTAGGAAAGAGTAGGCTAAGCTAGGTTAGGCTAGGATAATGTAGTCTAGGTTAGGCTAAAGTAGTCTAGTAGGCTACAGTAGGCTAAGCTAGGATATGCTACAGTAGGCTAGGCTAGGCTAAGCCAAAGTAGGCTAGGCTAGGATAAAGTAGGCTAGCTTAGAGTAGTCTAGGTTAGGCTAGAGTTGGCTACAATAGGATAAAGTAGGCTAGCTTAGAGTAGTCTAGTGTAGGCTAGGCTAAAGCATGCTAGAAAGATATAGTAGGCAAGGCTACGTTAGGCTAGAGTAGACTAAGCTAGAGTAGGCTATGCTAGAATAGGCTAGGCTAGTCTAAGCTAGAGTAGGCTAGGTTAGGATACAGTATGCTTGGCTAGGCTAGTCTAGGTTAGGCTAGAGTAGAAAAGGCTAGGCTAGACTAAAGCCTAGACTAGGCTAGGCTAGGCTAGGCTAAAGTAGGCTAAGGTAGGCTAGGCTAGACAATGTTATGATAGAGTGGGATAGGCTAGCCTAGAGTACACTAGAGTATGCTAGGATAGGCTAGAGAAGGGTAGAGTAGGCTAGGGTAGGAAAGGCTAAGCCACACTACCATAGGCTAAGCTACAATAGGATTGAAAAGGCTAAGCTAGGCTAGGCTAGGATAGAGTAGGCTAGGCTAGGTTAGGCTACACTATGCAAGGAAATAGTATCTTGACTAGGAGAAGAAGGAGTACGTTAGGCTATGCTAGAGTCTGATAGAGTTAGGAAGGATAATATGGACTAGGCTAGAGTATGCTAGGCTAAAATAGGTTAAGGTAGCCTCTCTTAGGGAAATTTAGGTTACTCTTGGATAGCCAGGGATAAAGCAGGCTAGGATAGGAGAGGTTAGGCTAGGTTAGGCAAGAGTATGGTAGATTTGACTAGGCCAGTATAGGATAGGCTAGAGTAGGCTAAGCTAATGTACGTTAGAGGAGGCTAGGTTAGGGTGGCTTAGGCTAGGCCAGGATAGAATATAGTAAGCTAGTGGGCTAGAGTAAGCTAAGCAAGGTGAGGCTAGAATAGGCTAGAAAAGGTTGGATATAATAAGCTAGACTAGGCTAGGCTACAGTAGGCTAGCATTGAGTAGTGTATGGTAGGCTAGGCTAGGCTAGAGTAAGCTATAGTAGGCTAGCCTAGAGTAGGCTAGGCTAGACAAGGCTAGATTAGGGTAATATAGGCTAAACTTGGCCAGATTAGGCTAGGCTAGGCTAAACTAAGATAGAGTAGGTTAGGCTAAACTATGTTAGATTTTGCTAGGCTAGGCTACACAAGGCTAGAGTGGGCTAGGAAAACATAGGCTAAGCTAGGCTAAGCCCGAGTAGGCTTGGCTAGATTAGGCTACGATTGAACAGGTTGGAATACGCTAGCATAGATTAGGCTAGGATTGAATAGTTTGGAGTAGGCTAGGATAGGATAGAGTTTAATAGGATATGTTAGATTAGGCAGCCTAGGGTAGGATTGAGTTGGATAGGATAATCTAGGCTAGGCTAGAGTATGCTACACTAAATTTTGTTAGGGTAGGCTACGTTAGGAAAATTTAGGGTAGGTTAGGATAGGATGAAGTATTCTAGGATAGGATACACTTGTCTAGGCTAGGGTAGAGTAGGATATAGTTTGCTAGGCTAGTCCAGGATAGGCTAGAGTAGGGTAATCTAATGTAGGTTAGAGTAGGCTAGGCTAGGCTAGATTAGGCTAGGCTATGGTAGAGTAGGCTAGGCTAGGCTAGAGTAGACAATCCTAGGCTGTAGTAGGTTAGTAAGCTAAAGTAATAAAGCTAAGCTGGGCTAGAGTAGGCTAAAAAAGGTTAGGATAGGATAGGCTAGACTAGGCCAGGTAAGGCTGCGCTAGAGTAGAATAGCCTAGGCTAGCCTATATTTTGCTAGGTTAGGCTAGAGAAAGCTAGAGTAAGTTAGTCTAGGCTAGACAATGCTAGAGTAGGATAGAATAGGCTAGGCTTATCTAGGCTTAGCTAGGCTACCATAGGCTCATCTCGGCTAGGCTAGAGTAACCTAGGCTAGATTAGGTTAGGACTCATAGTCCATAATAGGCGAGGCTAGGATAGAGTAGGCTAGGATAGATTAGGTTAGGCTAGGCTAGGCTAGGCTAGGCTAGGCTAGAGTAGGATAGAGTTAGCTAGGATAATCTAAGCTAGGCTGGATTAGGTTGGGCTAAAGTAGGCTAGGGTAGGCTAGGTTAGGAAAAGTTAGGCTAGGCTAGTCTAGGGTAAGATAAGGTAGGATAGGATAGGATAAGCTAGGCTACACTATGCTAAAGTAGGATAGAGTTGGCTAGGCTTGTCTAGGATAAGCTAATGTAGGTTAGAGTTATCTAGGTTAGGCTAGGCTAGGATAAATTTGGCTAGGCTAGGCTATGTCGTGGTAGAAAAGGCTAGGCTACAATAGACTAGTAGGCTAGAGCAAGATATGTTAGGTTGGGATAGAGTACGCTAGAAAAGGTTATGCTAGGCTGGAGTAGGATAGGCTTGAGTAGGCTAGAGTAGGCTAAAGTAGAGTAGGCTAGGGTAGGCTAAAGTAGGCTAGAAAAGGATAAGTTAACCTAAGATAGGCTAAGGTAGACTAGTAGGCTAGATTTGACCATTAAAGGCTTCGGTAGGCTAGAATAGACTAGGCTACAGTAGGCTAGGCTAGTCTAGAGTACGCTAGTATAGAGTAGGCTATCCTATATTAGGTTAGACTAGGGTAGAATAGGTTAGGATAGGCTAGACAAGGCTAGAGTAGGTTAGGGTATGCTAGCATATGTTAGGGTAGGCTAGATTAGGTTAGGCTAGGCTAGACAAGGCTAGAATAATCTAGGTTAGGCTAGGCTAGCATAGGTTAACCTAGGTTGGGATAGAGTAAGAGAGGCTAGATAAGGCTAGGATTGATACGGTAGAGTAGGCTAGCCTAGAATAGGTTAGGGTACGTTAGGCTAGCTTAGGAAAGAGTAGGCTAGGCTAGGCTAGGATAGAGTAGGATAGATTTGGATAGGGTAGTTTGTTCTAGGATAGATTAGACTAGGCTAAAGTCGGTTAAGCTAGACATGGTAGGCTATGTTAGGCTAGGCTAGCCAGGGTAGGCTATGCCAGGCTAGGCTAGGATAGAGTAGGATAGGATAGGATAGGCTAGAGTAGGTTAAGGTAATGCAAGATAGGTTAGGTTGGGTTAGGCTATGCTAGGATAGAGTATGTTAGGCTAGGGTAGGTTAGAGTAGAAAAGGATATGATACAATATACTTGTAGGCTAGTGTAAGCTAATCTAGGATGTGCTAGAGTAGGCTAGAAAATGTTAGGAGAGGATAGGCTAGACTAGGCTAGGCTAAAGTAAGCTAGAGTAGAGTAGCCTAGGCTAGGCTAGGCTAGATTAGGCTAGGCTAGGCTATCCTAGATAAGGCTATGCTAGCCTAGGTTAGGCTAAAGTAGGCTACAGTAGTCTAGGCTAGGTGAGGCGAAGCTAAGCTAGAGTAGGCTATAATTGAATAGGCTAGAGTAGGCTAGGATTGAATAGGCTAGAGTAGGCTAGGATTGAATATGCCAGATTAGGCTAGGCTATGATTGAGTAGGCTAGGATAGGATAATAAAGACTAGGGTATGCAAGGATAGAATAGGATAGAGTTGGCTAGTTTATGATAGGCTAGAGTAGGCTAAGTTAATATAGATTGGATTATTCTAGGTCAGGCTCGGTTAAGCTAGGTTAGTAAAGAGTAGGCTAGGCTAGGCTAGGCTAGAGTAGAGAAGGATATGCTAGAGTACAATCGACTAGTAGGCTAGAGTAGGCTAGAGTAGGCTAGGATAGGCTAGGCTAAGTTAGGATAGGCTAGGCTAAATAAGGTTAGGTTAAATAAGGCTAGAGTAGGCTAGTCTAGGAAAGGCTAGGCTAGGCCATCCTAGCCTAAGCTAAGATAGGCTAGGCTAGGCTAGAGCAGGTTAAGATAGGCTACACTATATTCCAGACTAGGCTATAGTAAGCTAGGGTAAGTTAGGATAGGCTAGGATAAGATATGATGGAATAGGCTAGGCTAGGATTGATATGGTACAGTAGGCTAGGCTAGATTAGGCTAGGATTGATAGGGTAGAGTAGGTTAGGATAGGAAAAAGTAGGCTAGGTAAGGCTAGGTTAGGAAAGAATAGGCTTGGCTAGGCTTGGCTAGGCTAGGCTAGGCTAGGCTAGAGTAGGATAGAGTTAGTGAGGCTAGTTTGGGCTTGTTTAGATTAGGCTAAGGTAAAGTAGGTTAGGGTAGTTGATCTGAGGCTCAGTACTTTAACTCAAAAATGAAAGTGCTCAAAATTGAATGAAACAAGAATGAAAATGACTTTCTCATTGTAAGGAATCCAATGCAACTCATTTTTTTGAAAATGAAGTTCGGATGAAGGAGTTATGGTCTGTTGATCGCCATTCAGAAAATGCAATTTTTTATTAAAAAGGTGCAGAACAGGTACAAGTTGATGACATGGAAGCCTAGTCAGCATTCAGGGAATCTTCTTCAGGTTTAGTCCAATGGGACTATGAAAAGTGTCACACTGCGATTCGCCAGTTTGGTTTGTCAAGGTAACCTAGGAGGAGTGAACGCCTTCATCAAAAACCTATTTTAATGGATCAATTTTTATGATTTTGTTGTTTTTATGTTGTTTTTGTTTATCCATTTAAATTCATTCTTTATTCTTTCAAACACACTCATAAAATTTAGTTTTAATTACCTCTTTGACACACATAAGCAACAAGGGAACCCGCACATCAAGCATAAGATGAGTAAATAAGTTTTATATTTGAAATTGTAATTAGCACAACAAAAATAACATTCAAACTCAGATCAAGTTGGTATCAGGGCACAAGGTCACCAAGGTTATTTTCTTGATAGTTGATTGAATTTTTATGCAAGTTAATGGTTGCAAATTTATAATGCTCACAAGGTTAAAGTTGCAGAAAGGTGAAGGGAATTTTTTGGTTGCGAGTCTTGATATTAGGAATAGAAGAAGGAGAGCTCAAAAAGCATCATCCTCACCCAAAATTCCACTCATACCTGCATTTGTAGAACCTCAATTTTTGTCTCAAGAAGCTAAGACTGAAGAGGTTCAATTTGTACAAGACAATTAGTTGATTGAAGAGGTACAAGCATCAAAATTTGAGCTTGAATGAATAGCCATCATGTCAGGTTTTGGAGAGACTCAACGACATTAAGAAGAGGAAGATGTCAAGAGAGAATTCAAAGACATAAAGAGGATGGTTCAATTTATGTTTGATGTATTCAATGATGGGATGGCAGGAGGAGGTACTAAGCCTCCATATGGAGAAGGAACTTTAGATGGTAAGAAGGATGAAGAGAAGAGTTCAAAGGGAAGTGGATGGAAGCCACGTCAATATCCACTATCTTCATCATCCTCATCATTTCCATCAACATAATCTTCCACTTCTACCACAAAGACCACTCACACTCACTCAAAATCCACAAGAGTAAAAACTCCATTACTCAAATTAGATATTAAGTTTGGACTTACTATCTACAATGGCGAGGTAAATGTAGAGAGGCTTGACAATTGGATATGTCAATGGGAGGTGTATTGTAGAATTCAGAACCTTCATGAAGACAACATAAACATCCAGTTGGATTAATTAAGGCTAGAAGACACTGCACTAGTTTTGTGGGAAGAAAGACTCAAGAGGAAATGTGAATCCATGGTAAGATATCCATTTATTGCGTTGAGTTTATTTCTTCCATTAGAAGAAATTTTTATCCATTAGCATATATAAAAAAAACTATAAAAATGAGTTGGCAAAATTTTAAGCAACTAAAGGGTCAAACAGTTCAAGAGTATATCCAGGAGTTTAGGAAAAGAGCTTTGTTGTTAGGAATAAATTTGAATTCCCAAGATACAGTCTTGAAATTCATTGGGGGTTTACATTCCTATTTGAAACATACTATACTTATGTTTATCCCAAGAAATTTAGATGAAGTTTGTGTACAAGCCACACACTTGGAGGCAAGGGGAAACAAAGCATAGAGGAGAAAGGTGAAAGTTAGGGTAAAGGAAAAGGAAAGTTTTGTGGAAGAGGAAAAAGAAATAGCTCTGTAAAAAGAGATAAGGAAAAAATCATATGAAAAAACTATTCAAATATTGGCCATGATGAAGGCCATTATTGGCAACTTCATCCAGAATTGAAACCAAATAGACTAAAAGTCAAAGAGAAGGGAAAAATTGTTGCTATAGTTGAACATGTCTTAGGGTCAGATTTAGAAGATGAGAGAAATATTACAGCCATGGGTTTGAAACGTAAAAATGTTGCAACCGCTAGTTCTTCAAATTGTTCAAATGATACTCATGATGAAGATAAAAGAATATAGCTTTTACATATTAGAGTTGTCTCTAAACATACCAATATTGATACACTTTTTGATAGTGGGTCACAAGCTAACTTGATTTCCAAATATTTGGTTAAGCAGCTAGGCCTTGAAACAATTAGACATCTAAGACCATATCCTTTGGGTTGGATACGCAAGAACGCAAAATTGGAGGTTACAAGGAAGTGCTTACTAAGATTCACCATTAACTCAAAATTTTTTGATCAAGTTGAGCTTGGTGTGGTGCCGCTTGAGATATTAGGTATTGTATTGGGAAGTATTTATCTGTATGATAGGACATTTGTATTTCATCGCCATGAGAAAAATTTTAAATTGTTTAAGGATGGTATCGAGTACATAATAAAAGCGCATTAGAAGAAGACATGTTTGTCTCTATTACATGAAAGTGAAATGAAGAGGATAGTGAATACAAGTCAAAACTTGATGTAATGAATCACACTTTTAAAAAATATGCTTATGCTTGTAATGAGTTGTTTCAGGAGGTTAACTGGTTGCCTTTGAAAGAAGGTGAAAAATATCTGACAAAATTGCAACAGTCAACATTAGTGTTGAGTAGTGTTGGAAACAAGATGACGGTGCAAGAGAGTGCAAAGGTCAAAGAGAAGGTGACAAAGTAGTTTGGAAAAGAAGGCATGGGTTCCACAAATGCTTATTGTTGGTTTCAAAAAGGTACATGGAAATGCCAAAAATACTTGGTGAAGATTCGATGCAATTACAAAGCGAGATCAGCTAAAAATCGCCATGGTGATAGTGTGCAAGGTTAGAAAGTTTTTAAGTTTCCTTTCATTGTTGACCAAGGTAGGAACAAGGTGGTTTCTACAAGAATAGATTTTTTTTTTGAAAACTTCGAAATATTGCAGCATGATGGTATCAATGATAGAAAGAGAAGGTCACAAGAATCAAGGAAAATTTTGACTTTTTGTGAAAAGCTCCAAATGATGAAATTGGGAAAATTTTAATGGATAGAGAATGGAAGGGTGATGAAACAATACCATCATCCATATAATCAGTAATCAAAGAGATTTTGGTGTCGAAAAGGCTTCTAGTGGGGAGGAATGATCAGAGGCTCAGTATTTTAGCTCAAAAATTAAAGTGCTCATAATTGAATGAAACCAAAATGACAACGACTAGCCCATCACAAGGAATCCAACAGAACTTGTTTCATTGAAAAATGAGTTTGGATGAAGGTGTTATGGTATGTTGATCGTTGTTTAGAATAGGGAAATTTTTATTAAAAAGTTGCAGAGAAGGTACAGGATGATGACGTGGCGGCCCAATTAGCATTCAGGGAATCTTCTTCGGTTTTAGTCCAATGGGAATATGCACTTAAACCTATGATAGTGGGAATGGATGGGCCAACCCATGGGCCAACCCCTCACCATATGACCACTACCCTTTGACCAATGCGGAGGGCTTCGACCCTAAGCGCGATTAGTGCTAACTATAGGATTAACCATCAATAAACTGAGACTATCCTTAATTTAATGGCATGTTTATTTTGGCAGCGGATTTGGTGGAGCACCATTTTCAGCGGAAAACTCCAGATTTAGTTGTATTTAACTCCAATTCTCCGAGTTTGGAGGAAAAATTGCAGGAGAAAATTTTTTTTCCATAGATAAGGCAATTTTTGACCAAATTGAGCTCAGGAAGAGTCATTCTTGGTAGATTTTTATGTTTTGGAGCTATTGGAATAGAATTTATAGGTAGAGGAGCTCATGTACATAGATTTTTGTTGCCTTGAATAATTTTGAAGCTTAGGGCCGCCAGGAGGGAAGGCCATGCCTAGAGCATATGGTAAGAAAATTGAGTATATAAATAGTCATTTCTGATAGATTTCAACATTTCAAAATCATTGTTACATGATCTAAGAGAATTTGATGCATGTAAACAATATTTTGAGAAAAATTGAGCTAATCAGAGGCCCAAGCTGTGGAGTTGGACCAAGCAAATGTAGCCGAAGAGGGATGAACTCCTCCATCAAAACTCTATTTTAATGGATCAGTTGTTACGATTTGTTGTTGCTGTTTAGCCATTTAAATTCATGCTTTATGATTTCAAATACACTCATAAAAATTAGTTTTAATTACCTCTTTGACACACATAGGAAACAAGGGAACCTGCACATCAAGCATAAGATCAATAATAAGTTTTATATTTGAAATTTAAATTAGAAAAAAAAAACATTCAAATTAAGATCAAGTCAGTATTAGAGCACAAGGTTGCTAAGGTTATTTTCTTGATAGGTGCTTGAAGTTTTGTGCAAGTTAATGGTTGCAAATTTGCTATGGTTACAAGGTTAAAATTGCAGAAAGGTGAAGGGAAGTTGTTGGTTGCAAGCCTTGTGATTAAGACCAGAAGAAGGAGAGTTGAAAGAGCATCATCCTCACCCAAAGTTCCACTCATTTCTGCACTCGAATAACCTCAATTTTTTTCTTAATATGATGAGGTTGAAGAGGTGTAATTTTTACAAGAAGCTGAGTTGATTGAAGAGGTACAAGAATCAGAAGTTAAGCTTGGATCCTGTTGGGTACGTGTTACATTCTTCCACGATTAGTCGAATGTGCTAGGGGCTCACAGGGGGTGTGATAGCCCCCCGTGTACGTTGCACCTGGCAGAACAGGGGGGTCACAGGGGGGTTGGGGCAGTGGCATGGGAAAATTAATTTTGACGGTATTTTTTCGTGGGTGGACCCGCCCATAGTTTTGTGCATGGGTTTGCACATGCTTTTAGGGCATGATGGTTTTCGACCCCTGGTATTTTGTAGATTCGGTCAAGGGAAATATGGTTATGTTCTAATCCAAGGTTAATGGATTGGGGTTTATGAATGCTTCGACATGTATATATATGTGTTGTAAAACTAAAATAAATATAATGAAAAATCAAGTTGGTAGTCATAATTTCTGATCCAGGGGAAAATCTCTGTGTATATCTATTTTATGTTTTATTCTCTCACTATTGTTTATTTTCTATCTTTAAGATTCGTTTGCAGATAATTTCTGTATATGGTTAAAACCGAGATTTGGTATCGGATTTGTTTCGGCTTCAAGGGGATTCCTTTGTTGTTGAAGGGTTTTTTGCTCGGGCCTATGGTAGACCCTGTTTAGTGGGAGATCTACGGGATCGATTCTTGCGATGAAAGAATATGGTGAGCAGTGGAAAGATAGATATCGATAAATTTAACGGTTAGTGTTTTGAGTTGTGGAAGCTCAAGATGGAGGAGCTGCTGGTGGATAAATATCAGTGGATCACGGTAGATCTGCATACTAAACCAACGAAAATGTCAGATGAAGACTGGAATAAGTTGGATCGGCAGGCAAAGAGCACAATACAGTTATGTGTCTCAGATTCAGTATTTTTGAATGTATCTCGAGAAGCTACGAAGAAGAATTTGTGGGAAAAGCTAGGGAGTTTTCACAAATATAAGTATTTTGTGAATAAATTGTTCCTATGGAAAAAGTTGTATAACCTGAGGATGAAGGATGCAGACTTGGTGACAGAGCATCTGAATTCCTTTAATATTGTTATAAGTCAGCTTTTATTTGTTGATATTAAAATCTCAAATGAAGATAACTGCATTATTTTTTTGTGTTCTCTACCACATTTGTGGGATAGTCTGGTTATTGCAATAGGTAGCAATACAACTACCTTGAATTTTGATGACATAGTTTGAGCCTTGCTGTCGAAGGAAATGAGATAAAGAAATATGGAGGGCCAAAATGGAGATGTATTATCTATACGAGGAAGGTCCTATAACATAAACAAGAATAAGGTTTCGAGTGGGAGAACTAAATCTCTAGGAAAGTTTGTAAAGGTGTGATGGAAATGCGGAAAGGAAGGGCACTACAAAAAGGACTGCAGATCTAAAGCTCATGAGAAAGGAAAGGATTTGATTATTCTCCTTCTGTAGAGGAAAAAACCACCTCAGATGAAGGTGGGGATGTGTATTTGGATTCTTCTTCAAATACACATGTAGATCATGAGGCATGATTGATTGACTCAGGTGCATCCTTTCACTTCACTCCTCATAGGGAGTGGTTCTTTGAGTATGAGAAGTATGACGATGGTGATGTCTTCTTAGGGGATTATATGAAGGAAAAAAATTACTGGACATGGAAAATTTAGGATGAAGCTGCAAGGTGGAAGTATTATAACACTTCCTGGTGTTCTGCATATTCTTACATTGGCCAGAAATCTGAGTTTTGTAAGCAAGATGGATGATACAGGTGTAAAAAAAATGTTTGAGAAAGATACCTGCAAGATAGTTCGGGGAGCACTGGTATTAATGCATGGATTTCAGATTGCAACTCTATACAAGCTTCAGGGTAGCATTGTTATTGATGGGTGCAACAATTTTGTGGTTCTTGAAAGTGGAGCGTAAAGCCTAGCGGTATTTGGAGAAAATACCATGCTATGGCATCAAAGGTTTGGACATATTGGAGAGATGGGCCTTCAGATACTCCATGGAAATGGTATGGTAGAATGTATGTCTAATTTCCCTCTCGATTTAAATTTATGTGAACATTGTGTATATGGGAAGTAGAATTGGGTTAGTTTTCCTTCTGGTGCTAAGAGGGCGAACAAGATATTAGAGCATGTGCACAATGATGTGTTTCGACCTGTTTCAGTTCCATCACTAGGAAAATATGTGTACTATGTCCCATTATTAGATGACTTCTCAAGGAATACATGGATATATTTGTTGAGGAATAAATCTTAATTTTTTCATAGATTTAAAGAATTTAAAGCTCTGGTGGAAAACCAAACATAGAAGAAGATAAAGATGCTTAGGACAGATAATGGTGGAGATTTTTGCAGGAAGGAATTTGAAGAATTCTGTAATAAGTGTGGTATAGCATGGCAGAAGAAGAATCCATACACACCTCAATGAAATGGAGTTGCAGAAAGAATGAACAAAACGCTGATGGAAAAGGAAAGAAGCATGCTCAGTGATACTAGGTTAGGAGAGGAATTATGGGCAAAAGCAGCGGAGACTAAATGTTACCTGGTTAACATATGGCCTTCATTAGCGTTGGAGGATAAGACTCCACATGATGTATGGAATGGTAATAAACCCTCTCTTTCACATCTGAGGGTATTTGGATGTGATGCATATGTACATATTGCAAAGGAGAAAAGGACCAAGTTGGATAATAAATCTGAGAGGTGCATCTTCATTGGGTATAAGGATGGTTCAAAATGTTACAAGCTTTGGAACCCAAAAACAAGGAATATCATGTACAGCCGAGATGTGGTGTTTAGAGAGGTGAAATAGGTTGTTAAACATGAAGTCCTACAAAAGGAACCTAAGAAGGCAGAGTTTGAGTTAAAGGAGGATGATCCAAACTCTACAACAGAAAAAGATTCAGAAGAGGAAGAGCCAGAAACTCCAACTATGAGAAGATAACTTCAGTAAAGAAGGAAACCAGAAATGTATAGTTCATCAGCTTTCTATTCAGATTTTTCTTTAACTATAACTTATGATTATCCCAGAACTGTTAGGCAGGTAGTAGATTCAGAGGATGGAAAACTATGCAAGGAGGCCATCATTGATGAAATGGAATCCTTGCACAAAAATGAGGTATCGGATCTGGTGGAGTTTCCAGCTGGAAGGAAGCCCATCAGGATAAAATGGGTGTCTAAGAAGAATATGAATGTAGAAGGCAAGGTGGAGAAATACAAAGCCTGATTGGTAGCAAAAGGTTATTCCCAGGTGCCGGGAATTGATTTTGGTGATATTTTTTCTCCTGTTCCCAAGGTTACTTCTATTAGATTACTTTTATCTCTTGATGCTGCCTTTTATTTTGAGGTAGAACAAATGGATGTGAAGACAACATTTCTTCATGGGGATCTGGAAGAGGAGATCTAATTGAAGCAACCCAAAGGATTTATGGTGAAGGGTAAGAAATAACTAGTATGTAGGTTAAAAATGTCTCGGTATGGGATAAAACAGTCACCAAGGATGTGGTATCAGAAATTTGATACCTATATATGGGGACTTGGCTTCGCCAGAAGCAAAGAGGATCACTGTGTATATTTTAAATTAATTTGTGACCGTGTTATTTATTTGGTCTTGTATGTGGATGATATGAAGGATCCTGGTGTTGTAAACTATATTTTTGGCATGGAAATTAAGAGATGTCGGGCAAAGAGGAAGCTCTGGTGAAACCAGAGGATGTACGTCGAGACAATATTGCAGAGGTTCAATATTCATGATAGTAAACCGGTGAAGGTTCCTATTCCTGTAGGTGTAAAGCTACCTGCTGAACAGTGTCCCAAGACACAAGAAGAAGAGGAGTATATGTCACGTGTTTGATATGCAAGTGCAGTGGGTAGCCTGATGTATGCAATGCTTTGTACTAGACCAGGCATTGCACATGCAGTGGGAGTATTGAGCAGGTTTATGTCAAAACCACAAAAGAAGCATATGAGAGTAGTGAAGCGGGTTTTAAGATATTTGTGTGGCACTAGTGATTATGGTTTGTTCTACCAGGGAAGACCAGGATTGGATAGATTTATGGACATCCCTTTTTTTGTTGATACAGACTTTTCTGGAGATCTGGACCAAAGAAGATCTACAAGTGGGTATGTTTTTAGCGTATTTGGAGGTGCAATCAGTTAGATGAGTAAAAGATAGTCTGTAGTGGCTCTTTCAACTACAGAGGTAGAATACATGGCAACCACTCATGCAAGCAAGGAAGAAGTTTGGTTGCATAGATTGTGTTCAAGTATGGGGTAGGTGCAGCGAGCTATAAGGATATACTGTCATAGCCAAAGTGCAATTTTCTTGGCTAAGAACCCTACTTATCATTCAAAGACAAAGCACATTGATGTTCAATATCACTTTGTGAGAGATATGGTTGATGATAAAAGGGTGTTTCTAGTAAATGATCAGGAGCTCAAGTCCAAGCCATGGAAAAAGGATCAAAATTGAAAGTGCTTAAAATCAATTGGAACCAGAGCGACTATATAGGCCTCAGAAATACAATCCCAATGCCATGAATGGCACTCAAATCTGACTTCTTATGTGAAAGTTATGCAGCTTTGAAGTTTTCAGTAAACTACAAAATTCGAGTTGACTTGGGTTGACTTTGATTTTAAAAAAATATTTAAAAAAGAATATTTTGGGAATATTCCTTGGAATATTCCCTGCTGGCCAATCATCAGTTGAAAAGTGGCAGTTCTAGTTCCACCATTTAAGGCGGGTTTGCCAAATTTGGCGTGGCTAACTGTAGTAGGAATATTCCATACTAGCCAATCATCAGTTGAAAAGTGGCAGTTCTAGTTCCACCATTTAAGGCGGGTTTTCCAAATTTGGCGTGGCTAACTGCAGTATCTCCACATTTAGTGGAGCTTGTTTAGGCCAAACTGGACAAAATTTGTTTTTGCCATATCTTTCACATAGGAGATCCTTTCTGAACGAATTTTTTTTTGATTTCATATCTTCTCAGCATTATGAAGCCAACGGTAGATTTTTTAGAGCCATTGGAGCTTATATTCTTCTTTTTTAGCTTCAGAGAAGTTTTTTGAGCCACTAGGGCCATTTTGGGTTTGGAGCTGTGTTAAGATGTGGTTAACCATTTTAGGTGAACCAAAAGTCATTTTTTAGTGTTTAAAACATCTCAGAACCATTGCAATATTTTTCAGTTGTGTTTGAATAATTTTAGTGCCCGCAAATCTTCAGGAGAGTTTCAGGGCCACCAGGGCCATTTTGGAGTTTGAGTTGTGGTTATTTATTTGAGGTGAAAAAAATATTTATTCAACTAATTTAGACCTTATGAAGCCATTTGAAGAGATTTCAGAGGCATTTGAGGAATTCTGCAGCCTGAAAAATAGCATATAAGTTCAGAGAGCCAACAGAGGCTTATTGAAGAAATCACTGTTTATGGTAATTATTCACTGTTTAGTGAATTTGGAAAGGCATTATTAGCTTTTTCATGTGTTCTGAATCATTATTTACATTAATATTTGTCTATTGAAACACTCTTTAACTTGTATTATCCTTTGAAGAATTTTAATACAAGAGGACAAGCTCATTTTGGGAGGCTTGATCTAGCAGATGTAGCCGAGGGGGGGTGAACTGATCATCAAACATCTGTGTCATGTTATGCTGAAGTTATCTTGCTGAATTTATCTGATTTAATATGTTAAGAAGAAAATTAAAATAACTTTCCTTCACACATGAAATATTATACAACTATCAAAAACACTCAGTTTCAATTGCAAGACATGTATAACAGTTTGCATAGATATTTTATGGAAAATGACTCTCTTGAACAACAAATATAAGTCATTTCATTTTCATATTATGACTGTTAACTTCTACAAGGTTTATAGATAGAGTCTGTAAAGGGCTAGGTAGCCTCTGGATCTCATCCTTTCGTTAAAGGTAACATATCCAGTAAATTTCCCTACAGTCAATCTCTAGAATAGTTCTAAGTAGTTTTTTATTCCGCTAGACATGGAGTTTTTGCACACATTTTTAATTATTGGAAATGGATACCTTGCACCAATTTTCAAGTACTTTGATGTTCATATCAGATGGTATCAGAGCTTTGGTTAAGCTTGGTTTTTCTCATCATGAGCATTTTATTTTGTGCAAAAGGTGTTAAAACAGTCAATCTTACTGTCTTATTGGTTGCAAAATGGTTGCATGTATGAGTTTCCTTGAGTTGAAAAGATAGTTGTTGATAGCTAAGTCTTGGAAAGGAAAAAAGAGTTTTAGGTTATCTCCTTATCCCAAAGTACCTCAAGATTATCTTTGGAAAACAAACTCCAATAGTTTGTGTTTTACAGCTGCTTGAATAGAAAGGGGTCTTTAAAGACATTTGGTTAAAAGCTTGTCATTTGTTGGAAAGCTTTCAGAAATTCTCTTTGGAAGTTCCTTTTGTTAATTTGACCATTTATATAATGTCAAATTATTCTACAAGTGAAGTTTCCTCCTTCATGATATTATTCAATGACAACATGAAGAATGAGTTCATTAAGATGAAGGACATGGTGCAAATTCTCATTGAGGATCAAAGGGAGAGTGTTAAACTTCATGCACAATTGTTGGCTATGAAGTAAAAGAACGAAATAATTCTCCAAAGTTTGCATGACATTGAGAAATGACTCCTTGAAGCTCAAGAAGCTTTGTCCAAGAAAATTCCTGAGGAAGAGGTAAACCATACAAACTTGTCTTCAATTTCCTCCATTGAAAAGTGTGTTGGTTCTTTTGAAAAACATACAAGGTGAATTGGGTCCAAAATGATGTTTAAGATGGGCTATCAAGAAGGCAAAAGGTTTCGGAAAACATGCACAAGGCATGGTTGACCCTATTACAGTTGTGGAGTGACCCAAGAATGTTGGTCTTGGATATGTGCAGTTTAATGGCAAAGACTCCAAATCCTTGAATGCATGTGATGAAAATTTAAAGAGAACCTTTATTCCAAGTTCTTATTTGCATATATGTCAAATTTGTTTTAAGGATGATTGTCATTGTTTGAAGCCATCATTGCAGCATGTAGAAGGTAAACATGTCACTTATGGCGAGCCTTCAAGTTCAAATAGTTTTGAAGACAAGAATTGTGATGAAAGTCTGAAAAGGAAAGCTGTCTCCTGTACTAGTTCATTGTCTTTCGAAGACAAAAAGGATGGACATTCCATGCAGGAAAAGAGGTATAATTATTCACATGATCAATTTGATTATGTTTCAGCAAAGAATGATAAGTTTTCTTGTTCAAATGAAAGAAAGTTTTGCTGTTCATTTTGTGGTGGATTTAACCATGTTGCTTCAAGATGCTGGTTGAAGAAGAAAGCACATAGGAAGCAGAAGAGCCAAAGAGAAATTTCTCAGAAAGTGCTTAAGAGTTGCACATATTTTCAAATGAAGGGACATGTTGTCCCTCATTTTTGGACCTTGCATCCAACAAATCGTCCAAAGCACATGTAGCGAGAGGACAAAAATTTTGGCGCAAGTGGATCTATGGAGTCCATTATCGATGTGAAAATGAAAGATTCACATGAAGAATTGCAGTTGCAAAGAAAGGTGTCATGGAGTTGGCTTGGTAGGAAGTGGATTAACTTCTTATTACAGCAAGTCATCTTCATTTTGTACATGAAAATTTCAGATTCGTATGCATGTATTTCAGATGAAAAGTTGATACAAGATCGCATTTAAAAGCAGTTTCAGTGGATGGAATTTCTTTGTTGTTGCAAAATTTAACCATGGAGGTGTAAAAGTTGAGTACGATACTCACTTATGTTGCAGCAATGTCTTTTGGTTCAACTCTTAGTCATCCACATGTTTTTGAGATGATGTACTTGTCGGTATTTGAGAATAAGAGTTGAAGTTGCACATGTACATAGAGGTTGTATGTGTAACTATCGAACTATATATAGTTCATTGTACATAATACATACACATGTGTTTGTCAAGATGTATCTTCTTGTTTATCAACTTATGTCGATTGTGTCATACATGTTGATCGACTTGTGTCGGTTGTGTGCACACTTGTTACATATTTTTTTGTGTCAATTCTATAGCACATTTCATTGTCAACTTGTTGTTGAAGTCGTATGTTGCACAAGGTACCTTTGGTGTCGAATGGTATAGGAAACGAAGTGTCAGTGCAAAGCAGTGCAAGATTACATGAGTTGGAAAGGCATGCAGGAAAGAGGGAACAATTTTTCAGCAAGGGTCATTGCTAATTTCAGTATGGCAGATTTCTATGGCGAGAAAACTTGGTCAGGATTCCGCACAAGTACATGGCTCATTCAACAAAATTTGCCATGTGAACAATTGGAAATTCAAAAAAAATTTAGAAGCTGACGAGAAGAGGATGTTGTTATTCTCTCATTTTATGTACTACAGTTCAGTTTTAGAATTTCAGTGAGCTTTTGGGGTCCAAAAGCCTCTTATTTGGGAGGTGTGATTAGGAGCTCAAGTCTAAGCCATGGAAAAAGGCTCAAAATTGAAAGTGCTCAAAATAAATTGGAACCTAAGCGACCAGATAGGCCTCAACAATACGATCCCAATGCCATGAACATCACTCAAATCCAACTTCGTATGTAAAATTTATGTAGCTTTGAAGTTTTCACTACACTACAAAAGTCCAGTTGACTTGGGTTGACTTTGATTTAAAAAAATATTTAAAAAGAATATTTCAGGAATATTCCTGAAAATATTTTGGGTATATTCTATAGAATATTCCCTGCTAACCAATCATCAATTGATAAGTGGCAGCGCGGGATTGCACCATGGTTTGACTTTTTGTTATATCGACCAATTACGGGCTGCCATGTGGCAGGCCTGGAGGGCGCCACGTGGCCCCCTGGTCAGAGAATTGGAGGTTGGATAAAAAATTTTGAACCTGAATGGATTTGAACACGGGACTAGTCCCTCCCAAATCAAAGCGCTTGACCAACCGGTCTACGTGATAGGTCTTAACCTATTAACATTTGCGTGCATATTTGAAGTTTGAAAGTTTAATGCGCGGAAAAGGTGTCAAGACTAGCCCCAAAATTTTGCAACCAAGTGATAAAAAACATGGCCTTAAGACCTTCCAAACCATAGACTAATAACTTAATCGCCACCTGACTTTAAACTACACCATGTCACTTCAATGCTCATCTTATGCTACAGTTTGAGCTGCGGTTACGAAAACGTTTTATGCGGATGGATAGCCACTGTATGTGGCCACGTAAACTTTAACATTTAATGTCAAGTCTAACTATCCGCCTAAATTAGCACCGTTTGCACCATTTAAGGTGGGTTTTCCAAATTTGGCGTGGCTAACTGCAGTGTCTCCACATTTAGTGGAGCTTGTTTAGGTCAAAGTGGACAAAATTGGTTTTGGCCATATCTTTCACATCAAAGATCCTTTCTGAACGAATTTTTTTTTTTTTTTTTGTATTTTCTCCACATTCTAAGGCCAATGGTACATGTTTTGGAGCCATTGCAGCTAACCTTCAGCCTGTTTAGATTCGGAGAAGTTTTTTGAGCCACTAGGGCCATTTTGGGTTTTGGGCTGTGTTGAGTTGTGGTTAACCATTTTAGGTGAACCAAAAGTAATTTTTGACTATTTACAAAATTTTAGAACCATTGGAATATGTTTAAATTCAGTTTCAAGACTTTTAGAGGCCGAAAACCTTCAAGAGAGTTTTCAGGGCCACCAGGGCCATTTTGGGGTTTGAGCTATTTTGAGTTGTGGTTATCTATTTGAGGTGAACCAAAGATCTATTTCAGCGAATTTTGAAATTATGAAGCCATTGGAAAATGTTTCAGAGGCATTTGAGGACTTATATAGCCCAAAAATTAGTAGAGAATTTCAGAGAGCCAGCGGGGGCTTATTGAAGAAATCATTGTTTATGGTAATTCTTCACTGTTTAGTGAATTTGGAAAGGCATTCTTAGATTTTTCATGTGTTTTGAATCAGTATTTGCATTCAGATTTGTCTATTGAAACACTTTTTAACTTGTATTAGTATTTGAAGCATTTTAATACAAGAGTACAAGCTCATTTTCGGAGGGTTGATCCAACATAAGTAGCCCAGGAGGGGTGAACTTCTCATCAAACATCTGTGTCATGTTATGCTGAAGTTATCTTGCTGAAAAAATCTGATTTAATATGTTAAATAGAAAATTAAAATAACTTTCCTTCACACATGAACTCTTATACAGCTACCAAAAACACTCAGTTTCAATTTCAAGACATGTATTACAGTTTGCATATATATTTTATGGAAAATGACTATCTTAAATAGCAAATATAAGTCATTTCATTTTCATATTATGAGTGTTAACTTCTACAAGGTCTATAGACAGAGTCTATAAAGGGCCAAGTAGCCTCTGGATCTCATCCTTTCGTTAAAGGTGACATTTCCAGTAAATGCCCCTATAGTCAATCTCTGGAATAGTTCGAAGTAGTTGTTTATTCTACTAGACTTGGAGTTTTTGCACACATTTTTAATTATTGGAAATGGATAACTTGCACCCATTTTCAGGTACTTCCATTTTCAGATCAGTAAAGGTGGACACTTTGAATAATTTTGTAGATGCATTGATGAAGTCTGTGAGCACTTAGAAGTTCTTTTGGTGTAGAAACAATGGGTGTTGCAGAGGTGGACTAATGACTAAACTCTCTTGTGGCCCCTTGTGGAAAGAAAAAAACAAGTGGGAGATTGTTGGGTATGTTTTACATTATTTCCATGATTAGTCGCACACGCAATAGGGGGTCATAGGGAGGGCGACAACCCCCCCTATTTGGGATCTGGGGCAGCGAATTGCAAAAAAAATTTTGGACCCTATTTTTCTATGGGCAGACCCGGCCATGGTTTTGTGCATGGGTTTGCACATGGTTTTGGGGCATGATGGATTTAAACCCATGGTATTTTGTAGATCCTGTCAAGGGAACTGTTGTTATGTTCAAATCTAGGGTTAATGGATTGGGGTTTATGAATGCTTCAGCATATATATATGTGTGTTGTAACACTAACAGGAATACAATGAAAAATAAAGTTGGTAGTCCCGATTTTGGATCTAGGGGAAAATCTCTGTGTATATCTGTTTTATGTTGTATTCTATCGCTAGTATTTATTATTTGTTTTTAATATTCGTTTGCAGATAATTTTTGTACAGAGTGAAAACCTACAGATCCATAGCTCAGAAATCCTTCATCAAAACTTGGTTTAAATGGATTAGTTGTTATGATTTGTTGCTTTTTATATTACTGGTGCTCAACCATTTAAATTCATACTCTATGTTTTCAAATACACTCATAAAATTTAGTTTTAATTACCTCTTTGACACACATAAGCAACAAGGGAAACTGGACATCAAGCCTAATATCAATAAATAAGTTTTATATCTGAAATTGAAATTAGCACAGAAAAACTAACATTCAAATTCAGATCAAATTATTTAAGCATAGTTAGGATAGCCTAGGCCAAGCTAGGCTAGGATAAAGTAGGATAGGATAGGATAGGCTAGAGTAGGATAAGCTAAATTATGCTAGGTTAGGCTGGGTCAGGATATGCTAGGCTATGTTAGGCTATGTTAGGCTAGGCTAGGCTATGCTAGGCTATGTTAGGCTAGGCTAGAGTGGAGAATTCTAGGCTACAATAGACTAGTAGGCTAGAGTAATCTTAGCTAGGTTGGGCTAGAGTATGCTAGAAAAGGTTAGGATATGATAGGCTAGACTAGGCTAAGCAAGAGTAATCTAGGATAATGTAGATTAGAGTAGATTACGTTAGGCTAGGATAGGCTATCGTAGAGTACTCTATGTTAGGTTGTGTTAGGCTAAAGTAGGCTAAGCTACGCTAAATTATGATAGCTTGGGCTAAAGTACAGTAGTAGGCTATAGTAGAATAAACTAGGCTAGGATAAAGTAGGCTAGGCTAGGATAAGTTCGAGTAGGTTAGGCTAGGATAAAGTAGTCTAGGCTAGGATAAGTTAGATTAGGTTAGGATAGAGTGGGCTAGGATAGTCTAGAGTGGGCTAGGTTAGGCATAGAGTAGGATAGGTTAGGCTAGTCTCAGCTAGTCAAGGCTAGAGTAGGCTAGGTAATATTAAGCTAGGCTAGGCTAGGAAAGTGTAGGAGAGGCTAGGATAAGAAATATTGGGCTATATTATAGTAGGATATAGTTAGTGAGGCTATTATAGGCTAATCTAGAGAAGGCTAGGGTAATGTAGGTTAGGCTAGGCTAGGCTAGACTACAGTATAGTAGGCTAGGCTAGCTAGAGTAGGATAGACTATATTATGCTAAACTAGACTAGGTTGTGCAAGGATAGGATATGATAGAGTAGGCTAAGGTAGGTTAGGCTAGGTAGGCTAAAATAGGTTATGCTAGGCTCAGATTGGCCAGTCGGATAGATTATGTTACATTAGGCTAGGCTAGAGTATGCTACACTAGGCTAGGCTAGTGTCGATTAGGAAATAATAGTATAGGCTAGAATAATCTTGGATAGAGTAGAATAGGTGAGGCTAAAATATGATAGAGTATGTTAGGATAGGCTAGGTTAGGCTAGAGTAGGCTAGGTTAGGCTAGAATAGGCCAGAAAATGTTATGATATGATAGGATAGACTACGCTAGGATATATTATGCTAGGCTAGAGTAGGCTAGGGTAGGCTAGAGTTGAGGAGGCTCGGATAGGCTTACGGTGGAGTAGGCTAGAGTAGGCTAGCCTAGAGTAGGCTACACTAGGCTAGGCTAAGGTAGGTTAGACTATGATAAGCTAAAGTAGGTTAGGAAAGGCTAGTGTAAAGTAGGATAGTAGGCCATAGTGAGCTAAGCTAGGATAGGCTACAATAGACTACAATGGGCTAAGATATAGTAGGCTAGGCTAGGATAGAGTAGGGTAGCATATAGCAGGTTAGGCTAGGCTAGGCTATAGTAGACAAGGCTAGCCTATGGTAGAGTAGGCTAAGCTAGGTTAGGCTATATTAGGCTAGGCTAGAGTAGGCTAGGCTAGGGTAGTGTAAGTTAGAGTAGGTTAGAATAGGCTAGAAAAACCTAGAGTAGCATAGGAGACACTAGGCTTGGCTAGCATATGCTAAGTTAAACTAGGTTAGACAAGGCTAAAGTATCATATGTTAAGCTAGGTTAGGATAGAATATGCTAAGTTAGGCTATGCAAGAGTAGGCTAAGCTAGGCTAGGCTAACATAGGGTAGGGTGGGCTAGGCTAGAGTAGGATAATCTAGGTTATGAAAGTCTAGGCTACTCTAGAGTAGGTTAATTTAGGCTACGCATGTCTAGGCTAGGCTATAGTAGGCTAGGCTAGGATAGGCTAGGATGGAATATGCTAAAGTAGGATATGCTAACATAAATTAGGGTAGGCTAGGCTAGGAATGACAAGGATAAAGTAGGCTAGGCTATGCTAAGAAAGAGTAGGCTAGACATGACTATGAAAGAGTAGGCTATGCTAGAGTAGGATAGAGATAGCTAGGCTAGCCAATGATAGGCTATAGTAGGCTACATTAAAGGAGGTTAGAGTAGGCTAGGTTAGGCAAGGTAAGGCTAGGCTAGGCCAGGATAGGGTAGGATATGATTGGATAGGCTAAGTTAGGGTAGGATATGCTAGAGTAAGCTAAGTTAGGATAGGGTAGGATGGGATGGATTGGGCTGCACTATGCAAGGCTAGGCTAGAATATGATAATGTTGGTTAGGCTAGTCTAAGCCAAAATAGGATAATGTCGGTTATGTTAGGCTATGTTAATGTAGGTTAGAGTAGGCTAGGCTAGGCTAAGCCATGTAAGCACAACTTGAGTAGGGTAGGCTAGAGTACAATTATATATTCTTGAGTAGGTCAGGCTAGGGTATTGTAAGGTAGGCTAGAGTAAAGTATGCTAGGCTTGGTTATACTAGTGTAGGCTAGGCTAGTGTATATTAGGCTCGGCTAGAGTATCCTATAGTAGGGTATGATAGGCTAGAGTAGGGTGGTCTAGGTTAGGTTAAGCTAGGCTAAGCCAGGTTAGAGTAGGCTAGGCAACACAAGAGTAAAATAAGATAGGCTAGGATAGCCTAGCCTAGCCTATGCCAAGCTATATTAGGCTAAAGTAGGCTAGGTTAGGGTGAATCAAGCTAGCCTATCCTAGGAAAGGCTATAGTAGGCTATGGTATAGAAGGCTTGGCTAGTGTTGGCTAAGCTAGCCTAAAGTAGGCTAGGCTAGAGGTGGCTAGGTTAGGTTATGCTAGGTTAGGATATGATAGGCTAGGTGATGATAGGCTACAGTAGGTTAGGCTAGGCTAGACTAAAGTAGGTTATGCTAGGCTAGAGTAGGCTAGCGAGGTTAGACTAGGCTAGGCTAAGCTAGGCTATGCTAGTATAGGCTAGCTAGGAAAGAGTATGCTAGGTTGGGCTAGACTAGGCTAGTGTAAGCTAGTCTAGGCTAGACTAGGCTATTGTAGTCTAGGTTAGGCTATAGTAGGATAAGCTAATATAAGCTAGAGTACATTAGGCTAGGCTAGTGTAAGCTAAGCTAGAGTAGGCTAGGCAAGTTTAGGATGGAAATTTGTAGGCTAGACTAGGGAAGGCATAGGCTATATTAGGCTATGTCAGGATAGGCTAGGCTAGGTTAGTGTATGCTAAACTAGGCTATGTTAGGATAGTGTAGGTTGGGTGAAGCTAGGCAAGGATAGTCTACGCTAAGCTATGCTAGAGTAGGTTAGGTTAGGATAGGCTAGGATAGGCTAGAGTAGCATAGGATAAGATAGAGTTGGTTAGCCGAGGCTATGATAAGATAGGGTAGAGTAGGATAAGCTAGGTTAGGATGTGCCAGAGTATGTTAGGCTAGGCTAGGGTGAGCTAGGCTAGGATGGGCTAGGTTGAGATGGGATAAGTTGGGTAGGGCTAAGATAGGATAGGCTAGACTAGGTTAGAATATGATAATGTTTGTTATGCTTGTTTAGGTTAGAATAGGATAATGTTGGTTAGGATAACATAGGATAAAGTAGGCTAGAGTAATTTAGGCTAGGGTAAGCCAAGTAAGCCGAGCTTGAGTAGGGTAGGCTAGAGTAGAGTGGGCTAGGTTACACTTAGATGGCATAGAGTAGGCTAGGCTACACTTACATAGACTAGAGTAGGCTAGGCTAAGCTAGTCTAGGCCAGGCTAGAGTAGGCTAGGCTAGGGTAGAGTAGGCTAGTGTAGGTTAGACTAGGCTAGGCTATGCTATAGTAGGCTATGATAGGCTAGAGTAGGGTGGGATAGGCTAGGAAAACCTAGGCTAGAGTAGGCTAGGTTAGGCTAGAGTAGCCAAGGCTATGCTAGAGTAGACTAGGCTACGCTAGGATAACATATACTGCATTGGGATATGCTATCTTGGTCCATGCTAGGCTAGGCTAGGCTAGGATATAATAGGTTGGGATAGGATAGCTTCAGCCATGCTAGGCTAGCTTAGGCTAAAAGAAGCTAGGTTATGCTAGGAAAATCTACCCTAGGATAGGGTATAAAAGGCTAGGCTAGAGTAAAGTAGACTAGGGTAGGCTAGGGTAGACTAGAGTAGGGTAAGCTATACTAGGCTAGTGTAGGCTATCTAGGCAAGAATAGGCTAACCTCGGATAGACTAGGCTACAGTAGGCTAGGCTAGGCTAGACGTGGCTATTGTAGCCTCAGATATTATAGAGTAGTCTAGGCCACACTAGGCTAGAGTATGCTAGGATAGGCTATTGTAGTGTAGGCTAGGCTAGAGTCGAGTATACTAGGATAGTCTAGTGTATGTTAGGCTAGGTTAGAGTATTCTATGCTAAAGTATACTAGGCTAGAGTAGGCTAAGCTAGGCTATGCTAGACTAGGCTAGTGTAGGTTAGGCTAGGCTAGACTAAGCTATTGTAGGTTGGTTAGGATAGAGTATTCTAGGATAGACTAGGCTAGGGTAGGCTAAGATAGGCTAGTGTGGTGTAGTGTAGTGAGCTAGGCTAGAGTATACTAGGCTAGGATAGGCTAGTGTATGATAAGCTAGGCTAGTGTATTTTAGGCTAAAGTAGGCTAGGCTAGAGTAGGCTAAGCTAGGCTAGGCTAGAGTAAAGTAGGATATGGTAAGATAGGCTTGGCTAGGATAAGCTTGGATAAGATAGGCTAAGCTAGATTACGTAAGCCTAGATTACGTTAGGCTAGGCTAGTGTAGGCTAGATGTGTGAAGGCTAGGATAGGTTATGCTATATTAGGTTAGGCTAGACTAGTGTAGGATAGGTGTGTCTAGATTAGGCTAGGCTAGGCTAGAGCAAAATAAGAGAGGTAAGTGTAGGCTAGGCTAGGCCAGATCAAGTTAGGTTAGGCTAGGCTAGATAGGCTAGAGTAGGCTAAGTTAGGCTAGGCTAGGCTAGGCTAGGTTAATATAGGCTAGTTAGGGAAGAGTAGGCGAAGCTAGTCTAGCCTATGATAGACTAGGGCAGTGTAGATTAGGTTAGGCTACACTATGCCATTTTAGGCTAGGCTAGGATATAGTAGGCTAGGAAAGGCTAAGATAAAATAGGCTAGGATAGGGTAGGCTATTGTAGTGTAGGCTAGGCTAGGAAAGGGTAGACTAGGCTAGAGTAGGGTAAAATAGAGTAGGTTAAGCTATGCTATGCTAGAGTAATGTAGGATATGATAAGCGAGGCTAGGCTAGGGTAGGTTAGGATAGATTGGGTTAGGCCAGAATAATGTAGGCTAGGATTGTGTAGGCTAGGCTAGGCTAGGCTGGAGTAAGCTAGGCTAGATTTGGGTAGGCTAGGATAGAGTAAACTGGGCTAGGAAAGTGTAGGATAAGTTTATCTATGCTAGGCTAGAGTAGGGTGGACTTCGCTAAAGTAGGTTAGCCAAGGCTAGGCTTGGCTAGCCTAGAATAGAAGTGTAACGTACCTCCATCACATACTAAGAACATAGTTCCTTTTATTTTAACATTACTAAAATTTTGATCGCATACTAAGAACATAGTTCCTTTTATTTTAAAATTAATAAAATATTGAGCGCGACCTTGAAATACTATTACTGTATATCACTTTCTGTACCCCATTTCCATGTACTATACTACTAGTATATGTTCTTAATTTTCACTCTATTGTAAGGAATCTGTTTTGGATTCTAAAAGTTCTATCTATATATGGTAGTTCTATAATTCAGCTATATGATATTCTTGTATAGCACCACTTAAGTTATATTCTTATTCCCTCTAATTCATTTCAAATTGCATACTTTTGATTTTAAGGAATCGTCTCCTTATAATGTCTCTACTCAGTAGGCTCCCCTTTGTTCCTATTTACCTTTTTCAAGGTTCCCTTGACTCCATGTAGATTATAAACAAATAATGTTCACTTAATACTATAAGTAAGGGGTTTTCCATTGTATACTAATCTATTTTCCTCATCCTACATTTTATACCTTGGAAATGTTGAAAAACAACATAGTTATCCATATTATCAATTCAATCATTTATCAATTTGAACCTTACCATGCTATATTTTTCATATACCAAATTAAGTCTTCATTCTAGTTTTAAAACTCCACCCCTTTGGATCGACTCATACATATGGGATACATATCATATTAAGGGCTTAGTGATGCCACGATACCCACGCCATTTGATTTTCACATGGCTTGAAGATAGTCACACTGCCAACTACCTAGATTGAAAGTTTGAATCTACTGGTGGGGATTGTTAGGGTTATTCAAAACACCTAACCCAAATTTATAGCCTCCTTTCACTCATTTCACTTGGTTCATGCGGTCATTAAACATCTCTACAACTCTGTGAATTGTATTACCTTTTCGTATCCATATGTTTTTTCTCATGGCTAGAGATTTTGGTGGACAAGTTGGTTATAAATGGAAGTATTCATCCTTTTCTCTTGGAGAACAAGTATTTCATTCACATTTCATTAATATCATTATCTGAATATCATTTAATTTATTTCTCCTTACCTCTTTGTTACAATTTTTCATTCTTCGTACTTTTTTTACCATCCTTTTTCTCAGGCACTCCCTATAATTTCTTGTATGGGTTCTTTTATGTGCTCTATCTCAATTTAAATTTTGGGGTTCAATAATAGTTTTGTCAATCTAAGGTAACTAACTCATTACACTAAAATTACTTAAATTCATTAAAAATTTTCTCTATTGGTATCATTCTACTTTAACCCTCATTTTTGGTTACAGAGAAGGATAAATCCATGCTAGAGTTTTTTCCTTGTTTATGTGGGGACTAGGGGAATTTAGAAGTTAATTTTATTTCTCATTCAGGGTTATTTTTGCAAGATTTTTTTTTTAAATTTTAGTTATATATCTTTTCTTTAGTTGAGTCTTTTTACCTCTAAATTAGGGATATAGTACCTCCACTATGGACCCTATTAGGATCATTTAAGATTCACAGAGAATTTTTTTAGTTTTCATTTGAGTTTGATAATGACTTTTTCCAATATAACTCTAAGGGTTATCAATTTCTTTAATAATTTTTTCTTTTATAAATAATTTTCGCGCTACTTTTCTCTCTTTAAGGGTTTTATTCTTTCCCATACTAACCGCCATAATCTTGGCACTAATAACTCTTGAAAATAGATGGTTTTGTTTGGTATTCATGTATACTTCGAATAGTGCAAACCATCATTTTTATTTGGTATACGTCAACGCCCATTTTCAATTTCTTACTTTATACTTCATGATACTAATTCTTTATTTCATTGCAGTTATGGTTTGTAGAATGGAAAAGCACTTACTACATACATTCAAAGGTTCTCTAATTATCTCAGTATTTGATCTAGTTTTCGTTGGCCTACAGGTCGGATCTTCCAATTTACTCGTCCTATATCTTAAGCTACTATAACATAAAACTATACTTGGATGTGTGATTTAAAACTAATTTCATGGTTTTTCTATTTAGTTTTATCAAAACCATACATGTTTTCAAACTATATTCCTAGACATTGGGACTGTGACATTGTAAACACTAATAATTTTTTAGGATTTGATCCTTACTTTATATAATTTATGGTTTTCATTTACTTTAACTCATATTTTTCCTTTCAATTGAGTATAGACAATTTAATTTGTATAATTTATTGTTTTTCATTTACTTTAACTCATATTGTTCCTTTCAATTGAGTATAGACAATTTAATTTGTAATAGTTCGATATTATATACTTACCATGGGATTTTCCATTTCCTATGGTTACATGCAACAGTTACACAGATATAGTTTATATATGTATATTTTAGTTTATTAGCATTTTGTACTACAAAAATTTCAAGAGTTCTAAATTGGACTTTCATATAGCGTTCTTATACTATATATTATATTGGAATTTATCTTACGTATGATAATTTCATATTCATATTCAAACTATTATACCACTGTATTTGATAAAGTTTACCTATTCACTCTTGTAAATTTTTTATATAAATAACTAATTCTTCAATTATTCTATTCTTGTATTTTTCGTTTTATTTCCAATATTTAATGGGATTATGAAGGAATAATAAAATTATTAGCCACTTAATTAGGAAATTCAACCATGTTTCTAGTCTCATGCAATATTGAAAGTATTACTCAATATTATACTAGTTTTCTAAAAGAACTAAATAGTTACTTTCATAAATTATCCATCCAATCTGCCAAACTCACAAACATAATGGGTATTTTTTTAATTCATAGTAAAAATGTTTTATATTCCATGTTTCCTTACCTAAATACAATAATTAAATTTTTGTTATACAAAACATCTTATTCATAGTTATTCAATGGGATTATATGTGGGTTTAAATATCCTACTAAAAGTTTACAATAATTCATTTGAATTTATATCTATTTGTAGTATATTTCCAAATTTGCATGTATTCTTGTAAAATATCTCAAAAGTCTTATCTACATAATTATGTTTTCTTTCATTGAATATATATATATATATATATATATATATATACATACATACATACATACATACATACATACATACATATATATATATATATATATATATATATATATATATATATATTCTTGATTTTGATTCAATAAATATATAATATAACCAACTATATCATCTATTGTAAAATTTTACTCTTGCATTTTTGTAAAATAATTCTTCTAGTAGAGGTTATTTATTTATCATACTCATGCATAGTTCAAAATATATAACCTACTATATCAGATTTATCTAATAGGATATAATTCAAATATGCATGTACACTTCATCTCTCTCTCCAATTTAGACCTAGATTCATCATATATTATCACATCTTTGATCATATTCAGTTACTTTAGTAACTATCCTATCTATGTATACAGATATTCTTTCATATACATTCATCTACTTCTTTCCAAAAATATTATTATTGCAAGACTCAAAATATAATACTTTATGTAATCAATTATCTCATTGAATTTGTTTCTTAGAAAATAATTAAGCTATGCATGTAGAACTACTAACATACAATTGATTATTTGAATTCCTCACTCAATATACATTCTCACTATAACATCCATAATTATTTTCACATAAATTTATAAAAATTTATATAAAGATACGTGTAATTGTAATTAAATGCTTGGGTAATATTCAGGAACATATCACGTTCCACCCAACCAACAACTCTCTTCAACAATCACCCCTGAGCTGAGAATTTCTTGCCTTCAAGAATCAATAACCTATTTGGTTCTCGAGTGGTTACTCTTCAAGATAATTCCCAATATATTTTTCCTTAGCAATTTGTTTCTTTAAGGGTCTACATCTCTTAGTTTCCTAGTCATTTTTTCTTTAATTTAAGAAACATATCTTTTCTTTTTTCTTTTTTTCTATAAAGCACACATTTATTTCCCATTGCACCTTATTTCACCCAAAATTAGTGTTTCTCTCTAGATAAGTAATTAAATTAATCTTCCTCTCCGTTATATTAATATTTTTAACAACTTTCTCCTAGGAATTTTCAGGATACTTTTTGGAAAGTTCATCCATGTGGATTAACTAATAACATCTTTTATAAGTTGGAATGAAATCTCTAATACTCTAGTGCTCTTTCCTAAATATTTACAAACAATTCATTTATCAATTCCATAAAATAAAATGTAATTAAATCATCACATAGTTTCCATTAAGGTTTCCATAGCCATTTAGTCCAATAAGAATTTAAAATTTTAAACATATCCATGTATAAAAAAATAAAACATTGGGGTGCTACATCTTCCCTCCTCTTAAAATAAACATGTTCCTTGGTATTTCCTTCTAGTTCCTTTTCTCTTAAAATATTTATAGAAATGCCTCACAGAATTTGTCCTCCATCTCCGAGGTAGCGTCCTTGTGTAAAGTGTTTCCATTGCACATTAACCTAGGTAATGAATCAATTATGAAGCATGGTTTATCATCAATTTAATATTAATAATTTTTCCACCTAGAAATGTCCTTCTCATTCCACCTATACCACATTATGATCAATCACGTGAGAAATATCATGAATATACTATATCCATAAAGAGACATGCAAATCATTATGAACTTTTATATGGCTGTGGAGTGGTAGTTCGTAGGCCACCTACCTAGCTTTAGCTGCTATCTCAAAGGGTCGACAGAACCCTGGTGATAATTTAGAGCATGTTCCTAGTCTCAAAGTGGTCTTATTTGGTTTGAATTTGATGCATATATGTTCTCCAACTTTCAATTATTTGTGAATTCTCTTTTGATAAAGTTATATTTTCTATCTATCTTGAGTAGTATACAATTTTTGTATTATTTTCTTTACTACCTATTCCATTTCTTCAAGAACCTTTGGGCCTAACACCAACTAACCTTCCGAATGAATCCAACATAAAGGAGTGTTACACTTCCTTCCATACATAGCTTAAATGGGATACTTTTTATAGATGATTGATAGTTCTTGATGTATTCAAATTCTGTTAAGTGTAAGAAATCCTCCCACTTAGTGGGTATGTCAATAACATACAATCTTAACATGTGTTCCGAAATCTAGCTTGTTATTTTCATTTGACCATCTCTTCGAGGACGGTATGTTGTACTAAGTTTAGCTACATACCCATTCCTCCAATTAGTGTCTTCCAAAAGTTAGTAGTAAAATTAACATTTCCATCTCATATCACTACTTTTGGTATTCCATGCAACCAAAGGATTACGTTTGTGCACATATCATCAATTTGGGTTGTTCTAAAAGTATATTTAATAGATATAAAATGGATTTCTTTACTTAACTATTCCACAATGAAAAAAATACAGTCATGTTCTCTTCTAGTTCTTGGAAGACCAATGATGAATTATAAGGAAATAACCTCCCATTTCCATTATGGAATGGGTAAAGGTTTTTGTAGTCCAACTAGGTGTTGGTTCTCTACCTTCACCTGCTAGCACTCTAAACACTTGTCCAAATACTTAGCCACTTATCTCTTCATGACCGAACAATAAAATTCATTTCTCAATTTGGTGGTAATTTTTTTGATATCTAGGGTGTCCTAAAAATGTTTCTGACGATTTTCATTCATAATATCTTTTCTCAATGCTACTTCATTTGGAGCATAAATTCGGTTCCTAGAATTTAACAATCTATCTTTATTTTCTACATAGACAGGTAGCTTTGTATGTTATATTTTCTTCTACAAATGTAAATAAATTTAAAATATTTGTGTTGAAACCTTTATTTGTTCTGAAAAATCTTTCTTCGTACTACTAACAAAAATTTTAATCAATTGATTTTGAATTTTTGCTTAGGGTGAATGTAACTTTATTCTCTTTAAATTTGAATTTTTTGGTGTCAAATTCAAATTCACTTAAGAAATCCATCCACCTCGGTTATCTGGCATTGAAATCATATTGACTAAAACAATATTTTAAGCTTACGTCGTCAATAATAAGGGTAAACCTTTTTCCCAATAAATAATGTCTCCACATCATCAAGGCATGTATAATAACAACTAATTACAAATCATAAACAACATATTTCTTTTCAAGAGGCTTTAATTTTCTTTATTCATAAGCCACTACATACTTTTCCTTCATTAACACACCACCCATCACTTTAAGGCATGCATTAATACATACTACAATTTCATTTCCTAGATTTACAATATTTAAACTTGGGGATGTTGTTAATAGATTTTATAATCTATCAAAACTCTCTTGCCACCTTGTTTTCCAATTAAATTTCATTTCTTTCTATTGCAGAGAAGTGATGGGATAGGCTAATTTAGAAAGTCCTTCAATGAATCTTTTATTATTACTAGTAATTCCCATGAAGGACCTCATATATATTATGTGCTTAGCTACTAACTAATTTAAAATTTTCTTAACATTTTAAGAATCAACAAATATTCCTTCTTTAGAGAGAACATGACCTTGGTACTGAATTTTGTCTTTATAAAAGTCACACTTTCTTATATTTTCATACAACTAGTGTTCTCTTAATGTATGCAACATTATTCTTAAATGTTCTTCATTTTTGTTTTGGTATTTTGAATATATCATAATATCATCTATGAAAAAAAATGAAAATTTGTCTAGGTACTTACTAAACATGTTTCTCATCAATAACATAAAGGTAGAAGGTATATTAGTAAGGAAAAATGTGGTACTACAAATCTAGAGTTTTCATACCTTGTTTTGAATTTTTTTTTTGTGTATATCCTCATATTTTATCCTTAACTGATGGTAACCAATGTTGAATAATGTAACTAGGTTCAATATTCATAAATGTATTTTGGTCATATTGAAATGTTCATATGAAAAGTAATGAAAATAAAATATTATTATTATTATTATGACTTATTAAACCATGGGTTTCATACTTGGGTCATCATGTTTTAGGTAAAAGTCCCCATTGAGGACTTATAGGTTTAATATCGAGTCATTAAAGCCACTATACATTTAAAGAGACCCTTATTGGGATTTTTAATCTTGTAAAAATATTTGTTTTTTAGTCATAAATGAATTAGGTCACCTCCACACCAAGTCTACCTCAAGGAGATCAAGTCGACCTAAAACAAGGCAATTCAACCTAACAAGAATCCTATATATTAGAGAAGTTAGAATTATTTTGATACACACTATCTCACTCTAACACAAGTTTGATATCTAGAAAAAAGAGCTTGAAAAGTGTGAAGTAGCAGAAGAAGGCTAAAATATGTGCGAAGTTGGAGAACAAGGAAGAAAAGATGGATATCAAAGTTTTTGTCCATCTATCTCTCACATGTGTGGGTTTTCCTAGGGATATTAAAATCTCTACTCCTGCATTGAACATGTTGTTTCTAGTTACTTCCAGTTGCTGAAAATTACAACCAAGTTGAAGTAGATGTTATCAAGTTGAAATTTGTGCTACTAGTTCGTGTCGCTTCAAGTGGAAGTGTTTCTTCAAGTTCAAAGTTGTTTCACTAAGATTGAAGTTATTATGTTGAAAATAATAATGCATTGAAGTGTTGCTGCTACTGCTACATCTGGGTCAAAGATAGATCTAGAAAGTGATGATGTGCAAAATAAGTAAAGGGGTGACTTGGTGTGGAGGAATTTTGTGTCTAATTCAAAGGTATTACATTATATCAATAAAAACTATTGAAGGAAGAGTTGTTGACTAGGTTTTCCCCAAGAGTGGGGTGTTTCCCTGGTTGTCCACCTACATCTAGTGTCCTTGATATTTCTGTTATTGTTTTTGTAATTTATTGATGAAATAAGATAAGATAAGAACATAAAAGTTAAATACAATCATAGGAATCTCACAAGTAATTATCAAGTATAATAAAATATTTATGCCTTTCCAATTTTCAAACATGGTATCTCAGCTTTGGTAACGAAGGACAAAAAAAATAGTTTTAAGGATCCATTGAAAGAAAGGAATCTCAAAAAATTGATGAAGGGATCATAGAAGTATACCTTATAAGGGAAGAATCTTACGTCAAGGAAAATGTATGAGACAATAAAGGGAGATAAAAAATGAGAAGGAGCCTGAAATTATTGGTCATGGAAGAAGATAGTTGAGCTCATTCTTTAATAGAAAAAAGTATTGGATTTGGTCAAAGGAAAAGTGAAGAAACCTTCTAGAGAATCTAGTGATGTAGATAAAGTAAAGTTTAGATAATTAAAAATATAGGCTATGACACTAAAGGTAAAAGGTATAAAGGAAAATCTTATCCCATACATTTCTAGCATAGACTCTACTCGAGAAATGTATGAGGCTTTATGAAAATTATTCACTATCAACAACATTGGTCAAGTAGCAAGTCTAAAAATTGGACTAAAGACTAGAAAAATGACATTGTGGCTTCCTTCTTTGTAATAATAACTATAATTAGAGATGACCTTCAAGTCATACATGATATTATACCAAACACATATCTAGTGATTATTGCATTATTGGGATTGCCACCTACTTGGAATGATTTTTCTTCAACAATCAACAACTGGAAAGAAAATACTTCTTTCAAAGATATATGGAATGCTCGCAGCCAAGAAGGGATGTGAATCACATTAATATCCGATAATTAATAAAATAAATTTTCAAAATCCTACTCCACTCATCACAAGAAAGGAAACTTCAAGAAGTAAAGAGGGTCAAGAACATAGGTAGTCATTTCCAAAATATAATTCTACCAATGTCATAAAATGGGTCGCTATAAGCGTTATTGTCCTGAAAATCCAAACAACAAGAAAAGAAACAGGGACTTACAATAGCATGTCACGACAATCACTGTTATAGTGACCCTACAATAGAAAATTACATGCTATTGTAAGTGCTTTTCTCTTAGCTTTAGTTATTTTTATTTTGTACTTTAGGTTTTTAGTATCTATAGATTTGATATATTTTTCGAAAGACATTTTTAAACTTTTTTACAAGGTTATAAGTATCCCTAAATTTTGGAGGGACACCTCACCAACTTCCAAAGATAGTTATCTTACATTTCCATTTTTGGTTTCCCTTACTTATCTAAGCTTTTTTATATTAAATACTAATCAAATTTCTATTCATACTTTACTTTTTTGGGAAAGGATTGATGAATTCTCAAGGATTATGGAAGAAATACCTCACAAGACAAAGCATTAGAACTACAAGGTTTATTATGGAACAAAGGTATGTCCTAGATCATAAAAAAAATTCTCTTCATGATAAAGGTATACTCATTTTTTTTATAGACTATTTTACATTAATAACATTATTGTGTCTAGCTCTCTTGAATCATAAATATTCTTGATTGGGTGATTCATCATTGCATAAATCGATCCTCCCCATATATTTGATTATTCTTGTGGAACCCTAAAATGGTTCTCTACTAAACCCTAAATTAAGGGTATATCGATGAGTGAAACCCTATCATACATAGGGTTATTGATGAAGTCTAAGAAAACTCTATTTTTTATATTTAATGCTTTGATGATGCCATGTTTGGGGTTTTGGTATGGTTATAGAAACTCTAAAAAATTAGGATTGAATGTTGATGTATGAAATCTAAAACCTTTTAGGTTTTGATAAAATATGGTTTGTTGTGTTAAGTATTGAAACCGTAGATATTTAGGGTTTGGTTGGGTTTATGAGCAAGAACATTATTTTAGATAGTGTCCTAGGAATGAAACCCTATGCATATGTTTTTCCATCTAATCAAATATGTTATATGTTTGAATGTGTTTGTGTCATTGGGTTTGGATAACATATGTTGTTAAGGTATGATTGTGCATGATAATGGAATCACGGATATATGTGTTTATGTAATTGTTGATGACCATAGGTACTAGGGTATGGAACTAATACCTAGTCTAAGTTTGATGTTCTAGTACTATAGTGTTTGCAAATTCTAGGGTTTTCCAAATAAAAGTTCAATTCTCTAATATGACAATCTAGGATTTATGAAAAGTTGATCAAACCTATAATTGTATTGTGATCAATTTGATTCTTGAGAATTAGTATATTAAAATCTAGCGTTTACATCAAACCCTAGTAGAAGCTAGTTATATTGTTGGTTGAGATGTGGTTGTTTTGATTTTTGAAGATCGTGTATGAAATATAGGGTTTAAATGAAAACCCAGTAGGAAGTAGAACATATGAATCTTGGAAGTTTTTAGAAACATTGTTGAATTGTACTTGTTATCTTTGTAGGGTCTGCAATATAGAATAATATGTTATAGCTTTGAAGGAAATATTGTGGCTCTATATATTATGAGATTTATTGATCTATTGATGTGATTTAGGAATCATAGAAAAGCCTAGGCAATAAGTTGAAGTATTAAAGTAAAGTGTTTGGATAATTATGTTTATGAAGTCTAATAATTCCATTATTATATGGTTTTTATATGGTTAAATTCATGCTTCTATAGATTTGGTTGTAGTTTCTATCTAACTTGTGCAAGTAAATACTCTTCAAATAGTGAATATGTTTGTAAGTAAACTTGTGATGGTAAGCATGATGAAGGAAGATATGTGAATCTTGATGAACATGAATTTTATAAGAAGCATGGAAGCCATGAAATATTCTCCAATTTCATAAGAATAATTTGATATCACTAAGTTAAGGGGGGGGGGGGGGAGGATAAAATAAAATGTATATCTCCATAAGTTAAGCCTGAATAGAAGAAATATCCCTAGTTAAGAGTGAGGGCGTACTATGGTCATGATGGATACCTTGAGGAACAAATTAGAGAATACTTTTCGAGGTGTTTTTGAATGAAGGAAAGTAGGATCCAGTTGTAAAATATGTTGCTACATGTGAAGTAGAAGAGAAACCCATATGGTTGAGTAATATTGAGTCCAGATTAATTTGAAAGTATTTAATTCCTACTATGATAAAGTAAGAAGCAACATCAAGAAGTTTGAAACACCCTAGAGGTTTGTGTTTTCTTATGTATATTTTAAAATTTATTACTGATTGGGGTTTTATTTTTATAGGTAATTCTCTCGGAAGGTTTGATAACATGTTTTAAATGCTACCCATCGATTAGTTTGATAGAGAGATATTTTTGTTTCTTATCTACTTTATCATGGAGGAATTGCTATCGATTGGAATAATTGGGAGTGTCATGGCTTTGTTTGTGATACACATTGTCTGGGAGGACATCTATGTGTTGATGTCTAGAAGCCGAAGTAGGGAGGTTGATGTTGGTCAGAGAGCTTTAACGTCAAATACACACCTATATCCCTAGGTGGATGGTTAGTAAGTAAGCATGATGGTACCTGGAGAGGTTGAAATATTTGCTCCATATTATTCCCACCCGGATAGATTTCCGTGGTCAGGAATCTAGTACGTGCCATCGTGAGTGTCGCATCTATTGAAGGAAATTCGATATATTTTCCTTGTCAGAAATTTATTCCATGGCATTGCAGTTCCTAAACACTTTATATTTCACATAGTTGGAGATCTTCCTTGTAATTTTATATGATGAATACCTCCCTAGTTAAGAGGCAGTGTTGAAGAATGTAACTAGGTTCGGTCTTTATAATTGTATTTGAATCATAATGAAATTTAATTATTAAAAACAATAAAAATAAAATTTTATCATTATTATTATGACTTATTAAATCTTAGGTTTCATGGTTGGATCATCATGTTTTAGGTCAAATTCCCCATTAAGGAATTATAGGTGTAATAATAATTCATTAGAGTCATTTTCTATTTAAAGACAACCATATTGGGATTTTGAATCATGTAAAAATAATTATTTATGAGTCAAAAATGAATTATGTCACCTTCAGACCAAGTTGGCCTCAAGGAGATTATGTCGGCCTCAAAATAGGCAATTTGACCTTACCAGAAGCTTATATATTGAAGCAGTTCAAATTCTTTTCATACACACTCTCTCACTCATAAACAATTTTGATATCCTGAAGAAAGAGCTGGAAAAGTGTGAAGTACAAAGAAGAGGCTAAAAGAAGTGCAAAGTTGGAGAAGAAGGAAGAAAAGTTAGATATAGAAGTTTTTGGCCATCTCTATCTCACACGTTTGGTGTTTCCTGGGAATATCAAAGTCTCTACTGCTGCATCGAACTTGTTGCTTCCAATTACTGCCAGTTTCTACCAGTTACTACCATGTCAAATTTTTTGTTTTCTAGTCGAATTTTTCGCTACAAATTATTGTGGCTTCAAATGTAAGTGTTGCTTCAAGAGTGAATTTGTTGCATTGAGCTCAAAGTTATTAGGTCACAAATACTACTACATTGAAGTCTTGTTGTTGTTGTTGCATCTATGTTGATGATAACTATGGAAAGTGATCATCTGCAAAAGGAGGAAAGGGATGACTTGGTGTGGAGGAAGCCTATGTATAAGTCAAAGGTATTTTATTATCTCAAGAAAAAATATTAAAGGAAGAGTTGTTGATTGGGATTTCCCCAAGAGTGGGGTTTTCCCTAGTTATTTTCCTATGTCTAGTCTCCTTGATCTTTGTGCTATTGTTTTGGTAATTTATTTATGAACTAATATAATATAAGAACATAAAAAGTAAATAATATCATAAGAATCTCACAAGTAATTATCAAGTATAAGGAAATATTTCTGCCTGTAAGATTTTCTAACAACTAGATCTAAGGTCCATCATTGGGAACATGTTTTCCCCTATGACTTGATTAAACAAAAAATTAATGTGGGATAAAGTATAATTTTTCTTAATGGTTAGTTTTTTCAAATATCAGTAAACTATGGATATCCTTAAAGTCCCATTATTATTCTTAACAAACAAAACCCAGACTCCCAAGGTAAAACACTTGTTCTAATATAACCTTTATCTATCAGCTCATGTAGTTTCATTTTCAACCCTTTTAGTATTTTTCATTCTATATGGCTCCTTTGAAATAGCAGTGTCTATTCATACCAATTCAAGCGTAAATTATATGACTCACCTTGGTGTTAATCCTATAATATCTTCTAAGAATGAATCTTAGAATTATCTAATTTTAGTCAAATCGTCTACAATTTTATCTTATTATTTCTGAGTATTTTTTTTAATTCAAGAAAAAAATAGTTCAGAACCTTTTGGGGAACTTCTTTTTAGTTATAAGGCTAACATTTTCTAGTGGTGATAGGCATGTACATGCCTTTGATTATTTGTAAATTTCCTTCATCATTTTCATAGGTAACAATCTTTTCTAAACAATGTTTTACAAACATTATTTTTCTCCAGCCAATCCATGCCTGCCAACAGGTCATAGGAACCTAAATGGAGTGTATTGAAACTATATTCAGTTTCACATCCTATATTAAGTTTCACCAAAGTGAAAAAAGAAAGAAAGAAAGAACAAGAGTTTTTTATATTCATATAGTGATTCTTATCTGAAAAAAAGAAAATCATAGTTAAATGCAAGAAAATATATGCATTATTTACAAAACTGAAAAGAACATATTTTCATGAAGGTAAAGTTGTCGGGTCATTACTCCCTGCATGTATAGTTTGCATGGTGGGGTCTTCACATACCTGTTGGAAAAAATACTCCTTTGTGAGTGGTTTATGATAAAGACGTACCCGATGTCCCTTTACTCGGAAGGAAGAGAGAGACCCATCTATGGTGGTCAAAGTGAGAGTGCCATTTTTATGCACTTCCTGAATTTCATATGGGCCAAGCCATATTGTCTACAGTTTACCTGGAAAGTCTTGAAATATGGGATCATAGAGGAGTGCCCAGTATCCTTCGTGAAATTTCCTCTTCTTGATAAGGCTGTCATGCCACTTAGCCCGCTGCTGCTGAATGATTGTGGTACGTTGTAGAGAAATTAATAGGGCTTCATATAATTCATTTATCTTTTGAAGTTTTTTAGTTTGAGACTCCATCAAGTCCAGTCCAACTTCCTGAGCTGTTCTAAGAGTCTGTATTTCAAATTCAATGGGAAAAATAGGTTCTTTTCTGAATACAAGTTGGTATGGAGAATATCTAGTAGTATTTCACCAAGTTGTGCGATAAGCCCAGAAGGCCTTTGGTAGTCTACTAGCCTAGTCCCACTCATGTGTCGAGAGATTTTTAGTCATAATTCCTTCAATGACCTTATTGGCACTTTTGACCTCCTCGTTCACCTGTCGGTGATATGGAGAAGTGATTCTATCCATGATGTGGTGGTTTGGTAGAGTGGTTTTAATCTTACATCCACAAATTGCGCCCACGAGTCTATTATCACTTCCCTAGGTAAACCATACCAAAAAAATATCTCAAATATAAAATTAGTAACAGTTTCTTTTGTAGCTCTTGGCAATGTTATTGTTTCAACCCATTTTGCTACATAGTCTGTGGCAACTAGTATGTAAGCTTTTTGGTTTGAGGGTGGATTGAAAGGACCAAAAAAATCCAATGACCACCATTCAAAAGGTTCTATTACCAATTGTGGTTGTAGGGGAATTTCATCAGATTGACCGGGGTGGTCCATTCTTTGGCAGCTATCGCAGGCCTACATGTATTTCTTAGCATCCTTAGAAATAATGGGCAAAGTGTAATACTTTGTGCCTGAAACTGCGATTACGAAGTGTCGACCACAAGGTTTGTCATGGCAGGCCCTGAGGATGTCAAAAATTTCATCTTCTCAGATGCATCTACGTATTTGCATATCAGTCCCTCTACAGAATATATATTCTCCAATCCAAGAAAAGTGGGCACTGCGTTGGACAATCAACTTCCTTTTCTTTCTGTTAAATTCCTGGGCAGTTTTCCCACTACGAGATAATTCGCCACATCTGCATACCATGGCACTTTCATTGCTACATCAAAGAGGTGTTCATAAGGAAAATCGTCCTCTTTTTCTAATAGATCATTTATCTTTGGGACCCGAGACAGAAAATCTACGACTAGGTTCTCCTTTCCTGGACAGTCTTTAAGGGTGATATCGAACTCCTGCAAAAGTAATAGCCAACAAGTCACTCTCCCATTTGTAATTGGTTTATTATCTATGTACCTAATGAAATAATGATAAATATACATAAATACTTGATATATAGTTATGCAATGTCTAAAATTATTTATGGCATATATGACTACTAATAATTCCTTTTCTGTTACTGTATAATTTAGTTCAGCAGGGGTGAGATTTTTGTTGATTTACTAAATAGCGTAGGGCTTTTTCTCTTCTTATTGACCGAGAAAAAAATCCCATCGTTGTGTCTACTGCATCTAACCATATATGAAATGGTAGATCCAATTTGGGATCATGCAAAACTAGTGCAGTCGAGACTAATTAATTTAAATCTGTAAAAGTAGTGTCACACTTATCAAACCATTTAAATTGAATATTTCGAGTTAAAGCATACAGAGGTGCAACAATTTGTGATTTTTTTTTTATGAACGTACAATAATATCCTACATATCCTAGGAAACTACATACCTCTATTTGAGTACAAAGTATGGATAGTAAGATAATTACCTCTATCATTGTCAGATCTACCTGAATTCCAGTTGTGAAGATGTAGTGTCCTATGATTACACCTGCCGTCATCATCATGTGACACTTTCCATTACTCAAACATAACCTAGTTGTGATAAATCATTCCAACACTTTTTTCCAATGTTTTTAGTGCTTTTTCAAAATTGTCCCCATATGGGGTGAAATAATCCATATAAACTTTGTACCCTTCATTTATCAGATCAGAGAAAATCATGAGTATGGCCATCTAGAATGTAGTTGGAGCGTTACATAAGCCTAAGGGTAACACTTTGTAAGCAAATTTACCCCATGGGTAGGTGAAATTGGTTTTGTCCTGGCCTTGAGGGGAAATTTGAATCTGATTATAGCCGCTGAAGCCGTCAAGGAAGGAAAAGAATTGTTTCCCGCCAATGTATGAAGGAATTGATTAATAAATGGAAGAGGGAAGTGGTCCTTCTGCATGGTTTTGTTCAATTCCCTGTAATCCACACAAATTATAAATTTCACCTCTAGCAAATTCTAAAATAGGATAAATAAAGTTCACATCTAGCAACTTCTATAATTCCGCCTTCACAATATCTTTAAGGTGTGTGTTCAATATTCGTTGAGGTTTCCTGATGGGATGAGCATCTCTTTTGGTGTCAATATGATGGGTACACAGTTGGGGATCTATGCCCTTCATGTCTGAATAATCTCAAGAAAAATCTCCTTTGTATTTTTGTAAAATTTTAATGAGCTTTTGATGTTGGTCACCAGTCAGATTATCATTGATGTTAAATTTTTTTCCCAGTTTAATTTCAACAGTTTTTCTATTATGAACAATATTTGTGGGTATGTGTTGGTCATCATTATGCTTTAAATGATCTTCCTGGGCTTCATTATCAATAATTTCTCTTAACATTTGGCATTTTTCATTTTCTGCAGCAGCTGGTTGATTAATAATATTTTTGATTATGTCATCTTCAGTCTAATTTCCGAATTCGAGTGCTTCTAATACTATGTGTGGTGAACAGATATTTTCTTCCAGGTATGTTGGTGGGTGTTTGTGAATCTTTAAAATCGGAAGACTTGGTTTGGCAGGGGGATATAGAACAAGGTTTTTTACAAAATCCCCCCTAGAAATGGGCATGATGCATGTACAACAACCTATGTAAGCGTTAGCTGTTGGCAACCAATGTCGACCCAGAATCATGGGATGTCCATCCAGTCGGTTTTTCAAATTGATGACTAAAAAATATACCAGGTACTCCCATGAGTCAACAAAAACCATATTATCCTAGAAAATTCCTTCTAGTTTAACAACTAATAGGTCAGCAAGTTCCAGCAAGGTGGTGGTTGGTTCTAAAGCGGTGATACCAAGTGTTTCACAGGTTTCCGCAGTAAAAATACTGATGGTTGTGCCCAAGTCGAATTGTGTGTTTGGAAAAGAGCAGCCATATATTTCGACTATAAATATAGGACTACATGGATCTTCATATTTTATCGGTGTCTCCCTACCCAATAATAAACCGTACAAGGTTCCTATCGCATGGAAATTTGGCAATTTTTTTGTTTTCCTCACAATTTTTTTCGTGCATAGTTATTTAATTGTCTTAGCATAGATAGCGATGTCTTGAATGGCTTGGAGGAGTGGAATTTTAATACAAATATTTTTAAGTTCCCCCAAAAGATCAAAATCTGGATAGACGATTGGTATAGGCATCACTAATATTTCGAGGAACAACGGAGAGGTATTCATAAGTTTCCCATAATATTTTTGTTCAATTTTGCCTTCTCCCTGTCTTATTTTTTTATTGATCATAGTTAATGGATTAATTTTAGTTGGGTGTTCTAATTTTTGTTGCTTTATGTCTGTAATTTTCCCAAGGCTAATAACGCACCCAGATCTCAACCTAAGTTCACCCCATTCTTTTTGTTTGATTTCGAGGTCTAGATTTTCAACAACTTGTATCAGTTGCATCGGTCTATTGTTGGGATTCGGGTTCGGTTGAGCTGGTAGTTGAGGGTGTATTAGAGGCTGAGAATTATGCGGTAACATACATGGAGCTGGTAATGTGGGTTGAGGTTATGGACCCATTCCCATTGGTGATTTGGTTATTCCAAAAGGTCGATGCAAGTTTTGGGACCAATTGGAATTTTGTGAGGTAGAGGCAGGCCACTGGGATGAATATGGATTGTTCTTCCAAAATGGAGGAGAGAAAGAAGAATTTGGCTAATTTCTTTCTAGATAGGATTGAGTTGGCCAAGGGGGGATGGAGAATGTTTGGGATGGCCAGGTGGAAAAAGGTGTTTGATTTTTCCATTTTGTCCTAGGGTTTTGCTGTTGATTAAATTGGGAAGAAGGAAAGAACTGAGATGGATCTTGTGACATACCTGGAGTTCGGCCTTTCAACTATCGACATTGATTCATTACATATACTGGTTTTGTTTCATTGAAGACTGCTTTCAACCCTGGAAGTGACGAAAAGTGTTCAGTGGTGTGTTACTTAGTACATATGGCATATGTTTGGACCATGTCCAATGGGCATTCTCACTGGCTATGCTTCTTTTGACAATGTGGGAAAAATACAAAAAATTTATATTCCGCTAATGTGTGCTTTTGCTTGGCCTACAAGACATCTAATTGTGTTGTGAGGGTACCCAAGAGATCAATATCTAATTCTTCCAAGAGATTGCTGATTTTTGTTCGTGTTACATTTCCGCCTGAAGTTATATTATTCTTGGGAGCAGAATCCCATCTTGTTGGCCTAATGCGCGGGCTGCCTCTAGAGCACCTGAAACATATTGAAATAATATTGTCATAAATTTCCTGATAGATGTCTCCTTTCCCCATTACATTTAATGTTTCTATCTTTCATATTTAATTCATTTCATCATAATTACTTTTAAGACATCTTTAGACAATGCAGTATAAGGGGACCTTTGCAAATTGTATTGGAACCATTCAACATATTCTTCTAATGTTTCATCATATTTTGCAGTCATGTTGAAGATTTCATATTTTAATCTCTAGTCCTGTAGTAGTCTTGATATATAGCAAGAAAATATTTTTTCGTTTGATCCCAGTTATTAATAGTCCCTCCACTGAGCCCCATAAACCAGCGCAAAGTTTCACCCTTTAATGTAGAGGGAAATTGTTTTCATTTCTAAGAGTTAGTTACATAATCGTATCCCCTGCAAAAACCATCAAATTCAAACAAGAAAGCATCTGAATCTTCCAAAGTCAATCCATGGAAATTGGGGATGTTTTGCTATGGAATAACTTTCATAGGGGCATTAGCAACTGGGTCAAAAATGGGATACTCCAATGTTGATGTTTGTTCCTAGGGTTGATTGTGTGCCATATGATCAAAGATGTGCCAATAACCTTCAAGGATTTCCTGGTCTGGGAGATTAATACATACTGGACTAGAATTTAGCTTTGGAAAAATTCTGACAATACTACCAATATCTGGGATGACAGGCGTTTATTATTCAACCCAGATTTTAGGAGATCTAGGCTCTAGAGAATTTAAATTTGTTTCTGCAACGCCACTGGTTTCTCCCTCTCCTTCTTTCAAGCTGCAATAATTTCTCTCCTGTGAAGGGTGAGGATTTAAATGTTTTGTGAAATGAAAGCTTTGTTCAGACCCTTTTGTTTCACTATTGATCTCAGCATAAGTTTCATATGGTGAGCTTGATGCCTGAGGGATTATAGTAGGACTCTTTTCAAAAATGGTTTTGGGTCGTACAGATACCCGAGATTCAACGTTTCTTATCATTTTGTCTATAAATGTTGTTCTTCCAAGGCTCATCGATCCCTTGGGATTCATGTATTTGGATGGGGGGTTCAAACTTGTTTCTATATTTTTCTTTCTATACATTCATAAAAAAACTATTTCTATTCAACCTCTATATTTTTGCTGAAAAGTGGGACAATGGTCAAGCGTTTTTCTTGTTGGAAGAAGGTTCTTACATTTTTTTTTCAATAACCAATTCTTCTTCAAAAAAATAGGAATAAAAACATCACTTGTAAACACTCTCCCTAGCAACAACGCCAAAATTTTGGTGCATTGAGATGAATATTTAAAATAAATCCTAATGCCTACATTAATCATCAACCCAAGGTAAGTCTGTTTATTTCTCATCAACCCAAGGTAAGTCTATTTATTTCAAGAGTGTTCAACACAGTTTATGCAAGTGAAATCAAAGGTTAATAAATCGAAATCGTTGCAAGAAGTTAAGTCTAATTCTGGAAGTTCAATCAAAGAAATTCTGAAAGAAATCATTAAATAACTTAATCAATCAACTTAATCTAACTCTAATTTTCTCTATGGAGGCAAGAAAATGAAATGCAGAGCTTAAAGGAATTCAAAATTAACCAGAATTTTTAATCAACATCTACAACATTTTGTTTAACGAGACAGGGAATACTGCAGTAACTGAACAATGAGTGACACAATCATGCTCGGCAGTTGAATTTCTCAATCACTGATTAACCAAACAAAATCACCTAGAAAAAAAAACAATTGAAATATTCAAATAACTCTATTAAATGCAAGAGATAACATTCATGTGGAAAATGAAAGTGATTAAGACTTTAAATAAATAGAAACACAAACCATTCAATGCTGATGAGATTAAAATAGATTACAATTCTACAAAACACGAGAATGATTAATTACAAAACAGGAAAATAATATTACAACACAATACAACAGTAGATCTCCTAGTGAATAGGCCTACAGCCTCCAGAAGTCTCTGGCAGAAGATCTTCAGAACACGATTATGGAAAAACCACTATCTCTTTCATTAAATTCAAGAGTGAGGATACAACATCGTTGAGCGCGAAATCTTATGTTTTGAAGGAATGTAAATAAAATAAAATTACAACATACAAGTCAACCACTCCCATTCTATTCCACCTATTAGTCTTTTATATCCTACAGAGAAACATAACAGAAAATAGTGAATCCTCGGGATCAAGAGAGCCTGAGGATTTCGTAGTTGTCTAGAAGTTTGCATTCTAGAATAGGCAAGATATTCCTCATTATTCATTGGTTTGTATGAACAAAACATGATATTTTACTTTTCTTGGCTGCTGCAGTTCATTGGTTTGAACAACGATTAATTAGTTTAGATTTCTTGCACATAAAAATAGTGAAAGTTAGCCTTTATGACCATATCACATAATTTATTGATAATTAATTTTACCATTTGTTTACAATTAATTCTTCCATATTTATTTCCAAAGTGAAGGTAAATACATGAAATTTAGTAATATATCAAGCTAATTATGAGTGTAAAATGCACCCTTCTCATGGCCCAACAATCATATTGGAGTGTTGAAGCTCCCTTCTAGTGGGTGATAGAAAACAATATCAGGGGGTTGGAGCTCGCTTCCAGTAGGAGTTGTAGAGAGAGTGAAGGTTGTAGCTTTCACCAAGTGGTTTCCCACGTGCTGTTATGATTCTGCACCAGTACAAGAATGTGAGAAGTTTTCCATAATAATAATATTTAAGACTGAGATGACAATAACAATGGTTTTTACAAATTGGTTTTCCATCTTAAATCCTGGTATTCATATGTGTTTCTTATGTGTTATAGTTTGACATTTTCTTATGTCACATTTTTAATACTTATTAAATGTATGGTGAATCGATGATGCACTAGTTTAAGTAAAGTAATTAAAGATTTATTTGAATTATAAGCTTACCAGTCATATGTTATGTTCCTTAATAATAGTCGCGTACATGTGCTAGTTTTCTTCAGTCAAGTCACCTACAAATTCATAAAATAAAATTAAAAGTTTGTATGAGTTTTCAAAATATGGATTCACCCCCCTCTCTTTCTGTTTTTCCCAAAAATTGGTATCAGAGAAGGTCCTTTAGAAGAATCTTGACCACTTGAAGGAATATCTACCATGATGAGAAATCAATACATAACATCATCTATCACACCACTACTCTTGAATGGAAGTAATTTAATTTTCTAGAAGACAAGAATAAGATCCTATCTACAATTTCTTGGATCAAATGTATGGGAACTTATTGAAGGAGGTTACCTGTATCTAGCCACAGTTCCCACATATGTAGCAGAAAAGAGGAAATATGAAACCATTGCAAAAGTTTTCAATTCCTTATTGGGAATCCTCACAAAATCAAAATTTGTCAATGTCATGCAGCTAAATTCAGCAAAGGAAATTTGGTACAAGCTCATCGAGAGCTATCAAGGCAGTGACAAGGTAAAAATTTTTAAACTCCAAACTCTTAGAATTCAATATGAAACTCTCAAAATGCATAATGATGAAATTATTGCAAGTTTATTTTCACAAATAGATGATATTGTGAATCGTGTGAGAGACACAGGTGAAGATATAAAATACGGAACTTTAGTAGAGAAAATATTGAGATCTTGAACTCCTAAATTCCAGTCAAAACTATCTACCATTGAAGAAAAGAATGATCTTTAAAAAATTACTATTGTACAACTTCATATGATCCTAACTTCATTTGAAATGAGAAAAGGAGGTCCCTCATAAATCACAGAAGTTACATTCAAAGCAAGGGTAAGAGGAAAGGAAAAGGAAGAACACAAGGAATGAAGTTATAAATAAGAAGAAGATGAGGTAAATTTTGTAAAGAATCTCCAACTAGGCACCAGAAGGTTTAGAGGTAAGCCCCTTCAAGTGTTTTTATTTTGGTAGAGTTAGTCATTATGTTGCTAAGTGTCCTTATAAAGAAAAACACGAAAATGGGAAGGAAATTGCTAAAGGAAATATGAAATGGTTTGGAAATAAGAAAATTTATTATACTCATGAAGATAGTGATGGTTCATCAAATATTGAAGAAAGATATTTTGATCAAGATATTAAATTAGTCATGAAATTTGGAAAAGTATAATGAGTCTGACGACAAATTCGTGGATGCTTTATAGGAAAGGGAATTTTTCATTCAAGAAATCACTCAGCTTAAAGTATGTTTAGAAGAAAACAAAGTAGTTGTATATACTTTAAAGAACCAACTCATAGAAAAAGAGAAGCATACTGAGAAGTCAAAATGTGAAATAGTAAGTATAAGAAAGGAACTTGAGAAGATAAAAACTTTAAATATTATATTTGCTAAAGTATATGAAACCTTAGATGAAATTATCAAGTTTCAACACTCTCTTCTTATGAAGACAGACCTTGGATACAATGGAGAAATATCAAATACATAAAAATCCTTTGTCACAACTAGAAGTTATCTAAATGCAACAAAAACTAGTCAGCAAAGCTTCAGCCTTCAAAAAAAAAATAAAGATACTTCATGGGAAAATCTTGTCCACTATAATCCAAGGAAAAACAATAAGAGAAGTAATAGTAGAAAGGTAAACAACCCCAGAATACCCTATGATCACAGAAATTTCTACTTAAGTGGACAATGCTTCTCATGCCATAATTTTGGTCACAAGGTTGCTCAATGTGTTGCAAACAAAACGATAATGCCTAGAGAAGCAAGAGAATAAAGGAACGAGACAGGAATCAAGAAAAACACCTATAATAATTTCTCACCTCTTAAAGACAAAATTAAATTTTCATTTTGAAATAATTTTGGAAATGAGGAATCTAAATGCAGGAGAAAATTACAACCAAAATCTCAAAAGGAGCAAATATCAACAGCTTCTAAGGTATGGAAAAGGAAGGAGTTATAATATGAAATTTGTGGCATAGCATTGTATGAAAAAGGTCAAGAAAATTAGTGATACATTGACATCGGATGGTCAAAACACATGACATGTAGCAAAGATAAACTTATTTCATACAATGCATTAGAGAAATAAAATAGTGTTACTTTTTGAAATGACTCAGCTTCTATCATTAAAGGTAAAGGATCTGTTTTTCTTAAATAAAAATTTAAAGATGGTAATGTTATGTTTGCTGATGGATTAAATCATAACTTGCTAAGTGTTATCGAATTGTTTGAACAAGTAAAGAAGGTTGTCTTCAATTCAAAATAATGTGTGGTTCGTTAACTTGACACTGGGAAGACCATAATAAAGGGAACAGTAACTCAGAGTAATATTTATGTATTGAAAAGCATCCAAGAAAAATGTTACTTAGGAAAATTAGAGGAAAAATAGTTATGGCACAGAAGGTTGGGACATCTAAGCTTCTCTCAACTACATAAATTAAGCAAGCTCAAAGTTGTTCATGATTTTCTGAATATCACCTAACTAGAAAGTACCATATTCAACTCACGTCAATTCTAGGAGAAAACCAAGGTTCAATTCAATTCCAAAGAAGGATAAGCAAGTAAGCATCTTGAAATTACACATACTGATTTGTGTGGTCTAGTAAAGAAAAATTCACCATGAGGAGAAAAATATGATATCTAATTTATTGATGAATTTTCTAAAATGTGCTAGATCATTTATTGAAATACAAAGATGAATTTTATAATTCAAAGCCTTTAAAGCATTAGTTGAAAATGAGATAGATATAAAAATCAAATGTCTCAGAGTTGACAAAGGAGAAGAATACATATGAGATGAATTATTTGATTTTGGTGAACAACATGGCATAAAAAACCAATTTTATGTAGCCAGAACTCCTCAACAAAATGGCATGGTAGAAAGGATGAATAGAACAGTTCAAAAAACGGATCATGTTATGATTGATTAGTCTGAAACACCTAACACCTTCTCGGGTGAGGCAACACATATTAAAGTAAATATTCTCAACAAAGGTCATGTTTGAGTAAATAGTCATAAAAATCCTTGTGAAATTTGGTATGGTAATCCTCCTACTATAAATAATTTTAGAGTCTTTCGAAGTAAATATTTCATCCAAAATAATGATTAACAACTTGGTAAGTTTGAAGCTAGGGAATACGAAGGAAATATTTTTGGTTACTCATCTAGAAGAAAAGGATACAAAATTTTTCAATAAGAGACTTCGAAAAATTGTTGAATGTATTGATGTTGTGACTGATGAAGCATTCACATATCCCATAAGGATAACAACAAAAAAAGAGGATGATGATGAATTCTTTCCCAGAATAACTCAAAATCATATAGAAGAACAAACTAACGGAGCAGAAGAAGAAGACACAACTAATAAATAAAAGGTTTCATCGAGTTATGTTCAAAAGAATCATGAAGAATGTAAAATTCTAGGAGAAAAGGAATCTGAGGTACAAACAAGAAGAACTCTTGTAGTATTTCCTAGCTATATAGCTTTATTATCGACTATTGAACCATGATTTCAATCTAAATCAATCTGGTAAAGATGAATGTTGGGTTAAGGCCAATAATACATGAATGTTGATCAAATTGAGAAGAATAATACATGGGAATTGGCTCCAAGGCCTGAGGATAAAAAGGTTACTGGGACAAAATGGATATTCAAAAATAAATTGAATGAAAATGGAGAAGTAATTAGAAACAAAGCTAGAATTTTTTGCAAAGGTTATGCTCAATAAGAAGGTATATAATTTGAAGAAACATTTTCACCTGTAGCCAAACTTGAAGCCATAAGAATGTTTTTTTCTTTTTCAAGCTTTCTTCATTCCAAAATTTATCAAATGGATGTAAAATCTATATTCCTTAATGGAGATCTAAAATAAGTATATATTGAACAACGAGAAGGATTCATTCTATGGAATAATGAAAACCCTGTATGCAGAGTAAAAAGAGGCTTTATATGGGCTAAAAGAAGCCTCTCAGGCATGGTATTATCATCTTGATAAGAATATTCAAAAATAAGTTTTCACTAAAGGATCCGCATAAAACAACTTGAACACAAAAATAGAGGATGATAAAGTGCTAATTATTAATTTTTATGTTGATGATATCATATTTGGAAGTAATGATGAATTTGTGAGTTAAAATTTTTTTTATGTTATGCAACAAGAATTTGAATTGTCTTTAGTTGGGGAACTAACATATTTTTGTGTTTTACAATTACAACAAGAAAAATATGGCATCTTTCTCTCACAAACCAAATATATCAGGTAGGCTATGAAGAAATATGGGATGGAAGACTGCAAACAATTATGTACTACAATGATGATAGGATGTAGCCTCATCTCACATGATCAATCTTCAATAATAAACCAACCAGAATACATGTCTATGATTGGATGTTTGGTTTATCTAACAAGTACGAGACCACATATGATGCATGCAGTTGGGATTGTTGGAAATTTCCAAGAAAATTCAAAGGAAACACATCTCCACATAGTTAAGATAATAATCAAATATCTATAAGGAGCCCAAGAATTTGGCTTATGGTATCCTAAAGATATAGATCTCACCCTTCATGGATACAAAGATGCGAATTGGGTTAGAAATGTTGATGACCGAAAAAGCACTAGTAGAGGTGTATTTTACTTAGGGCCCCGATTGGTATCTTGGTTCAGCAAGAAACAAAATCATATTGAATTACTTACAACAAAATAAGAATATGTGGCTATTTCATTTGGTTGCAAACAACTTCTCTGGATGATGTAGACATTACAGGATTTTCAAATCAAATGTTCTCCACTCATTTCCATCATATGTGATAAAACCAATGCTATTAGCATTTCAAAAAAATCCTATTATGCACTCCAAAATGAAGAACATTCCAATTAAGTATCATTTTCTAAGAGAATTTTTTCTTGAAAAAAAGGTTAAATTGGAGTATCTTCCCTCTACGTAACAAATTTTTGATATATTTACTAAACCACTTTCAAGAGAAACACTTGAATATCTTAGAAAAACAATTGGGAGTAGTCTTTTCAACATCTTGTTTTTAATTGAATCTACTTATACCTTCTCACACAAGTTATATCTTAAAATTTTACCTTCTCTACATGGGTTTCATGAACTATAGTCGCATATATATATCTGTGTGTGTGTGTGTGTGTGAGTTTCTATTCAGATAGGCATGCATATATATCTCTCTGAATAGGAAAACTTAGGTCCAACTCAAGAACAATTTTTGATATGCTTATGTCAGCTATTTACTATTCATATTTTTATCACAGTTTGCAACTGTTACTTATAACCAATTTTGAGAACTAGTATTTGGTTCAATATTTCATTTATCCTTTTTATGATTGATGAAGATACTCTCATGTGTGAATTCCTGATCTAGCAGGAAACAAGCAGCATAGGTTCAGGGGGAGCTTTAGTCTTGCTGCTAATGATGCGTTGTTGGCATTACGTTTAAGACGTTGTTGAAGATGTTCATGTGGTTGATTGATGATGCATATATGAAGACCTTTCTATGTTTACATTATGGTGATTCTATTGCCATAGATGAAACTTTATTTCCTTACTTTATGTCATGATGATATCTCACTATTAAGGTCCTTTGCTTGGTTATAAATGTCATATCTTTCATTTGATGTAAAGGTCATGTGGAGACCTATGATGTAATTATTAACTGATGTTATGTAATACCACTTGGTTGGGTGATTGAGTCATATATGTAATCCCATGTTAGGAATTTGATGATATGTAACCCCACTTCTTTGGGTGATTAATGTGAGCTCATTTTCAACTGAGTCCTAGAGTCATGTACACCATTGTAAAGATGGTCCAGTATGTGCTCAGGGGGATTATTTTTCTGTCGTTTTCCCTTCATTTCAAAGGGGGGAATTATCTTGGTTTTTGAATTTGGTGACTAACATGTTTTTCAAATATCTATAGGTTATGGTGATCAAATACCAACATGGTTTCCATCAAGTCCAAAGGGGGGTATTCTTGGCATTATGATGTATGTGTTGTCCTTGATGGAAACCCACTTGTAAGAGAACAAGTATATGGTAATCGGATGCGTTCACAGACCAGTTCAGAGGTGACTAAGAGATGGAACAAAATGATGGAATGATGAGACAGAGGTTTGTAGGCCAGAGATAGAAGATTTATGAATGTGAATATTTAAAGAAGTATACACGGGTTATATAAGGCCAAGTTGTGTACACACGTGGAAATGACGAAGAAAAGTCTCGTACATATTGGCACATTATTTTATTAAATACCTAGGGTCTTTACCATGGTATTAGCCCATAATATTAAGCATAGTAATGACTATTTGATATCGTCAAAGATCACCACTGACATTAGTGTGGTTTTGGATTATGGTATTGGCTAAGACTCAAACTATATAAGGAGGTGAAGATCAAAGTGCTAAATGGTGCATAAGTAAGGGTTTTCGATGAATACTTCAATCTAAAGTATATTTTCATTATATTGGATATAGTTGATAGGTTGATCTGAATTAATTATGGCCATATAAATAGATGATGGATCATGATCACGAGACCTCAAATGAATTTCCATTTTAATATAGTTACTGATCAAACGAGAAATATTACCTCAAAACGAGAACTCTAGCCCAAAAAAACTCAAAAGAAATGAAAAAAAACCCAAAAAGGAAAATTGTGTCTTCCAGAACATACTTTTTTAGGGTCTAATTTCAACATTTTTTTAAATTATGCTAACAACCAATTTTTTTCTTGAAAAAATGATTGAAAATACACCCTCGAAACAAAAAGTGTTGATGCTGGAATAATGTCATCAATTTTGTGTGTCCAAAACAACCTGAAAACGAAAGTGTCGATGATAGAATAACGTCGTCAATTTTTGTGTGCAAAAAAAACCTTGAAAACGAAAAGTGATAGTGTTGGAATAACAAATTTTTCTTTTCAGGGTAAATTGTCAACAATTTTTAATAATGACATTAAAGATAAAATATCATGACTCTAAAAAACCTTAAAATTTCAACGATAAACATGGCATTAAAGATCAAATATCATGTCTTAAAATTGCAATGATTTTTAGGCATGGTATTAAAGATAATATGTTATTGTGTCTCTAAAAAGCCTTAAACATTAAAGATAAAATATCATGTTGATGAAAATAAAATTCCAATGACTTTGGGGCATATTATTCAAGATAAAATATCACTTCTAAAAATAAATAAATAAATACATTTTAAAAAAAGAAGAAGAAGGAAAAATTCAAAAACACACACAATCTTAAAAAAGATTAACCGACAACAAAAAAAACAAAAACATTTTTTTAAGTTATAAAAAAAGTAATAATAATAAAGTGCATAATTTAAAAGAAATGATGAGATAAAATAATTAAAATAAAAAATTTAAAACTAGTTAAAATTAAAAAAAAAAAAAAAAATTATTAAAATAAAAAATAGTTTAAATTTACAAATTTAAATTAAAAATAAAAATAAAAAAAATATCCAATTTAAAAAAAATAAAAAAGTAAAAATAATAATTTAAATTTAAAAAAAATAAAGTATATAAATGAAAACTACATTTTTAGATTTAAAAATAAAAATAAAAATAAAAATCATTTTTTTTTTAATTTAAAAAATATTAGAAAAAAATTAAAAATAATAATAAAAAAACATTTTTAAATATAAAATTAAAAAAGAAAAAAAAACTCAAAAAAACAAAAAAATTTAAAAATATGAAATAAATTTAAAGGAAAATTTAAAAAAGTATAAATTTATAAAAATAAAAAATTAATTTAAGAAAAATAATAAAAAATAATAAAAAAATTAAAAAACAATGTGCTTGACACTAGCCATCCGGTGGTGGTAAAGAAACAATTTTTATTTTTTTACCATTTTTTTAATTTTTTTTGGAATTTTTTTTTATGAATTTTTATTTTATTATTATTTTTTTAATTTAATTTTTAATTTTAATTTTTTAATATTTTTTTCTCCAAGCTCTTTGAGCAAATGAGTACAATTTCGAGTGGTCTTAGTGGACATTAACCATCATCATCAATTTAATTTGTAATTTTAAAATAATTTTTATCTATTTTTATTTTTTTTTAAGTTTTAATGTAAGAAAATGTGTTTTTATTATTTATTATTTTTAATTTTGTTCAAAATTTCAATTTTTTAAATAATAAAAAAAAATTAATTATGTTTTTTTATTATTCTTTGAAAATGTATATATGTGTGTGTTTAAATTTAATTTAATTTTTTTTAATTTTTAATATTAATTTTTATTTTAAATTTTTATTGTTTTAAAATTTGTATTTTAATTTTCTTTAAAAAAATTAAATTTGAATTTCTGAATTTGAATTATTCTGTATTAGAGTATTTTGATTATTTTTATTTTTTTATTTTTTTAATTCTTTTTAATTTTTAATTTTAATTATTTAATTTTATCATTTTCTTTAATTATGTTGTTTTTTCCTTTTCCTTTTCTTTTTTAACTTTAAAAAAAATGGTTTTTTTTTTTGTTGCTTTTTTCTTTCTTTAAATTATGAGTTTTTTTTTTTCCTTTTAAATTTATTTTTAATTGTTTTGTTTAAATTTTTTATTTTTACAAGTTAATTTTTTTATTTTTTAACACTTTTATTATTTGTTTTATATATTTTTTATACTTATTTATATTTTCTTTTCTTTGTCACATTTTTATTTTATTTTTATGCTTTATTACCAAGATGAAAATCACCACTCTAAACAAAAATGATTTATGGTGTATCAACACTTTTCAAAATTATCATGAAAATCACAACATTTTAAAACAAATGTTCATACTTGATAAATAAAATTTTAAATTGCCAAAAAACTCACCATTTTTCTAAATCAACATGACATAAAAGAAAATAAAAGAAAAATTAAAGTTCCAAAAATATGCTAAAAAAAACAGGTTATTCTACATCACTAGTTTTCAAAATTGACATGAAAATCACGACATTAAAAAAAGCCCATAAGAAAATTTAAAGTGCCAAAACTATGCTCCAAAAAAGAGGGTGATTCTACATCACCACTTTTCAAAATCGGGTGCTTTTTTTGCTACCTCAAAAAAATGGGTACTAGGTATTTCTTGTTTGATCGGTAACAATGTTTTTAATGATACGATCATGGATTAACTAGATCTATTATTTGACGCATGTTTTTTATTGGAATATTATGATCTTGGTTTGTCTGAAGTTCTAAAGGGTTGCACAATTATAGGTCAAAATTTTTAGATCTGTATGCAAGTTGGTCTCGGTGAAAGCACGGATACACGCAGGCTTTCGTCATAAAAATTGTGTACATAAAGGAGGGGTTTCTGCTAAAAATATGTTTGATCAATTGGATCAAAGTTGATGTATTTTTGTTGTGTGTCAATGATGTATTTATGCTGATCTCGGTTTAATACCCATTCCAGAAGTTGAATTGATTGAATGTTGATTGGTTGGAGAATATCCATGTTGTAGCTAACTATATGGGGTTCTAGAGATCTGTAATCTGACAAAATACTTCATTATGTATGTGAGAAATTATGGGTTTTGATTCTGATTAAAAAATTTCATAACTTGGTAGGTTGAGATGTGTAGGTTGGTTGTTATTCAGAAAATCACATATATATGTAGGTTTCCTTAAGTGAAGTAGCATATATATTTTGTTTTATGGATGATTAGTGCTGCAATTGATTCAGTATGTTGATGTAGTATTTTGGGTTCAATTCTTATATTTTGGTTACAATGATGTCAATGTTCTGTTTGATTTGAGTTGGTGATTGTTTGAGTGACTTTTTGGTTCAGTGATTGACTGGTACAGTAATTGATTGGTTCAGTTGTTGTTGTCAGCAATTGATTGGTTCAGTTGTTATTTTTAGTGATTTGTTTGGTACTGTGATTAGTTTCGGTTTTTGATGTTGAGATTAACTAATGTTAGTGGGTTCAGTAAGAAAATTTGATGAAAATTAGCCTACAAGTTATGATGTGTTGAAACAAGTGGGTCGAGTGTGAAAATTTATGAAACGTGGTCCAGGGATGATGTTCAGTGTTGGAGCCTTTAGTGAGGAAGTCGAAACTTCCTCTTGGTAGTTGATGATGATCCGATCAGGGGGTTGAAGCTCCCTTCTAGTGGGTGTTGGTAAACAAGATCAGGGGGTTGGGGCTCCATTCCAGTAGGAGCTTGAGAATGAGTGAAGGTTGTAGCCTTTAGCACATGGCTGCTTGCATGTTGGTATGAGTCTTCACAAGTACAATAATATAAGAAGTTTTCCATAATAATAATATTGAAGACTCAGATGACAACATCGGTGGTTCTCTCCAACATTCGGTTTCCACCTTAAATTTGTAATATTCCTAATTAGCAATGGCTAATTGGAATATTTGATTTTTCTCAATTTTTCCGTCTATAGTTTATTTATAAATAAAAAGGTGAGTAGAGAGGACATAACTCACTTTTGGGAATAAAAGCCACTCCCTAGTAGCACAACGTTGTAACTTGAAGGGATCCAAGTGGGGCCAAGGACCACGTAGAGAGGGATCCCATGTATGCACTAGGAGAGACTGCACAAATGGAGAGGAGCATGCAACAAGAGGGAGGCTATGTTGAGGAGTTGGGCCTTAGGGTTTGGAGGGAGGCCAACATTATAAAAGAGGGAGGAGCCTCCTCATTTCATTCATTCCATTATTATGCATTTGAGATAGTCACTTCGACTTCTTGAGCATGCTGGCTATTTAGCCTGTCTGTAGCACTGTTTAGTGCATCGAGTGTCTCCGTTTGGAGATCTCACCCTTAGCCTCGGGGGACTTCAAGTGCCTGATCAGGCAAGGTAGTTTCATCAGTCTTTTTGCAGGAGGATCGATTTGTGGGAGTTGCGGAGGAGCAGTGCATTTTGTGAATGTGCAGTCTTGAGAGGGAGGATGTAGTCTCATTTGGTGGGAGTTCCATATTGGGATTGTTTAGAGGATTTGAGCTTGGAGATTGAGCAAGAGACTAGCCCTTGCATATTGGAGGATTTTGGCAGAGTTTTGGGTAGAGTTTTGGAGTATTCTCTTCAGTGGCAGCGCAGAGCCTTGAGGGATAGTGTAGATAGTGTAGATAGTGTAGTGTAGATCTGGTGATAGGATTCTCCCTTTCACTGTGGTGATCCAAGGATTGGCCAACAAATCCATGTTTGTTTCAGATCTGATTTAATTATGTATTTATTTACTACAGAATTCCTAAATATTGCTGCAAAATCTTAATTCTAGATCTTAGATCTACTCCTGTACCTTCATGTTTTGATCAAAACCCCAAGGGGAAATTCTAGAGGGACTCATCTAGTGTACAGATATGATATAGATCTATATTTTCATACATAGATATGTTTTAGATCTGAAATTTAATATACAACTACTAAAGCCCATAAAATAATGTTGTCAAGCTTTGCAGTCTCAATATGTTGTTGCAACCCCTCAATCTTGAGGGATTATTTTTGTAAATATTTTGTTTATCCACTGCACATTGTATGAAACATGATATAGATCTGATTTTATGATGTCCATACCATATTTCACCCATCACCTTCATAAAATCACGCTTCCTATGCTTCAGTAAATTCTGCAGTAATTAATTCATGGGGATTGGGCAATTTTAAGCCATATCGGGAGTGGTAGATCTGTTTAACATATCTAGAGTCATGTTTTTGGGCTGAAATTTGATATGTAAGTCTCTTATGACCTAAGATACGAGATACCACCATCAATTTCCCTTATTTTTATGCTCATCTCTGAAATTAACCATTTTAGGGCATAAATTGTTGTTTTTCCCCAACTTTTGGCTCATGAAATGAAGTACAGTTTGTTTCTATAGCTTGGATTGATGGCTATGTTTCTTTAACATGTCCTATGAGCTTATTGGACGCTGCATATCCATTACTAAGTTTATATATTGCTGCAGTCCCTCTTTGGGGCATTTTTCAAGGAAACTAGGTGTGGGAGACTTGTTTAACCCACCTATAATGATTTATTTTTGATAAAATATTGGATTTAGGACTTAGATACTCAGATATAAGGGATAAAAGTGCTGGTTTTCATTTCTATAGCAGCAATTACTAGAAAATGTGTTTTCTAGTCATGCCTTGCTAGTTGTTCTGGATTTGGAATATTACATTCCATCAGTGCAAATTTTGTTGATGAAGTTGAGTTAGATGTGGTTCCACTTGAAATTTCAGGAATTATCTTAGGAATTCCATATTTGTATGACAGGAAAGTGGTATTTTATCACCATGAGAACAAATATCATTTTCTTAAGGATGGGATGGAGTATATTGTGAGATCTCATCATAAAAAGCTGGATATTTCTTTATTTAATGCAGGGAAGATGAAGAGACTAGTTAACGCAAGTAAAAATTTTGTGCTTGTTATGATCACGAAAAATAATGATATGGAATATGTATCCTTGGAAGTTTTTGATGAAAAATTTAAATCTGATTTGTTTAATGTGGTAAGTCAGCATGGCAAGATGTTTCAGGAACCAAATGGGTTACCTCCCAAGAGGGGAATTCAACATAAGATGTAGCTGCAAGAATATGCTCCACTTCCGAACATTGGAATGTATCACATGTCAATAATGAAGAGCATGAAAATCAAGAATAAAATTCAATAATTGTTGAAAAAAGGTATCATACTCCCATCTAGTTCGCCATGTGATTCACTGATTTTTTTGGTGCCAAAGATGGACGAGACTTAGCACATGTGCGTGGATTTCTGTGCACTAAATAGAATCACGATAAAGAATCGCTATCCATTCTGAATAATTGATGATCTTCTTGATGATTTAAGGTATGCAAATTATTTCACTAAGCTACACTTACGAAGTGGTTATCAAAAAGTTATAATAGCTTAAAAGGACATTTGGAAAACCACGTTTAATACTCGGAAAGGATTGTTTAAGTAGCTTGTTATGCCATTCAGTCTTACCAATTCTCCAGCTACTTTCATGAGAGTTATGAATGATGTATTAAGACCATTTCTAGATGACTTCGTCATTGTTTACTTAGATGGTATTTTGATATTCAGCAGATCAAGAGATGAAGATGTCATGCATGTGAACAAGGTACTTGTTGTCATGAAAAAAGAACAGCTATTTTTAAAGATGTTAAAGTGTGAGTTTGGCAAGACTACCTTAGTGTATTTGGGACACATTGTTGGAGGAGGTGAGATGAATATAGAACCTTCCAAGGTTGAGCTCATTATGAATTTGACCAATACCAATACAAAGTAAGAAGCTTTCTTGGGGCAGCACAATATTGGAGGAAATTCATGGCTAATTTTTCTTCGATTACAGCTCTGTTACATGCATTGAAAAGTGTCAAAAAATTCTTCCATTAGGGATATATGAAGAAAAAATCATCTGATGCTTTAAAAAAAAATATCACTTCAGCACCGGTATTGGCTCTTCCGGAGCTTATACATCCATTTGAGATTCAAACATATGATAGTGATTACACCATGGGAGAAGTTCTCATGCAGCATGGTAAGCCCATTTTGTTTCATTCCAAATTTTTTAATGGATTTGTAACTAACTATCCCATTTATGAAAAAGAGCTATATGCATTGGTACAAAGTGTAAATAAATGGAAACATTATTTGATGGGGAAGGAGACCATTATGCATACCAACCATCAACCATTTCAATACTTACAGTCACAATCAAAGTTGCAACAATCAAGACAGTTTAGATGGATGGGATTTCTACAACAATTCCATTTGGTTATCAGGTATAAAAAGGGAATCTACAATCAGGTAGCTGATGTGCTTTCTAGGCCTATTGTAAATTCATGAATTATACTCAAGCACAATTCAGTTATGCATGAAATTTACATTGAAAAATATGCACATGATAATGAATTTCAAGATGTGTATGAAAGCTTGAGTCAAGGAAACCAAATTGAAGAGTTATATTACTATGTAGATAAGAGTTTTTTGTATCACTTGGGAAACTTATGTATTCCACAGGGAGAAAGAAACAATATCATAAGGGAGGAACACACTTCATTGATTGTTGGACATTTCAGTGTAAGAAAGAGGGTAGCGAATCTCTAAAGGTATTGTTATTGGCTACGCATGTTTGATAGTGTATCATGTTTCATTAGAGGATGTTCTTTGTATGCAATATGTAAGTCTAGAAATATGAAACTAGGATTGTACACCCCATTTTCGGTACCTTCACGTCCTTTGGAATGTATCTCAATGGATTTTGTAGGAGTTGTTCCAATGTCAAGGAAATGTCATTATTACTTGTATGTAGTTCTAGATAGGTTCAGCACAATGTGTATTTTAATGCCATGTAAAAAAAAAATTACAACTGAAAAAATAGCTCAGATTTTCTTTCAAAATGTATGGGTTCATTTTGGTCTTCCTACTTCTATTATAAGTGATCAAGATTCTCGATTTGTTGGGAATTTTTGGTCAAAATTATGGGACATGATGGACACTGAGTTGAAGAAGAGTACAACCTTTCATTTGCAAATAGATGGTCAGACCGACATGGTTAATGGGACAGTCATTAATCTTCTTAGAGGTTATTGAAGCAAGCATCCCAGTTTTGGGATGAACAGTTGCATTACATTCAGCATACATATAACAAGGCAAATGATTCTTCCACAAACACATCACCATTGTAGGCATGTCTTAGGTACTTTCCAAGATTGCCATTGGACTTCATATTTGGGAAAGATGTTTCTATTGATGGTCATAGAGACATAGATAAAGCGAATAATTTCATTGAGGAAATTCAGTAGGTACATCACACAGTCAAATAACAGATTGAAAAGAGTCAAAGCAACTACAAGGAAAGGCATGATAAACACCTCGTTGATCATAAATTCCAAGTTAGTGTCAAGGTTTGATTGTATATCAGGAATTAAAGACTTCAAGGGGAAGGTAAAAATCTTAAGCCAATATGTTATGTTCCTTTTAAAATTATGGAAAAGATTGGTAATAATGCATTTAAGCTAGATTTTCCTCCTTATATGCAAATATATTTTGTATTTAATGTTGAGAATTTGAGATTATTTGAGCCTCCGTTGATTGATGATCAAGGAGAGCATGTTGATCTGCCATCAATAGATGATTTTTTGCCATAATATCTTGATTAAATTTAGTAAGATCTCATACTTTACAGAAGAACCAAAACCTTAAGGAGAGGGAATGTCGAATACCTTCGAGTGGGAATCAAGGGAAAAAATCCTTCCAAGGCCAAATAGATGGATGTTTAGAAGCTGAGGGAGTATTACCCTCACCTGGTGAACAATTGATAGTATATTTTGGGGTCCAAATAGCTTCTAGTGGGGAGGAATGATTGGAGGCTCAGTTTTACGCTCAAAAAAGGAAGTTCTCAGAAATGATCCAAACCCAAACGACAACGAAGAGCATGTCACCAGAAATCTAGTGAAATTAGTTTCATGAAAAACTGAATCTGTATGTGAAAGCTATTGTATGTTATCCATTTTCCCAAATAGCTAAAAATTTTGCAGAAAAGGACAGATAGGTGACATGACAACCTAGTTAGAAAAAAAGGATATTCTCCGAACATTCCTCCATTTATCCCAATGACACCATGCCAAGTTTCACACTATGGATGGTTGCTAAGGAAGGTGATTTTTTTCAACCTTACTCAAGGATTTGAGAACCAAGAGCATAAGGACATGTGGCTAGCTAGAGGCCGCCACGTGCCACCTTCCAATGTTTAATTTTATGAAGTGGCGAATTTCTGAATTACATAAAGGTTGGGCACATTATTTTTTTATACAGGTCTAAGTCTGAAATAATTCGCATACTCCAAGGTCGAGGTATATCAAGAGTTGGCATATATTATTCCAAGGTTTGAACTATGTTAAGTGTTGATATATATATATATATATATATATATATATATATATATATGTATATATATAGATATATATATATATATATATATATATGTATGTATATGTATATGTATGTATATATGTCTGTATGTATGTATGTATGTATGTATGTATTGGAGCAAAATGTACCAAGGGATGAGCAGAGGTCGAACTCGACCCCACGACCTCCCCCATGCAAACCGACCAGCTTACAACCAATTCATCATAGAAGTCCTTGTAATGTTATGTGTTCGACATTATTTAAATTCATTCAAATGCACTGACGGGGGCTTGGAATGGGCCAACCCCCTGCCCATGAAACCTATCCACCAAACCGAAGGTAGAGCGAAGACTGTTAAGCGGCGGATTAATGGGTTAATTCAGGGTTAAGTGCTACTAATCTTGTAGCTTAAGACCTTAAAAAATGTTTTATGTAAACTATGCTTAGTGTAGTGAGCACAAGCTTATTCGCCATTAACATATTTTTAACTACTAATTAATACAACTTTAAAATAGCAGCGGATGTGGCAGACTCTACCAGTTTTGGGGTATTTCAAAATTTAGTTATGTTAACTGGTGTTCTCTTCAGTTTTGGAGGAGATTTCAAGGGATAAATTGAATGAAGCATAACTGGACCAAATTTCGACCATTTATTGGCTCAGGAAGAGTGTATCCTGTCATATTTGGACATTATGAACACACTGGAGCAGGTTTCAGGAGTAGTATATGATTGTAAACAATACGTTTTCCATTTTTAGCTAATATAAAGGCCCAAGCCATGGAAGCTGGAGCAAGGAGATGTACCGCAGGAGGGGTGAACTTCGTCATCAAAAAACAATGTTAATGGATCATTTTGATGATTTGTTGTACCTTTTTATTGTTGTTGTTCAACATTTTGTTTTAATGTTTTTTAAGTTAATGAATCTAACATAATCTCCATACATTTACTTGTTTAACAATCATAAACACTTGAAGAAGCCTATGCACATGAAGAAAATATCAGCATTTTAAATATAAATTTGAAGATGAAATAAGCACAACAAAACTAACATTCGAATTCAGATCAACTAGTTTAATTTATTCTGAGATAAGTGGATGAACTACGATGGAAAGTAATAGTTATAATTAACTTTAAAAAATTTTATGCAGAAATCATGGTGAATGATAGATGTATGGCTAGGAAATTTGAACATAAATTAGCTTTCTTCCTTTCAAGGAAATTTTGTATACTTATTATGAATTATTATTGCTACATCCAGTTAGAATTTACACATGACTTTTATGAACTATAAATGATAGATACAGTATCTTTTGAAGTTAAAGATGACTGATAATAACAAATATTGTTGGAATAAATTTTCTTCAAAAGTTATAGTTGAACAGTCATTGTCACATTCTTACCTAAAGTATTTACCCAAATAAAAAAAATTCTTACATAGCTCTAATCATTATAAAAGTTAATCATGCAAATACGACATCCATATCATATCACTGTTATAGTATGAGAACACGGTTATAATATATATATAATGATGTTGCCGAAGGTCATTGTGTTCAAAAATAAGGTTGTAATAATATTTCACATATGCAACAATCAATGGTAATTTCCAACTTATATACACCGTGTCAGATGTTATGCCTTTACAATGCCATACTACTAATCAAGAGTTTAACAACTGTTGAATCGTATGGAAATTTAATTCAAACATCAATAATTTTAGATACGATTTATTTGGTTTCAAGTCATATTGTTATGGAGATCTGGCACATGCTACGGAGATCTTTATCGTCCTACACTTGGCATTGCACAAGGCTCCTCCGTGGTGGTCTGTCATCTCCATTCAATGTTCACCTTCCGGAGGTTACTCTCTTCGATACATCTATTCTTTGCATGGGATTCCTCTAATTTTTCGATGGGAAGCTCTGCAGTGTATCTGCAGCTAGGTGAAGAAAGTAGGGTTTATTCTCATGCATCATCGGCGTTTCCCGGCTTGGCTCCCCTTTTGCGAGCTCTGCCTTACCTCTTTAAACTTATGTCTTCTTTTACAATGGTTCTGATACACAGCATTCAGCTCTATTAGCTCATCTTTGGTTTTTTTCTCTACCTCAGTTTATCCACCAGCATCTCTGACTGAAAGTTTATATAGGTTAAATTCCTACTTAGAGATGGTAACTCGGTAGTTCTTACCCTGTTACAGCAGATGCAAGGAGGAAGAATGGATCCACGGGTACAAAGGTATGTTGAGACTATTTCTATATGCTTATTACTAAGTTTAACAAAAGTATGAACATCCATCCTGCATTTTAATGGTTTAACGTCTGAAGTCTTTTCTCTTACAGATGGTCTCCAACGAGGGTTTCAACCTTCTTCAGGTATTAAACTCTTTAGAACTTTAAATAGGTTTATCTACTATGCATTCTCTTGTTTTACTCCACATGCAGTAGTTAAGCAATTTGTCATTGAATATGAGGGTGAAGGTTTGTAAATCTGATCCTGTCCAAACTACAACCGTGGCTTCATTTTAGTTCTCAAGCTATGTTATCCTTGGCCTAGTTGACAACTTTACCTTTTCATTTTCCAGGTATCTAAACAATATCCATAGGAAGGCCATTTTTTTATAGATAATCAGTGGGTCGATTATGGTCCGAGCTTATATATTCTCAGACTGTTCTTTATCTTTTAGCAATTTATCTGTGTTAAGGGTTTGAAACCCCAACCCCGAGGGTTTGAAACCCCAAACTTGGATTTTTTTAACAATATGTAACCAAATTTGTATAAGAGTTATACTAGGGTTTAATCTCAGGTTTATTAAGGCTCAGAGCGCATTTAACTCTGAAACAAATTATGAATGTGTATCATAATCTATGCTTTTCCATTTACGTTTTTGTAATATTCTATAGTTGACTATTTAACTATAGATGATCTAGTCTGTTTTGAAATTTTCAAATAGATTTCCCATTCTGTGCATTTCAAGTTTTACAGGGGTTCTCTTGTCCAGTTTTCATCATAATTTTTCATTGCATGCATTTGATCTTTACGCTATAAAAGGAACAAATTCTGGTTTTACCATACTTTATTATGAATATATATTTTTTATATTGAAACTATGTACACTACATTTAACTGCTAATCTTTGCGAATCCTTTACTGTCAGTAATATTTATGTATTTTCTAGATCCTTTGGTAATTGTGAACTAGCCTTCTTCTTTGTTCGAGATACAGTCTTTCATTACTCTTCTAACTTCTCACATAGTTTGTAGGTTCTTACTACAGTGTCTGGGTCACCGATTTGTTTCGCCTGTGTATAGATTTTGGGGTTTCTAACCATGAACAATGTACCCCTGTTCTGTGTTTATTCCCAAGACTAGGGTTGACAGTTCGTCGGTCCTATTCCCTGTACTAGTAATAATTTCTCTTGAAATATAAACATGCAAGATTCTCATGCGTTTTCTCTTTTCATTGCGATTTCCTTCCTGTAAGTTATGTTTATGATTTTTGTGTTCCACAGTACAAGAAATTATTGTATATCCACTGTACATTATCCATGTAATGATTATACATCATATTCTATTTTTTTTTTTTTACAGTACTACATGCTATGTTGCTTTTGTCTATACATTATCCGTAGAAGGGGTTAACTTTTCTTAGTTTTTCTTTCGCACAGCTTTAGATATTTAAACCATAACTCCTTTAAGAAAATATAATAAAGAAAACATAAGCTAGGTAGTAATACTATTTACATAAAGAAATTATCATCTTGCTATATACAGAGTTACATCTTTTAACTCTACTGTATTAATAATACATTATTCTAATACAGCCATCCTTGATAATATGATAATACTAGGAACTCAGAAATTAAACAATCTTTGTACTTATCTGGATTAAATCCTTCAAACTATGGTCCACCCAACCATCAAGGGAGGCTATGACATCCTCCGCTTGCTCCCTAGCTCCAGAATATGGATGGTGCCACGGGTTGACAGTGGAATAATCCTCTTTCTGTTATGACCTCTAGATGGCCAATCCAGTCAAACTCAGAAAGACTGGCTTTATAAGGCTTTTCTTGATTTATTTTCAACTGATCATAACCAGCTCTAAAAAATACTCTCCTTTACCAAGAAAATTGTGCAGAATCCCTACTCTTCCTTTGGGATTCAATTTTATCCTCAGAGGAGTAGGTAACTTTTTTCCAATTGTCCCCAACCACCTCCTATTCTTGGAAACCTTTTTACCAATAGCTTAAAAGATTTCTTTTCATTAATTGGTTCCTCCTAATAACTCCATAAAAAGAATAATAATAATTTTTTTTATGAACAATAACAATTTAAATCTTTCTTGCCAGAAAATAAGATAAGAAAATTGTCTTTAAGTAGTTAATACTAGTTAACTCTTAATGAGGCCATCACAACTTCTGCCCCTGGAAGTAACACTGTCCTTGGTGTTTCAGCCCAGCTCTACAAGAGCTTCGGGTAAGCTTCCCGCATAAATTTCTCGTCCTCCCAAGTAGCTTCATTTGGTTTGAAGTGCTTCCATTGCACTTTCACCTGGATAACTACTCTTTTGCGGAGTTCAATTTCTCTTCGGTCAAGTATGCGTTGCGGCACAAACAGAAACTCTCTGTCTAGTTCTACCTAAGAAATTAAAGTTTTTTCAAGTCATTATGCATCAAGTTATTCAGAACTTCAAGTTAGGATTCTTATATTTTTCCTACCTAAATATTTTGCGAATGAATCACATGTTTTTCATCATGTACATATCGCTTCAACAAAGACACATGGAACACATTGTGTACTTGAATATGACTACATAAGGCCAACCTATAGGCTACTGGTCACACCCTTTCCAGTATTTGGAAAGGTCCACAGTATCTAGGAGATAATTTGGCACAAGAGGTCAACCTCATGGTACTCCTCTTAGGCTTAATTCTCATGTAAACATGATCCCCCACCATGAATTCACAACAAGACCTTTTCTTATCTATATAAGTCTTTTGTCAGTCTTGTGTAGCCTTCATATTCTTCCTTATTCTTTTTACCTAAGTTTCCATTTCTGCCAACATCTCAGGTCCCAACAATAACTTAGTTTCAGGACTACTCCAATTTAGAGTTGTACGACATTTCCTACCATACAATGCCTCGAAGGGACTCATATTTAAGGATTTTGGATACCCATTGTTCTAGGCAAACTCAACCAGGTGCTAGTAATCCTCCCACTTAGTTGGCTGCTACATCACATACATGCGCATCATGTCTTCCAATACTTAGTTTAGCTACTCCATTTGCCCATCTGTCTGAGGATGATAGGCAGTGCAGAAATTTATTTGTGTTCCCAAACCCATAAATAGGGTTTTCCAAAATGCAAATGTGAATTTAACATCCTGGTCTAAAATCACAGTTTTTTGTATGCCATGCAACCTGAAGATTTCCTTCATAAAGATTTCAGCAATCTGTACAGTCTTCTACGTAGACTGTACAGGTATAAAATGTGCATACTTACTTAATATGTCTACCACTACCATGATTGAGTCATTCTGTCTTTTTGTTCATGGTAGTCTCGTGATGAAATCTAAGGAGATAACCTCACACTTCCATTCAGGAATGGGCATGGGCTGCAATATTCATGCACGATGTTGGTGCTCCACCTTTACCTGCTGACATTCCAAACATTTTCTTAGATACTCGATAATATTCTTACGCATACCTAGCCAATAATATACCTTTCTTATTGTAGTAAGCATTTTCTGATATCCCAGATGACCAGCGTAATTGTTGCGGTGGAACTCATTCAGTATTAACTCCTTTAGAGTTGTACGATTAGGCACATGAATTTTTCCTTGAAAATTCAGCACCTAATCTTCATTCTTTCCATACTCAGATGCCTTGCCTTGCTTCTTATCATCCTCCATTTGCTGCCACAAGAATTTGTATTCTGGATCTTTCTGTGCTTCTTCTTTTAGCTATTCCAACAATTGGATTTCTAGCTTATTATAGTATAATGCATAAATACCATGCATTTTTCTGCTTAACGCATCTGCAACTCGATTTTCCTTTCACTTAACATGTTGTATGTCCATGTCAAATTCACTCAAAAAGGCATTCTATCTTGCCTGTCTATAATTTAAATCTGCTTGCTTAAGATAATTAGTCAAACTGCTATGATTTGTTTTAAGTACAAACATCTTACCCAGCAGATAATGCCTCCACACCCGGAGAGCATGCACCACGGCTATAAGCTCCAGATCATAAGGAGAATATTTCTGTTCATGATCTTTTAGTTTTTTAGACTCGTAGGCTATCACTTTAACTTCTTGAGTTAATATCGTTCCCACTCCTTCTTTGTTGGAATCAGTACAAACTTCATTATCTTTATCAAGGTCAGATACCCTTAGTAGTGGTGCTATATTCAGAAGTTGTTTCAGCTTTTCAAAGCTTTTCTGACATTCATTTGTCCATTTGAAAATCTTGCCTTTCTTCTGCAAAGATGTAATAGGAAAAGAAATATTAGAAAATCCTTCTATGAATCTTCTATAATAACCAGCTAGACCCATAAACGATCTAATTTTACCACATTCTAAGGTACTCACCATTCCATAATAGTTTTGATCTTTTCTAGATCAACAACTATTCCTTCAGCTGATATAACATGTCCCAGATATTGAATTTCTATTTTAAAGAAATCGCATTTGCTAAACTTAGCATAAAGTTGATGCTTTCTCAACATTTCCAAAACTATTCTCAAATGCTCTTTATGTTCCTCCTCACTTTTAGAATATATCAATATGTCATCTATGAAAATAAGCACAAAGTTATCCAAAAATTGATGAAAAATGCTATGCATCAACCTCATAAAGGTTGCTCGTGCATTTGTCAATCCGAAGGGCAGCACCACGAATTCATAATGCCCATAACAAGTGCGAAATGTTATTTTGCAAATATCTTCATCTTTAATCTGAATCTGACGATACCCAAATCTTAAGTATATCTTAGAGAACACCTTAGCCCTGCTTACTTGATCTAATAATTCATCGATTCTGGGTAAGGGGCATTTTTTTTTAACAGTCAGCTTATTAAGCTCCCTGTAATCCATACATATGTGTAAGATTCTGTCTTTCTTCTTAACAAATAGAACTGGTGCTCCCCATGGAGACACACTTGGACAGATATAGCCTTTGTCTAACAATTGTTGTAGCTGTATATTTAGTTCAGTTAGTTCAGGCATGCTCATTCTATAAGGATCTCTTGACACCGGAGAGGCTCCTAGCAGCAATTCAATGGTGAAGTCAATATCCCTCTTGGGTGGTAAACCAGGAATTTTTTCTGGAAAAACATCCAGAAATTCCTGTATTACTGGAATTTCTTCCATCATTGGTGCCTTTTCCTTAGAGTCTATATACCCCACCTGAATTTCATACAGCTGGCATCCTTTTTTGATGCATTTTCCCATTTGGGATGTTTTGATTGGTCATAGTTGTACTGGCATTTTAATTCCTTGAATCTCTTTTCGTGTGCCATCTTGCATTCTATAATAAATGACCTTTTCCTTGCAGTCCACTAAGGTCCAGTGTCTTTCCAACCAGTACATACCCAATAACACATCGTAAGATCCCAGTGGTAAGATATTTAGATCTACTTGTAACTGTTGTTCTGCCACTTCCAGCACACAGTCAAGAACTTTTGATGTTACCTTTCGTTTTGCCCGAGTAGCTAGCTGTACTAGCCAAGAGTTCTTAAATTTTTGTTCCTTCAATTTACACATTTCCACTAACTTGGGACTTACATAACTCAAACTTGCTCTAGGATCTACCAAAATTGAAACAGGTTTAGTTAGTAAAGTACCTTCTAGTTCGATCATTGTGGGCTGAAAATCAGCCTGCCAATATTCCAAGGCTGCATTGATGTGGGGAATGTTACGCGCCACGTCCCCTACCATAGATGCTTCCTGCAGATTTGTTACAGTTTCAATTTTATTTCGCTATGGACAGTTTTCATAATAATGAGCCTCTCCATAGACCCAACATTACAAAGGAGGTTTTGTGGTCCATCCCTGCTCTGGCTTGCTAGATGCCTCCGTGGGCTTCTCTTCCCCTGAACATTTAGTTCTTTGGTGATTTCTACCAAATTTCGTACTGATGGAGTTTCGTGCTGCGCCTTTAGAATTTCCACTTTTACTGCTTTTAAAATTGGAATTATTTTTCTACTTTTTCTTTGGCTGCTAGCTTTTTCCTCCTTCACTCTTGGCCTTGGACTGTTGATAGCACATTCATGCTTTACGAATGGCTTCATCCATGGTCTGAGGATTAACAAATTGTATTTTTTCTCTCATATGAGTAGGTAGGCTACTTAATAACCTCTGTACCTTGGCTTTTTCTTCTCGGAGGTAAGGAACGTAACATAACAAGGAAGTGAATTTAGTGACGTAATCATCCATGGTCATTTGTCCCAACCGAAGATCATGGAATTCCTTAGCTTTGTAATCATAAAACCTTTCTGTCAAGTACTTATCTTTAAATTACTACTGAAACATTTCCCAAGTAAATCTTGTTCATCAATACTGCGTACATTTTTCACTTCTTCCTACCACACAGTGGTCTTCTCCCGTAACTGGTATATAGCCAATCTGGCCTTCATATTGCTACTATATTCATACACCTGCAAGTACTTATTTATGTTAATTAACCAGGCTTCATCCACCTCCTCGGCCTCACCATCAAAATTTGGTGGTTTAATTTTGCAAAACTCCCCCTGCAATTCCACTTTCCATCTCTTATTGTCTTGTTGGTCAGAGAAATTGGCCGGCTCCGCCTCATTATAATTCTTAATTTTTATTTTCTGGGAGGGACTCTTTTCAGCTCTACCTGTAGTGTTGTTTCAAGTTTTCTGATCTTCCTGTTCTGCTGATAATTCTTTTTCAGCACTGGGATGCACCATCTCCTGATTTTGTTTGTCTGATAAAGTCTTTAAAATTTTCTCCTGATCTTGCAACAAACGCTCATTATCCTTTCCGAGTCTTAACATTTCCTTTTGTAATTTTTGCACTGTGTTCAACAAAAAACTAGTTTGATGCTGCTATTCTTTGAGTAACTGGCTGGTCTTTTGATGTTGTTCCATAGTTAATTGAACCCACATTCCTAGATTCATAATGGTTGGTGCTTGAGTTTCTTTTGGCTGCGACTATGATTTTGTAGCTCCTCTCATTATCACTCGCTTTCTCTTAGTGTAATATTCACATACACAACTTCACTGTTAGTAGACCCTTAGGATCCCGGTGTAGCAACCGACTCTGATACGACTTGTCACCTTCTTACCTAAAGTAATTACCCAAATAAAAAAAAATTCTTACATAGCTCTAATCATTATAAAATTTAATCATGCAAGTACGACATCCATATCATATCACTATTATAATATGAGAACACGATTATAATATATATATATATAATGATGTTTTCGAAGGTCATTGTGTCAAAACTAAGGTTGTAATAATATTTCACATATGCAACAATCAATGGTAATTTCCAACTTATATACACCATGTCGGATGTTATGCCTTTACACTGCCATACTACTAATCAGGAGTTTAACAACTATTGAATCGTATGGAAATTTAATTCAAACATCAATAATTTTAGATACGATTTATTTGGTTTCAAGTCATATTGTTATGGAGATCTGGGACATGCTACAGAGATCTTTATTTCCCTACACTTGGCATTTCACAAGGCTCCTCCATGGCGATCTGTCATCTCCATTCAACGTTCACCTTCTGGAGGTTAATCTCCTCGATATAGCTATCCTCAGCTTGGGATTCCTCTGATTTTTCGATGTGAAGCTCTGCAGTGTATCTGCAGCTAGCTAAAGAAAGTAGGGTTTATTCTCATGCTTCCTCGGCGTTTCCAGGCTCGGCTCCCTTCTTGCGAGCTCTGCCTTACCCCTTTAAAGGTATGTCTTCTTTTACAATGGTTCTAATACACAACATTCAGCTCTGTTAGCTCATCTTTGGTTTTAATCTCTACCTCAGCTTATCCACCGACATCTTTGACTGAAAATTTATATAGGTTAAATTCCTCCTCAGAGATGGTAACTCGGTAGTTCTTACCCTGTTACAGAAGATGCAAGGAGGAAGAATGGATTCACCGGTACAAAGGTATGTTGAGACTATTTCTATATGCTTATTACTAAGTTTAACAAAATTTTGAGCATCCATCCTGCGTTTTAATGGTTTAACCTCTGAAGTCTTTTCTCTTGCAGATGGTCTCCAACAAGGGTTTCAACCTTTTTCAGGTATTAAACTCTTTAGAACTTTAACTAGGTTTATCTCCTGTGCATTCACTTGTTTTACTCCATATCGAGTAGTTAACCAAATTGACGTTGGATATAAGGGTGCAAGTTTGTAAATCCGATCCCGTCCAAACTACAACCGTGGCTTCATTTAAATTCTCAGACTATGTTATCCTCGGCCCAGTTGACAACTTTACCTTTGCATTTTCTAGGTATCTAAACAATCTCTACAGGAAGGCCATTTTTTTCATAGAGAATCAGTGTGTCGATTATGGTCCTAGCTTATATATTCTCAAACTGTTCTTTATCGTTTAGCAATTTATCTGTGTTAAGGGTTTGAAACCCCAACCTTGGATTTTTTTAACAATATGTAACCAAATTTGTATAAGAGTTATACTAGGGTTTAATCTCAGGTTTATTGAGCTCAGAGTGCATTTAACTCTTAAAAAAATTACGAATGTGTATCATAATCTATGCTTTTCCATTTACGTTTTTGTAATATTCTACAGGTGACTATATACTATAGATGATCTAGTCTGTTTTGACATTTTAGAATATATTTCCCATTCTATGCATTTCAAGTTTTACAGGGGTTCTCTTGTCTAGTTTTCATCATAATTTTTTGTTGCATGCATTTGATCTTTACGCTATAAAAGGAAAAAATTCTGGGTTTACCATTCTTTATTATGAATCGATATTTTTTATATTGAAACTATGTACACTACATATAACTGCTAATCTTTGTGAATCCTGAACTTTCGATAAATATTTTTGTATTGGCTAGATCCTTTGGTAATTGTGAAGTATCCTTCTTCTTTGTTCGAGATATAGTCTTTCATTACTCTGCTAACTTCTCACGCAGTTTGTAGGTTCATACTACAGTGTCTGGGTCACCAATTTGTTTCGCCTGTGTATAGATTTTGGGGTTTTTAACCTCGAATGACGTACCCCTGTTCTGGGTTTATTCCCAAGACTAGGGTTGAAATTTCATCAGTCCTATTCCCTGTACTAGCAATAATTTCTCTTGAAATATAAACATGCAATATTCTCATGCATTTTCTCTTTTCATTGTGATTTCCTTCCTGTAAGTTATGTTTACAATTTTTATGTTCCACAGTACAAGAAATTATTGTATATCCACTGTACATTATCCATGTAGTGATTATACAGCATATTCTATTTTTGTTTTTATAGTACTACATGTTATGTTGCTTATGTCTATACATTATCCGTAGAAGGGGTTAAATTTTCTTAGTTTTTCTTTCACACAGCTTGCAGAGATTTAAACCATAACTCCTTTAAGAAAATATAATAAAGAAAACATAAGCTAGGTAGTACTACCATTTACACAAATAAATTATCATCTTGCTATATACAGCGTTCTAGCTTTTAACTCTACTATATTAAGAATATATTATTCTAATACAACCATCTTTGATAAAATGATAATACCAGTAACTCAGAAATTAAACATTCTCTGTACTTATATGGATTAAATCTTTCAAACTGTGGTCCACCCAACCATCAAGGGAGGCTATGACATCCTCTTCTTGCCCCCTAGCTCCAGAATCTGGACGGTGCCATGGGTTGACAGTGGAATAATTCTCTTTCTGCTATGACCTCTAGATGGCCAATCCAGTCAAACTCAAAAAGACTGGCTTTACAAGGATTTTCTTGAGTTATTTTCAACTAATCATAAACATCTCTAGAAAATACTCTCCTTCACCAAGAAAAATGTACAGAACCCCTACTCTTCCTTTGGGATTCATCTTTATCCTCAGAGGAGTAGGTAACTATTTTCCAACTATCCCCAACCACCTCCTATTCTTGGAAACCTTTTTACCAACAGTTTAAAGGATTTATTTTCATTATTTGGTTCCTCCTAATAACTCAATAAAAGTAATAATAATAATTTTTCTTATGAACAATAACAATTTAAGTCTTTCTTGCCAGAAAATAAAATAAGCAATTTGTCTTTAACTAGTTAAACTAGTTAACTCTTAATGAGGCTATCACAGTTATGCAAGTATCTTATCTACAATATATGGCTCGAAAAAATTAAAGGCAATACCCTACTTAATAGAATTATATGTTTTAAAAACAATTTGGCATATGGAAAACTTGCTTTACTATCTAATGGGATTAGAAATAAATGGTTAGGGTATTTCCTACAATCATAAATTTGAAACCAAATTACATTGTAGATAAATCTTACATTTATGATAGTCTTAATGTAGCTTTAAATAGTGAAACCAAGATCTGTCTTAGGAATTCAAGAAAATAATAAGTAAACCTAGAACTTCGTGTCGAGAGGCTTCAAACAAAAACATTCAAACTTCAGAGATAACACAAACAAGATTGTCTCAGGAGAATAGCCGTGAAGGTTTAAATTCTAGACCAACAAAAAAGTTGTAACCAGGCTCTTACGTCTTTCAAGATTATGGGGTAAAATAACTAATATACATTTCGCTTCCAAATTTTAGCGAAAGATTAGCTATAGAATGACATTGAGAATGTCTAAAACTGGAAATTAAAATTGTTGTAAGAACATCTCAGAAACCAGGCAACGTTTGCAGAAGAACTGCAAAATTATAAATTATAATAGGAATGAAATCATGTAGAAGAAAATGCTAAGCAGACACAATAATAGGTAACAATAAAATTACAAAACACATGAATTATAGAATTATTATTCAGTAAGTAGGCATGCAATGATTAAATCCAATAGTCGACGGAGTATCTTAATTATACATGTATATTAAGGAACTTCTCTAGGAAAATCGCCATAACCTATGTGTAAACCATAAATAATCCCGAGGGAATTTTGTCCAAATATATTACAAACTTGCAAAAAGAGGAGAATAATCCCTCTTTCTTTACCCTTAAAACAATTAAATTACAGTGACAACCACTCCAAAGTTAGACATAACAGATAAACATAGTTTCTGAGATGAAATATGCCATATAAGCTTCCATCATAAGGGATGATATCGTCGAACCATGCCATAGCAGAGAGGAGGGTTTGGTATCCCTCAATATTTTTGCAGATATAAAGAAATACTCAAAATCCATTAAAATTTTGGAGCTAAGAGAAAACATACTTGAGTGAATTGGTGGCTTGGTGCAGTGGAGCGTAGGGTTTACAAAATCCTGAGTAAGCAAGAAAGTTGACCTGTTGTCGAATGCTAGTTCACAGTCACAAACATAGGCATACGATTACGAAAAAATTTGATATGTAAATATAATAATGAATTAAAACAAGGTTTTTTTAGAAGGGTATTACATGTAATGCAAACTCTACCAAGAACCAACCCATCCTCCTTCCGACACTCTAATCTTGAAGAGGTTCCGGACACCCCTGCAAACGAGACAATTCTTTACAACAAGCTTAATTGACAAAACTTGAAAATAAGCAATTGACAAAGCATGAAACATAGAAGAATGAAATATGCATTGTGTAGAAAGTATTAGGTAGTTGTATACCTGGCCAAAACAGACAAGATGCAATGTAGGCCCTAGAGGAGCATATGGAATGTAGTGAACACTAGCTACCTCTCAGAGCATAGCACAACGTCATAGAAAGAGAATGAACAAAAGGACCCAGACAGGGGAGGGAATTTGTTACCCTAACCTCCACGTCTTTCATCATGACCATTGGATTAGATCAAGGCAGGAAAAGTGTTGGATCCTCGCCACTATTATATGTTGATTAAGGAGGAGTCGAGAAACTTCAAAGTTCATCCACCTACTTACTGGTGAATAAGTTTTTGAGTGAAGGACTGGTGTTACGAGTTAGGAAACAAGTCTGAGAATTTTACATACCATTATCAATACATTCAATTTCACACACCTCAAGAGGTCAAGGTTCACCATATGCGCAGCAAACCAACTAATCCAAACTGATAATTTATTTATGCTAGCGTTGCATGAATTGACATAAATGTTATGTAATGTCATAAGAAACAATATAAGTAAATTAACCTAAGACATGTCTTATTTCATGTTGTTACTGTTTATCATAAGTATAAAGTTACATGTCATATATATATTTCTAGCATGATAAGTTGAGACCATGTAAATAATTTTTTTTTCTATGGTAATTTATATATAGGTATATAGGTTACAACAAGTAAATCCCTTTGACTAAATAATATTTTCTCAGAAAAAGGCTCCAAAATGTGTAAGAGTAAATGAAACCATTTTATAAATACATTTGCTTCCCAATTTTAATTATTATTATTTTTCACAATTACATAGAAATATAATTTTCATAAGTTTTTAAACCATACATATGTATATTAAAATGTGCCTTAAAAATATATCCAATCACTATGAATCCAAAACAAATGTACTATAGAAATTAAAATTATTAAAAATTAATTTAAATTAATATTAAAATATTCTACCCTATATTTATTTTATCTTGAATTTAATTAGTATTTATTTATATTAAGATTATTTCATATATATTATTTGAGATATATAAGGATATATATATAATTATATATAAATTTAATGTCTTAATATATATTTTCAAAAATTATTTATTATAATATGGTAATAATTATTTACATTATAATTTATTTACTTGATTGTTTAAAAGAAATCGAATATTATTTAATTATTTTAAAATAATATTTTTATTGTGAAAAAATTAAAATTTATCAAAATTAATTAAGACAATTTTTGTTTAATTTAGTTTAATATATTTTAAAATAACATATCATTTAATTAATATATTATAATAATTGGTAATTTCTTGAAATAAATTAATTAATATTTTCTAATACACTATTGTATTAATCATCTAAATAACTTTAAATATTGTAATATAATATAACTTATTATAAATTCTATTGTATATGTTGTATTTATCATTAATATATTTTATAAATTAATATTACTTTAATTAATTAATATAAATATTAGTATTGAAAAAAAATTATTTGTGATAATAACGAGTTTAAATATATCTTAAGTCAGATCTATCAAGAGTCCACAGGGATCAAATCTCTAGAGGTGCAAACTTTTTTTTGAGTGCAAAACTTGAGGAAAAGGATTGCACCTGTAAATATTTGATCCTTGTAGCGCCTTGATAGATCGGGAGTTAAGATGGATGTAGAATTGGGAGTTAAGATGGATGTAGGTTGGTTTTCTACACAATTATAAATAGATTGTTGAAACCACTTTGTTTCATAGCCGGGCAAGGTTAGGCAAGAAATCTCTCAAGGAAAAAATTCAATAATTCTAATTTGGTGGTATTTTGACCAAGATAGGAATTAAATCATTCTAATTTGGTGGTAAGAGTGATTCAATACACATGATAGCATCCATGGAGTTAGAAGTAGATGAAAAGGTAAAAACAAAAAGGTAGAAAAATAAATAAATTTAGGAGAAAACAAATCAAACCTAAAAATACAATTCGACACTTTGAATTTATATATTTAGGGACAGAAGTGATTTTTCATTAGGGCCAGCATTATATTAATTATATTAAATTTTAAATATTAAATGTTAAACATTATTTTCACATTTACATTTAAGTGTTTACCTCCACGATCCAAATTTATTAAATTTAATAATAGTAAAACTATAATATATTAATATGAATATTATAATTAATAATAATATTAGTATTACTCTTTCAGTATTAGGGTATTTGACCCTTAGGGTTCACCTAAATAAAACATCTTTTGTGAATGTTTGTAATTATAAAGAAGAGTATGAAGTAAATATAAAGAGAGGTTTTATTTTTTACCATACTTCTCGTTTATTTATATTTATATTTATTTACCATACCTCTTTTATTTAACCTGGTATACTCATAGGCTTGGTATATACTTAGATGTTGATTTCTAATAATATTTATATTTTTATGTATTTACTTTATGTTTATTTATTTACCATACCTCTTTATAAATATGGTATTTCCCGCCTAGTATTTAGCCCATGATATTAATAATAATTTGTTCCAAGGTATTTGGCCCATAGGCTTCACCTAAATAAAACCTCATTTTTTTAGTTTTACTAAATATAAAAATATTTATGGAGTAAATATAAAACAAGGCTTTATTTACTTACCATACCTCTAGTCTATTTATATTTTTATTTATTTACCATACCTCTAAAGTAAGTATAAAAAGAGGTTTTATTTATTTACCATAGGTCCAATTTATTTATATTTTTATTTATTTACCATACCTTTGGAGTAAGTACAAAAGGATGTTTTATTTTTTATTTACCATACCTCTGGTTTATTTATATTTTTATTTATTTACCATATCTCTTTTTTTACTGTTTGTGAATATAATCTGGCATTTCAATTGTTTACTTACATTACATTTCTTACCTTACATTTCTCACATTACATGTACACATCTTTGTTATACTCTCACACTTCAAATGTTTACATTACATTTCTCACATTACATCTAGACATGTACCCTATACTAGGTTGTAGAGCTAGGCCCAATAATCATCCAATAAGATTCACACAAAAAAATTATTAATGATTTTTAATGAAGAAATATGTGCTCTAACTTCTTTGGACCTGAGCATGTGACCATTAATTATAAAATTTTATTATAATATGATTTAGGTTGTAATGATTATAATTATTTGTGAGGAGCATGTTTTAAATTTAAGGCTTTTGTAAAGTGGTCCTAGGACCATGCTTAATTCCATATCTACCAAGCTCCAAGATAAGTCAATTTCAATTTTCATTTTTCAATTTACTTTTATTTATATATAATTTGACTAAGCAAAAATGTTTACATATTGGAAATGGCATCTTTGCTCAATGATAACTTTTTAATTATAATTAAATGTATAATGTCATGTTTAAAAAGTTTTCTATAACATGGTATGAGAGGCATGAAAGAGTTATATTTGAAGGTATATTTTATATATATATATAAACAAATTTTATTGTATGTAGTGTTATTTTTTATTTTCCAATAAAATAAATCTCTGTAAAATTCCAAAATATATTTTATTACAATCTATAAATAAAATTTTCAATGTCTATACTAATCAAAATTATTATATCCTATTCTTATTTATAAAAACCATTGCAAGTAAAAAAAATAAAAAAATATTATACTATAAACATTTTAAATTCTCACAAATTATATATTTTTTCATTGATTTTCTTTTAAATTTAATTGGGAAGTAATAGAGACCTTAAGATGTGACTCCTCTTAATAATATATATTAAATTTTACACTAAAATGAATTTAATTTATACATTTTTTTTTCTTTAAACTCAAAAAATTACAATATAATTTAATTAAAAAATTAATATGAAAAAAATAAAATTAGAAAATATAATTATATTTAAAATTTAAAAAAAATAAGTGTAAATTAATTTTATATTAAAAATAATTAAATAAAACCATTTTTATATATTTTTTAAATAATAATTAAATTAAACCCTCAAATATTTCTATTTTATTTATATTTATCTAAAATAATAGCTAATATTAAAAAAAATTATTATAGAAAATTAATTATTCTAACCAGAATATTTTTTTACTACTAGTTATCTTTCATAATAAACTTGAAATTATTACTAAAATATTAAAATAAATTTGTTTGTCAATTTCAATGTCTATTATTTTTACAAATTACATCAAAATATAACTTATATAATTAAGCTTAAATGATTTGTTTTTCCCTTTTTCTTGTATTTCTACGTGGAACTAAGTCTAAATGAAACTCAGTTAAAAAGGGTTTCAGTAAAAAAAAAAAAAATAGATAAATAAATAAATAAAAATGTCTAAGATTTTTCAAAAAAACACGTCCGTGATCTACACATTAAAATTATCAAAAAAACTTTTTAAATATATATATATATATATATAGATATAGATATAGGTTATATTATTTTATTTTCAAATTAAATAATTTCTGTTCATATTAATTAAATATTTCAGATGTTATTTGAAATGTAAAAATAAAATTACACAAGTAACAATTTCAATTAACATAGTTTATTTTGAATTCTTAAATTTTTCACACTGCCCGAGAATTGTTACCGTTATAGAAAAAGAAAAAAAGCTCAAAAAGGAAAAAAGCTCAACTGTCATGGGCATAAAAACAGAGCAAGGGATAAAATGTTTCATCCTCAGTTTTTTCTTCTGCTTCAGCGTTCTCTCAGGTTGTGTGTTTTGTTCCAGCGGAGATCGTGTGTTTTGTTCCGACGGACATAGGTATTCCACTGTTGCATGAGCCATCCCATATCAACTGAGTGTCGTTATTATAGTCGATTTGATCCAATATTTGTAATTTTTTTTTTCTTGTTTGGATTTATACACTATTTTGGGTTGTGTTTAATAGGATCAACTTTGACAACTTGCAGGTATGTATGGAGATAATGGAGAGGGATGAGGAGTCAAGAAGATAATTGAAGAGGTAGGCACAATTTGCCTATCAATTTTCCAGCTTCAAATACTAATTATATGATTGTTTTTTTTAACTAATTTAGAAGGAATTTTAACATTGTTTTTTTACGTTCTTGCTTAATACATATATCATTGGTTAATTTATAATTTAATCAAGATTCATTGTCAACACATCTCTTCACTGCAATTGTTCTCAGCGGGTTCCCTAGATTTTTTCCTGATCCATCTAGTATGGCTAGCTGATTACAAGTGTTCATTACATTTTGTCTTTGATTTTATTAGGCAAGATGATTCTGCCCAGATATTGGATGTAGAATATGATGTTCCAATGGCCAAAATATTGACCGTAACCCTAAAATATTTACAGAATGGGGAAAAGTTGAAGATGGACCAGGTTTTTTTATTTCTCAGGATTTTTTTTCTTACAAGATCGTGCAGTCCAATTGCCACTACTACCCATCACAACCCTGTATTTCCGTAATAGTCCAACCTTAATGCCTCTATATTTCCGTAATCCTTCACCATAATGTTGGAATTAGGGTCTCCTCTTTGTGATAGGCCTGTGGAATCATAGAGCTCCCACCACCATCAACAGCCATGGGGTTTCTTTGTTCTTCAATATATGAACCTCCGTCATTATCACTATCCGGCATGCCAGAGTTCAAAATGGTTTGCGGGATATCTTCACAATCGAGGTTGGAATCGTTGGGCCAATTATCCAAGAAAAAAGAGCGTAAAAAACCGATAAAACACAATAACATAGAAAAGGGACAACAGAGTATCTTGATGCGTAGTGTAAGATTTAGAAAATGCAAGTCGAAAATTTAATACCGCAATATTAACAAGAATAATTATGCAATTTCATTCCCTTCTCTGTGAAGCCGAATGACTGAATAGAGGGGGATGAAATAGAGAGACCTATGTGGTTAGATATTATCTGTGATTTTATATATAAAAGGGTCAGTTACTTAATTTTCCATTTCTACAGGATGTTATCTTCGGATTTTTTTTGGTATAAGATCGAGTTAGTGCAATGAGAACACAGATTCTAAACACTGTAATGGAGGGTTAAAGTCTGGTAGATAAAATATGGAGTGTTAAATTTCAATTATGTATGAATATGGAGTCATATATTTCATTTATATGTATGAATTTGGACAAATAAAAATCATTCGGTTATCATTTGGGACGAAAAACAATCGTGACAAATTGAAAAATCGGGTCCATATTACTCTAGAACATAGCATGCCATGCTAGGCATATTACTCTAGCACACAGCATGAGAAAACATTAGTATGAGGAAGTGAACAAAAATCTTAATTACTAATTTAATCTTAATTATCTAGCATATATTGGGAATTATTGGGAGCTCAACTTTGGTTTACTATTTTAACTTGTTGTAAAAATTATTATTTTGAGCGTGTTAGAAAATTATAACTATTTTATGAGTGGTGAATTAGATGGAATATAATATTAACTACATACACATTGATTGAATTCCGAGAGCTAATTGCAAGTGTTTGGCTGTTTTGAATTCCTCTACAACAGAGCATGACATGGATATTACTCTAGAATAAAGCAATTTTCTGGTTGTTTGAATTATTCAGAACCGAACAAGTTTTTGGTTGTTTGAATGATATAGAAGAGCAACGTTTTTGTCTCCTTTATGACGAGGAAGAGAACTTAAAATTGTGCTCATCCTTAGTTACTTGTTATTTGCTAATTTGATCTTAATTATGTAGCATGCTTTCAAAATTAAAAAAATAAAAACCGAAAATTACTAAGTGCTCGGCTAGGGTTTACTATTTCAAAACTCCAGTTATCAATAACTATTATTTTTTAATTGGATTGCTTCAAGTTCTCGCAAAAGTTAATTTTATATGATATTTTTAAACTATGTTAAAAGATCATAGTTATTCTATTTAAATATATTTTAGGAAAATCTATTTTGAAATTATTTATTATATCTTATTAAAATAAATTATTAGATTCGTGATGTTATTATATATATATATATAGAGAGAGAGAGAGAGGGAGAGGGAGAGAGAGAGAGGAGGAGGAGGAGAGAGCGGAGGTGAGGAGGAGGGAGGGAGTGAGAGATAGCAGGAGAGAGTGAGGGAGGGAGGGAGTGGAGGAGGAGGAGGACAGAGGAGGGGAGGTAGGGGAGGGAGGGGAAGGAGGGGCAAAGGCAGTGGCAAGGGAGAGGAGGAGGATGAGGATGAGGAGGAGGGGAGGGAGGGGGAGGAGGGTGCAATGGAGGGGAGGTGGAGGTAGAGCATGGGGGAGGGAGGGAAGGAGGATGGAGGAGGTGAGGGTAGGGGACGAGGAGGGGGACGGGAGGAAACAAAGGGAGGAGGAGGGAAGAGGGAGAGAGGATGAGGGGATGGGATGGAGAGGAGGAGGGAGGAGGGTGGAGGGGAGCGTAGGGGGGGAGGAGGAGGAAGAGGGGGAGGAGGAGGATGGAGGAGAGGAGGGAAGGAGGAGCATGGGGAGGGGAGGAGAGGAGGAGGGGAGGAGAGGAGTAGGAGGAGGGAGGGAGGAAGGGAGGTGACAACTAGGGATGAGGAGGAGGGAGGGAGGAGGAGAGGGAGGGGAGGCAATGAGGGGTGGGGAGGAGAAGGGGATGGAGAGGAGTAGGAGAGGATGGGAAGGGAGGAGGAGCAGGGGGAGGAATGAAGGGAGGGAGCGAGGGAGGTAGGAGAGGGGAGGAGAAGTAGGGGTAGAAAGGGGACAAGGTAGGGGAGGGCCGGGGATGAGGAGGAGGGAGGGAGGATGTGAGGGTAGTGGAGGAGGAGGAGGGGGAGGAGGAAGGAGGGAGGCAGGGGAGGGGAGCGGAGAGGAGGAGGAGGCGAAGCAGTGGTCGGGGAGGGGAGTGGAGGAAAGGAGTAGGGGGACGAGGTGAGAGTAGGGATGAGGAGGAGGAGGAGGGAGGGAGGATATGGGAGGAGCAGGAGGAGGGGTAGGGGATGGATGGAGAAAAAGGGATGAGGAGGATGAGGGGGATGAGGGAGGGAGGAAGGAAGGAGGAGGAGGAGAGTATGGGATGGAGAGGAGGAGAAGAGGGAGGGACAAGGAGGAGGAGGGGATGGGATGGAGAGGAGGAGGAGAAGAGTGGAGGGGAGGAGGCAGGGAAGTGGAGGAGAGGGAGGGGAGGAGGAGGAGGAGGAGGAGGGAGGGGCATGCAAGATTTGGAGGAAGAGGAGTAAGGGGAGAGAAGGAGGAGGGTGGAGAGGAGGGTAGAGCGGAAGGAGGAGGAGGAGGGGGAGAGGAGAGGGGAGGGGAGGGGAGAGGAGATGGGGAGGAGGAGGAGGGAGGGATGGAGGAGAGGAGGGGAGGAGGAGTAGGGGTAGGGGAATTAGGGGAGAGGAGGAGAGGAGGTGAAGTAGGGGGAGAGGCAGGGGAGGAGAGGAGGATGTGGATCAGGTGAGGGAGGCGAGGGCTAGGGAAGAACAGACAGGAAGGAGGAGGTGAGGGTAGTGGAGGAGGACGAGGGGGAGGGAAGGGGAGGAGATAGAGGGAGGAGGAGGGAGGGAGGGCAGGAGGGAGGGAGGGAGAGAGCGTAGGGAAGGAGCAGGAGGGTAAGGTAGGGGAGGACGGAGGGAGAGAGGAGAGGAGTGGAGGAGAGTGAAGGAGGAGCACATTCTACCACAGCATTGGACTTGTGGAGATTTTCAAAGGATGAGCCCATAGGTAGGGCCAATGGAAGTTTGAATGTATTTGGGTTAGCTCAAGTAGCGAGTGCAGAGTGCACGTTATGGGTCACAAGATGTGCAACGACGACAGATTCGGTTCAGCAGAAAATTGCAGAGTGTAGGGTGTGGGTCATAGATCGCAACAGTGTGTAGATTTTGACAGTAACAGTCACAGCCGCAGGTGAGGGTCGAGTGGCCAGACGCTACGGCAGACACAATGGAGGTTGAACATGTTCAGGGCGTGGGTCGAGTCATGTGACTCCTCGATAGCGTGATTGAACGTGCAACGGGCTGAGTTGTGCGACATGTGATTTATGTAAAACAAGTGCTCGGACTATATAAAAAAAACAAGCCAATTTTATCATATTTATATATAAAATTGTGTTTTATAACATGGTTATGTGCACATTTCTAATTGCTGAATATGTTTTATATTCTTCATGAAACATATAAGTGAACTTTAACATTTGGAAAACTTGAAAGGCGTAGTTCGGAATATGATGAAAAGAAAAATTAGTCGTTTAGCCAGAGCCACATGGCCCGCCAATGAGGGAATGAAGGATGGTAGAGTGATAGATGGTATCAGAGCCAGCAAGAAATGTTGTAGTCACTGGGTATGTATGCAGTCTAAATTTTCCTACAAAACTTGGTTGCATAGCTTGGGGTTTCTTGATCTAGAGGTTATAGGGAAAAATATGCAAGTAATGGTGGATGAAGGTGACACACATAATTTTATGTCGACAACTGTAGCGAAGGAAGTTCAGTCGCAACTTCTTCCCATTGATGTGCAAGTGAAGGCAGTGAAATCCAAGACTAAAATGTCGGGTTTACAAACAAAGTGTCAGTTCGTATTGGTGATTGGCAGGGTTGTCTAGACTTCACTAGCATGGATATGAGCAACTTTGACAAGATATTGGTGTAGGAATTCTTGAAGGGTAACAAAGAAGTTGTTATGTCATCCAAGAGTGAGATGGCATTATGGAAGGACTCACAGTAGTGGACTCTACCTACTCATGCGCAGCGTAGGGAAGTGAATGTGCAACAGGTTTCTGCACTAAGTATGAGCAAAGATATGAAGGGCCCAAGGATCGAGACATTTGCAGCAGTCATTCGTGGAGTCGAGACTGATGATGGAGTGGCGACGCCTATTCCTGCCGAGATTTCCGATGTACTGAAACGTTATGCATATATTATGCATGATGATATTCCAAAAGTACTACCACTAAGACGTGCAGTGGACCATTCCATTGAGCTAGAGCCTGGAAAGGAACCTCCCGCCAAAGCTCCCTATTGACTGTCAGGGCTAGAATTGGAAGAGTTAAAGAGGCAACTAAAGGAATTATCCGAAGCAAGATTCATTCGACCTTCAAGGTCCCCTTATTGCGCTCCAGTATTTTTCCAACGGAACAAGGACAAAAATGAGTTGCGGATGTGTTGTGATTATCATATGTTGAATAAGAAAATGATAAATAATACATATCCTCTACTGCTAGCAGTAGATTTTTTCGATAAGCTTGCAAAAGCCCGAGTGTTTTCCAAGATATACTTGAGACGGGAGTAATATCAGGTGTGGATAGCTGAAGGAGATGAGAAAAATACTGCGATTATGACGAGATATGGAAGCTTTGAATTCCTATTCATGTCATTCGGGTTGTGTAATGCTCTAGCCACATTCTGTACATTGATGAATGATATACTTCATCCATACCTTGACACCTTTGTGGTGGTCTACTTGGATAAAAACGTAATTTTTAGTGATAACATGGAGGATCATAAGAATCATTTGGCACTAGTCTTCGAAGCACTGAAGGGACAACAACTATACTTGAAGAAATCCAAGTGTATGTTTGCCCAAACCAATATTTTGTTCCTTGGCAACATTGTTGGACAAGGTCACATATAGATAGAGATGAGCAGATTGAAGGCCATATAGGATTGGGTGGAACCGAAGAATGTCCATGATATGAGAGTTTTCTTGGGGATGACCAATCATAGAAAGTTTGTAGAAGGGTATTCCAAGATAACTATACCACTGACAGGACTTCTGAAGAAGGGGAAGCGATGGAATTGGATAGAGAAGTGTCATGAGGCATTTGAGGAGCTGAAGAGAAGGATGGTGACAACACTGATACTAATCCTACTTGATTTAGAGGAACCATTTGAGGTTCACACTGATGTATCAAATTTTTAAATTGGAGGTTTTCTGTTGCAGGATGGGCATCTAGTGGTTTATGAAAGTCGAAAGTTGTAGGATAGAGAGTGTACATATCTGGTTCGTGTAAATGAGATGAATGCCATCATTCATTGTCTACATGTATAGAGACATTACTTGGTGGGGAAATCATTCGTTGTCAAGACTAAAAACGTTTTTGCAAGTTATTTTGCATCACAACCAAAGATTTCAGTGAAGCAAGCTCATTGGTAAGACTTCCTGGCAGAGTTTGACATGATGCTTGAGTACAGACCGGGAAAACTCAATGTTGTTGCAGATGCCCTCAGTAGAAAGGCACAACTAGTAGCATTAGAAGAAGAAGATTGATCTAACAAGACAAGAAGCAGGGTCAACATGTCCACAGAGATGCAAGATATACTTCGAGCTAGTGTGGAGGCAGATGCACAAGAAAAGTTGATCTTGAAGCTGGTAAAGGAGGGGCTAACATAGAAGCTTCACTTACGGGATGGCTTCTTGTTCTTTGGGAATCGACTCTACATTCCAAATTCATCATAACTTAGGAGGCACCTTTTGAATGAATTCCATGACTCAACTTGTGCTGGCCACCCAGGGCAGCATCGGACTATGGCATTATTGGAGAGAGGATACTTCTGGGAAAGGACGAGGGAGGAAGTGGAGGAATATGTACATACGTGCATCATTTTTAAACATGAAAAATCGGATACTCAAAGACAGGGGGGATTTTTGTAGCCTTTATTGATTCGAGACAGAGCATGGATGAGTGTCTCTATGGGCTTAATTTCTCACTTACTAGTGGTACAGGGGTATAAAGGGATAATCGTTGTTGTAGACCTTTTTTCCAAGTATGCCAGCTTCGTTCAAATGAAGATGCCATGTGGAACAGAGAAGACAGTTGAGCCTTTCTTCAAATACTTACAAGGAAAGTATTTATAGAAAGCTATTTATGAGAAGTAAATGTAGGAAATACTTGCACTAAAGAAATAGTGACCTTACCTAATGGGAAAACACTTCAAGGTAAAAACTAATCATGATAGTATTTAATACTTTTTGGAACAAAAACCATCTTTAAAAGAGAAGCAAAAATGGGTCACAAAGTTTTTGGGTTATGAATTTGAAATCATCTACAAAAAAGGGAAGCTAAATTTTGTTCTTGATGCACTCTCAAGAAATGATGAAGAGGTGGAAGAATTTATTTGTGTCATTTCTATTATCCAATTAGATTGGCTAACCAAAGCAAGGGATGAATGGAAGAATGATGAAGAAGTGTGGACACTCATTCAGAAGTTGCAGTAAGATCCTAGTACATCTGATACATTTAGTTGGAAAAATTATTCCTTATGGTACAAATATCACTTATATATTTCTAAGAATTCCCAACTAAAGAAAAATATTCTTTTGGAATTGCACACCTCTCCCTTAGGAGGACACTCAGGATTCTCAAAAACTTACCAGAGGGTGAAGAAATAATTTTTTTGGGATGGCTGTAAATATGATATTCAGAATTTTGTGGCAGAATTTTTGGTTTTCCAGCAAAATAAAGTGGAGACAAGTAAGACCTAGGGTCTTCTACAACATTTATCCATTCCAAGTCAACATTGGGAGGATGTTTCAATGTATTTTATCACAGGTTTTCCTAACTCCGAAGGAAAGAGTGTCATCATGGTGGTAATTGATAGACTTACCCAGTATCCACACTTTTTTGCATTATCTCATCCATTTAAAGAAATTACAGTTGCTACTTCATTTATCGAAACAATTCAAAAGCTACATGGAAACCCAAAGGTTATTGTAAGTGACAAAGATCCCATTTTTACTAGAAATTTTTGGACAGAATTATTTTCTTGTTTGGGTACTAAACTAGCTCATAGCTCATCTTATCACCCTCAATCCGATAGGAAAACTGAGATAGTGAAAAAATGTTTGTAAGGATATATTCGTTGTTTTTTATCTGATAAAAAAAATAGAATGGGTCAAGTGGTTACCTCTAGCTAAATGGTGGTATAACACTTCCTTCCATATAGCAACAAAAATGACCTCATTTATCGCACTTTATGGATATCATCCAACGTCCATCACATCATATTTAAGAGAAAATTCTAAGGTTCAAGCAGTGGAAGATCACATCGAGCATCAACAAAAAGTTCTCCAACTCTTAAAGGATAACCTAAATTTGGCACAAAATCGAATGAAACAACAGGAAGATCAACATCGCAATGAGAGAAGTTTTGATGTAGGAGACAGGTATTTTTACGGCTACAACCATAAAAAAATGTCCTTCAATCAAGATAAGAAGGATATAAAATTATCTCAAATGTACTATGGTCCTTACAAGGTGTTGCAAAATATTGGTACTATGGCATACAAATTGCAGCTTCTGGGTTCTTCTCGAGTGCACCCAGTTTTCCATGTTTCATGCTTAAAGAAAGTTATAGGTGAAAAACTTCGAGTTCAAACAATATTGCTAGAACTTGATGAGGAAGAAAAAATCATATTGGAACCTGAAGCAATCATGAAAACAAAAACTCGACAGCTACAAAATCGATCAATTCCAGAGTATCTCATCAAGTGGAAAAACTTCACCCACCGAATATTTCACATGGAAGGATGGAATTTTATACAGAATCATCTAGAGCTACTCAAGTGTTGAGGAAAACACTTTTCTAAAGGAGAGGGGCATGTTAGGTCCCTATATTACTAGTGTATCCCATTATTGTTGGTAGTGTAGCCTCCTTATTTTTATTTTTGTACACATGTAGCTCCCATATTGTTGTTATTGTGCCCCATACAAGCCATTATTGTTATTGTTGTGCCCTTAAATTATTATTTCTAGGTGGGCTAGGATTATATTGTGACCCCATGGACTCCTATATATAGAAAGGAGGCTCTGTCATTTGAATCATCCAAGAATTTTTCATTTATGTAATGTAAAGGAGGTTTCCCCCACGAAGTGGCTGATTTCTAAGGCGTTGATCTCTCTTTTCTTCTATTTTTGGAGTGATTTTCATGATGACCATTATATAATTTTTAAGTCTTTATGTGGACCATATCTCCCGCAATGAGGTTGATCAACGTCTTATGTCATAATATATTTACATTGTACAAACGGTAACATTGGATTTTATTATTCAACCTTTGGCATAAAGTTAATAAATGGCTGGACCTATGCTTTTATGTATTTGGATCCGTCGTAGCTTGCTTGGAAGTTGCATTGGAATGTGGAGACAACTTGCCCTCTGTACATCGTCGATTGGGTTTTGTATCTACGGTTAGTATGGTTCCTGGGGTGGTTAGGGTATTACCCTACCACTAGAACCCTAACTGAAATCTTCATTCGGTTCTGTTGTTTGGTCACCATGCTTTGCAACTCATGTAGCTCCTGCATCCATTTCGGTATTCTAGGCAAGGTATGTACATGTCTCTTCACCAATCCTTCATGTTATCATTTGAGCTTGTCAAATTCTACTATGCACATTTTTTATGTGTTTTTACTGAGGGTTTGATAGCTTTTTTTTGGGACTCTTGCATAGTCATCGAGATCATCGATAGTGGAACCTAAAGGGTCAAGCTCCCACTGTGTCCTTCGAACTGGTTTATGGTTAGAATGGTTTTTCTCCACATATTTCTTCAATGGTGAGTAAATATGTTCTGATTCAAGTTTAAGTTTTACATTTTGTTCCATCACTTACCTCCATTTTAATTTTTAACACAATAAGCTTACTGTTGGAACCTGTGTGAGGAATCCCACTGTCTGTTTGACTCGCGGTAAGTTTACTCCTTCCCTTGTCATATTTACCATATCTTATAGTATTTACATTTGTATAATGTTCAGGGTTATTGATTTTCCTTCGCATGTTTTGCAGCTATAATCGCATCCCTCTATAATAAAAATTTTCTTCGTGTTACATGCGGCATACCCATCTGATGATCTGCACTCCCTTACAGGTGCACGAGGGTAGCCTCCCTATTCATTTCGAACATTTCTCTTAATGTCTAATAATTCAAGGTTATTCCAGTTATGTAATGTTACATTTAGAGCTGCAGTTCCTATTTGAGGGTCTGAGTAATTTTGAGACTCTTATTCATATATATTAGATTTGTATGGTTATGTTCTATGCACCGTATGCAATTCATGGCGGTTTTCTTTACTGTATAAATAACCATAAGGGTTTCCACAGTTTAATACTTCATTTTTAAAGTTATTTACCATGATATTCGAGTTTTTCATCACGTATGTAGCCTCACTATGTGTCGACTCTACCACCACAATTATATTTTCAAAGTAGGGGTAAATGATTAAATCTATGTTTGGTATCGTAATATTCACAATTGATATTGGGAATGTAATATGTAAATATATATATTTGTAAAATCGGCTCGACCTACATTCGATCTATGGTCATTAGACTTGTTTATTTATTATTCAAAAGTCCCAAATTCGACTGTTAACTTCTTACTTACTGTTTAGTTATATCTATTGGGATTGTAAGACCCAATTTATGTATTCATGCTATAATTCATAAATTTATAGTTCCAGTTTTGTATTTCTATCCAGGTTCTTTCCTATCTATTCTAAAGAGTTCCATAACCAGAGTTTATATTTCCTGAAACTATAAATCTCTGTTTTCAGTTTATTTATGAGTTGAAAAATTGTACTCTGTTTCTTTATATAAATTCCTAGCTTTAAAGAATAGGTATAGATTTGAAATTACAATTGTGTAGATTTTTTAATTCTATTTTTCAGTACAACTTCCATGATAGGATTTGAAATTACAGTTATGTAGATTTTTTTATTCTAGTTTTCAGTGCAACTTCCATGACAACTCTTTCTTTCTCCATCTTATATTTTCTTGGAAATTTATACTATCTACACTTGGTGCTATAAATACTCTACATAAGTGACCGGAAAATCTTGAGAGGGTTTATCCTCTATCCATGTATTCACTATTCTCATCTATAGGACATAGAGATAGTCCATTTTGGGGTTATTTCCCCCAAGGGGACTAACCATCCAATCTGTTAATGGTTACTGTCAAATTTTAACTAGAAAATTTTCTTATATTCATTCTTGTAGAAACCTCTTTTCACATAATTAGTTTTTCAAGGAATAAAATTGCATGAATTCACATTCACAGATTCGTACTTCTCCTGTAATGTAATTTCAGATAATTACATACTTCAATTTCATTTTCTACCTCTTCAATAGATATTCATATTCTCAGAAATTTTAATCATAAGACTATAAAATTAAAATATTATTTCTCTTTTATTTCCAGACTAGATTACTTATTGCAATGAAGTAATATTGATGGCATCCTCCCAACCTTGAGTGAGGCAATTATTTTCTCCGCTCTTCCCATGCTCCTCACAAAAGTAGGATTTCAGAGCAGTGCTTCAAGGGGGTAGGCCTCAGGACTCCTATCTAGTCTTGTCTCCCATAATAGGTGGCAAAGTTCCATCGTTTTTCCACGATGCGCTCTCCTTCTAGCTTCCTAGTTGTTCTTTATTTCCTTCACAAAACCCCTTTCCTCCTCTAGGATTTTCTTTCCATTGGTTTCCCACCAACTTTGGATGCTCTCTCCTTCCATCTTCCTAGTTGTTCCTTATTTCCTACACAAAACCCCTTTCCTCCTCTAGGATTTTCTTTTTATCCCTAGAGGAAAGCTAACTGCCATTAACTACTTAATCAACTACTTTGGAGTCTTGGAAAACTTTTACCATCATATTTATAGGTAACTGCGAGTAACTGATTAATCAAATACTTTGGATTCTTGGAAAAATTTTACCATCAGATTTATGAAACATACGATAATTAAATCTTTTATTAAAAAAAAAAGCTTCAGTTCATAACTTGATTAACATGCTTGTTAATTTGGGTGTTACAAAAGGGCTCCAAAATGTGCAAGAGTAGTTGAAACCATTTTATAAATAAATTTTCTTCCCAATTTTAGTTTTATTATTTTTCACAAGTACATAAAAATATAATTTTCATAAATTTTTAAACCAATTTTTTTGGGTCAAAATATACCTTAAAAATATATCCAATCAGTGTGAATCCAAAAAGAAATGGACAGTGGAAATTAAAATTATTAAAAATTAATTTAAATTAATATTAAAATATTATACCCTATATTAATTTTATCATGAATTTAATCAATATTTATTTATATTAAAATTATTTCATATATATATGGATTTGAGATATATATATATATATATATATATATATATATATATATATATATATATATATATAGTTTAATATTTTAATATATATTTTTAAAAATTATTTATTATAATATGGTAATATTTATTTACATTATAATTTATTTAGTTGATTGTTTAAAATAAATAAATTATTATTTAATTATTTTAAAATAATATTTTTATTATGTAAAAATATGTAAAATTTTGATTAACACAATTTTTTTTCAATATAGTTTAATATATTTTACAATATCATGTCATTTAATTAATATATTATAATAATTGGTAACTTCTTTACTTTCTTTAATTTTTTGGTAATTTCTTAAATGGGAGTATGGATTAAATATAAAAAGAGGTTTTTATTATGATACCTCTGGTTTATTTATATTTATATATATTTACCATGCCACTTTTTTTAACCATGGTATTTGGCCCATAGGCTTAGTATATACTTAGATGTTGATTTCTAATAATATTAGATATATTTTATGTATTTACCATTCCTCTGTATACCTCTTTTATATTTATTTATTTACTATACCTCTTTTATAAATGCGATATCTGGCCCATAGTATTTAGCCCATGGTATTAATAATAATTCGTTCCCCATAGTATTTAGCCCATGGTATTAATAATAATTCGTTCGAGGATATCTCGCCGATAAGCTTCACCTAAATAAAACCTCATTATTAGCTTTAGTAAATATAAAAAGGTTTATGAAGTAAATATAAAACGAGGTTTTATTTATTTACCACACCTCTAGTCTATTATATTTGTATTTATTTACCATACCTTTAGATTAAGTATAAAAAGAAGTTTTATTTATTTACCATATCTCCAATTTATTTATATTTTTATTTATTTACCATACCTTTGGAGTAAGTATAAAAATAGGTTTGTAACATATGACTCAACCCTACGATTTTACGCATTGTAAATAAAACTTACGTTAATTTAGAAAATCAAGAATCGGTTAAATATGAACGAATTCTTGAATCAGTTATTGTAAAACAAATTCCTAAACGGATTCCTTATCTACGGGAGTTTGAGGGGGCACGCTTAAAATAAAGTTTCATTGGAGACTGGTGTTTTTCGTAGAGAATGAGCCATGGAGCGTGGAACAGTGAGATCGGAGGAGAAGCTGTGACTGCAGCTTGTTAAAAGCATGTGTTGTATCGTGCCTGTTTGGATTCTACGTTGACTGTGCAGAGTCTGTTGGGATGTTGGGAGGTCATTTTGCTTGAGACCACTCCGAACAGCAGAAGCATTCAATGATTTCATTGACACCGTTGAAAATTTGCAAGATTTCCACGCAGAGCCTGAAGTTCGAAGCCATTTTTTGATGCCACACTGCAAGCATTTCCTGTGAAGCCTTTGTTATGTTCAAACCGTCGCTCAAATGGGTGTATGGTAAGTGATTAAAATATTTTTTAATTGTTATTATATAATCTTCTGGTGAGAAGAAAGATATAAAGGGAAGATTATATATATAAATATTTATATAATTTTGTATAGGCAATAAAATTAGAAGATGCATGTTTTATATTTTAAATATATGCCTTTGGAATGAGAGTCGATTACCAAGAAAGGTGATTTTGGCTTACTCTTTTTATTATATAGTCTTCTTTTTTTGAGTTAAAATATATAAATAAAGATTATATATAGAATACTAATGATATTTCTTGAGATAAGTTACCTATATCAAGGAAATGATATCTCATTAGTTTATTGGGATTTGATAAACCAATTTACTGTTGACTATTTGCATAAGAATGGATTTATCTTGGGAGTAGAAGATAAGTCCATTGTTTTAATTCCTTTGCGAGGGTTTGCAAAGGTTACATGTTAACTTTGTTAATTATTTTAAAATTTCTATCTAGCTCTTATGCCCAAATAAGGGCTGGTCGTGCACCTTATTTTTAAAAAAGATTTTCTTGAATAGATTCAAAGAGGGTAACTCTTTAATAAAATATTTACATAAGCAAGAAAATAGAAGAGGAAGGCTCTTATTTTAAAAAGATATTTTTTGTACTCATTAAATTATGAAGTGATAACAAGTCTATTCTTGAATAGATTAAAGAGAGTGACTTTTGAATTATTTTCATAGTGAAGAAGAAAAGATAAGTTTCTCACATTAATATTCTATTCATTAACCGTGTTATAAATAGTAATTTATTTAATAAATCCATGAATAAGTTACCATGATAGTGGTAGAGGTTAATGAATTAATAAATCCATGGATAGTATTCATAAATCCATGGGTAGTTTTCCATGGGGATGATGGAGATTAATTGTTTCATAAAACCATGGGTAGATTTCCATGGTGTTTGCAAACATTAGTTATTTAATAAATCCATGAATAAATTACCATGATGTTGGTAAGTTAAGTTATTTAATAAAATCATGGTTAAAGGAACTAATCAGTTTATTCATCTAAGTGATTATTTTATATTATCATCAACGTGATGTTAAATTCCTCTTGGAGGAAGATCTTGCATATACATGCAACAGATGTATTAGCTTTTAATTGAACAATAATATATATTTTTGTATGAAGAAAGATAGCTTGTAGTATTAAAACTACATTGAATATGATTGGAAAATAAGACATGTATTTATATTCATAATTGCGTATATTTACATATGATTACATGTTCACTAGCATTGAGATTTTCTTTGGAAGACTTATGAAGGAGGTTATATGCTTCGTTATGTAAGCACTCCTTTAAGGAGAGTCTTTGGGAATCCGTATGCATTCACATGCATGGAAGAAACAATTGTTATATTAACTTGCATTCCATGCACTAAAGGTAATAGCTTAAGGGTTAGCTATTTTTATTAAAATGTATGTAAATCAGATGCATGATTATCTTAACTGATGTATTAAGTTTATTTTAAAGAAAGGCTTGGGAGATGTAGCCATTGTCTTGCAAGAATGTGTGCTTATGCGACATAAGCATTAGTTATTGTGATGACCTATAACCAGCACATGTGAGGTATGTGTTAATAAAGAGAGAATGACAAGGTACTTTACTTGTTTGTCATGATTACACATTGATTAATACTTTAAGAATCTTGTCATCATTTTATGTTGAAGGAATCATTGTAGGGAATGATGGTGACATGTACAAAAGAATATTATGCTTGTCATGTACAAAGGAAAATTATGCTTGTCATGATGGCAGGTAAATGATTAATGTTCGTGCAGATGAGTGAGATTTGCAGGAAGGTCCAATGTATGATGGTCCATTGTAGGTACATTCATGCCACTCAGATGTGAGGATATGAAGACCAGAGGGTAAATGGTATCATATTTATTATAATGGCTTTAAGCTAGAAATTACATATTTCCTTGTAATATTATATAAACGATGGTCAAGGGATGGTCTCCCTTATAAGCCATTGAATGATGGGTTAAACACCCTCACGAGCATTTAATAATAAAATTAAACGTTTGCTGGTTTTCACCCTATGAGGTTTCTAGGGTATATTGGTGTTCAATGATGTGATTGATTATTGTGTTCAGACGATGAGGTTGATTCCTTTCTTGTTATGATGTTCATAATGGAAATTATGTGATGACTATACGAGTAATGAGATCAATGGATGGTTACATCGTATAGTATTAAGTTAATATACTGTAATGGACATTGTTAAGGGTTAAGGAGTTTACTATTCTTATTTATAAAATTACATTGTGAACTGTTAAACATTCTATTTAATGATGAGTAACCTGTATAAAAAAATTTTAACTCCTTACATTTTCCTATGAAGTTAATGTTGTATGTTACAAGTGGTATCAAAGCTAAAGGTTGCAACACTGGCACCTTTGGGAGTTAGCGAAAAGAAATTGAGGGATCCAAGATGAAATGCACGTATGTGAAGGAAGGCATTGCATCTCTAATCTAGGTTGAATAAAGAGTTTCAAGAGATAAGTATTATTATCTTTCTTTTCCTGAAACACTAGTTATTGCATTTATGGAAAATACACTGCTTACAAAGTAAATAATTGTTGAGTTAGAGTTTCTTTAAACAGGATATGTATTTTCCATGTACGTAAAACTTCTATTGTTGTGTTGAACTTTCCTTGAAAGGAGTTGGGAATTTGGTTTCTTGAAAAAGAAACATGTGTGTGCTTGAAAATTTAACTAATATACATTTGAATTTTTCTGGGAGAGAAATATTGAAATAATTCTGGCATGTGAATCTTGCAAAGAGACAAATATAGAGTAAAATGTGGTTTTACTTAATATGCAAGATTGTGCTAGTTCTTTTGGAAAGTAATAAAGCATTTCTATTATGATAATCTTTTAGAAAGATATACCATGGTAAAAAGACCAAACTAATATGCTAGTTCTACTGAGAAAAACACATGTGAGTTTTTGCAAAGATTACTAGTATGTATCTTGAAAGGTGTGAGCAGTAGTAAAACATAAATAAGTAAACTTGCTTGCTTTATATATATCTTGTTTAAGAAAAGATGGGAAGCTTTTTTTTATTTAAAAGGGACTACGTACTTGTGTGTTAAGTAAAAAGGAATCCCAGTTCTTTCTTCAAAATAAATATAGGCTAAAGAGAATAACCTTTTGAATATACCACATTGCTATACGGATTATGTCAACTTCTTGATTTAGGTGTATTAAAGGTTAAGTTAACCTTGTTAGTGTTGCATAGTTTGTTATGCATAAGAGAAAGAGGCTATTTATGGTAAATTATTGGAAGAAAAGCATAAGCAACTTGCATGTAGAATCATAGAGGAACAAGGTTCTTTGCATGCAATAGTTATATTAGATTTCATTGAAAAGAACAAGTTTATATGTGGAAAATCATAACATGTTTTGTTATCATACTTTAGAAAGGATTCTTTGGCAAAGAAGATGAATTATATGTACAAAAACTAAAGTAATGTTTTGGTTTCCTTGAAATATATACATGGCTAATGTGGGTATAATATTTCGAGAATAAGGTATGTATTCTTATGTTTTATTCCATTAGTTTTATGGAAAAAGAAAACCATGTTTTGCATGCCTATTATGTTATGTGTCCTCGAAGAGGAATCATGAGTTTGTCTACTCGATTATGTTAAGTACTCCGTTGGGAAATTAAGATTAGAATATTTATGCATTGTATGCATAGGAACAATAGCCAATGTGTTAGCTTTATTATATTTGCATGTTCCAAAGGAAAAATCTGAAGTGGAGGTTCTTTTGTAAAAGTTTAAGTAAAGCTAATGCACATTGTGTCATTTTCCATTAAAGGAATTTCTGAACAGATATAGTGTTTTGTCTTGTACAAATGTGTGCATGTGTGAAAAATGTCATAATAATGTGGGATTTGTTTGACATGAATTGTTAATTACTTACTCACACTAATGTAGAGATGTTAGAAGAAAGCATGTTGTGACATTGTATTCACATCTCATATATGCACATGAATAGGTGTTAAAGGATCATTAAAATATTGATTATTTATTGATTAAGGCTTTATCTAATCATGCTATGAAATCTTGTCGATGTTGCTAAAAGAAAACGTTGTTGTGGAGGAGCAATGTGAATTCCTGATGAGGATGAGTATTGTAGTAGGGAGAGAAGTCCTTCAAATAAAATAAAGATAAGTATTTTATGTTATTTTATTTTAAGAAGTCTATGCATATGCATGTTGATTTCCTTTAAAGATGTATTGTTACATACATGGCATTGCATGAGCTTCCATTTAAAAGAATTCTTAAGAAGTACATGCTATTATAATATAGTTTTTCTACATAAGAATATGCATATGAGATTAGTATGTGTATCATGCTTTATTTCTTTAGGAAAAAAAATATAAAAGAATGAAAGAAAAATAGTTAATTTTCATTTGAGCTTGAAGAGAAGCAATTGTTTTTGCATTCAATAAAATTTCTAAGTTACCATGCACTACCTAAAAAGAGGTGGGTGTGTGAAACTAATGCCTGAATGCAAAGGATGACGAAATTCCTACTATAGAATGATAGAGTTGAATGAAGTCTCTTAATGGATAAAGTTATGAAACTTAACTTAATGACTAGTTGACTAACTAGTGTTTGCATGAGTCGTCATGGATGCATTAAAACTATTGACTAGTTATGAATGAATAATTAATGAAAGTTATATGCACGAATTGATTTTGACTAAAGTTATTAGAAAGTTGTGAACAAGTGATTATGATAATTACTCCATATGTCAGTCTGTTGGAACAAAACATTATGGGCATTGGAAATGTGTGCATAAGATAATATGTGCTTGAGAAATGCATATTTACGATTAGCATTGTTTCTTATTGTAAGCATGGGTAGCTTAATAGAAATAGAAAATATGTGAAAAATAAAACATCGCAAACATTGCAATGTGAATTGCAACAGTAAACATTAAAGTATCATGTTTTAATGTACAACACACGTATGTTACTTCCAGGGGGGAAGTTGTGACAGCTTCATTAAAGTTAACTAGTATTAACTAGTTCAAGACAATTTGTTTAATTTTCTTTTATCTGGAAAGAAAAACTTAAATCCTCACTGTTGATAAAGAAAATTATTTAATTTGCTAGAATTAATTAATGGAAAGAAAATCTTTTTAAGCTGATGGTAAATTTTTTTCCAAGAATAGGAAGTGGTTGGAGACAGTTGGAAAGATAGTTACCTACTCCTTTGAGGATAAGTTGGGTCCCCGGGGAGGAGTAGGCGTTCTGTGAAATTGGTAAAGGGGGAGTATTTTCTCGATCTGGTTGGGACCAATGGAAAATAGCTTCCAGCAACCCTTGTAAAGCCAAAAACACCTAAGTATGACTGGAATTGGAGAATTGGACCGAACTGTCCCGAATTTCTCTTCCAGGCTTTTCTGAGTGTGACTGGATTGGCCATCCCGATGTCACAGCAGAAGAATCCACTGTTGACCCGTGACACTGTCCAGATTCTGGAGCTAGGGGGCAAGTGGAGGACGTAATAGCCTCACTTGATGGTTGGGAGGACCACAACTTGAATGACTAAATTTCCAGATAACTATAAAGACTTTTAGTGTGGAAAGATTGACTGTCTGGATGTGAAAAAAATTACTCAATCCTATGGTTAGGAGGAGCATTTTGTTACCATTGTGGTTCTCATAGTAGAACAAGTTAAGTAAAATATGTGTTATATTAAAATGAATTGTTGAATGTATCAGTTCATTTATATTATTACTAATTTGTTTGAATGTCTTAACAGATGCTAGGATATGACCATGGTGCATTGATTGACCATTGGTACGATTAGAGAGCTAGATGCTCTCTGAGTACTTTTTTTTTTTTGTAAGTGTTGTATGGATGTCTTTGGCAGGAGCTAAGACAGTGTGCACATGATGAATTTATGAGAGGGTTGGTTCTCTCTGAGTACTTATGGAAGTACTTTGATTAAAACATCTCTTTATAATGCAATACTGTTTGATAGTTGCACATATTTTCACTTTGAAAACTATGTGAATAATGTGATTGAATTTTTAGTCATACATTACAGGTGTTGATGTGTGTTCAACCATTCTCAGAAAGCTTGCGCAAAAGCCGTAATTTCTTCCAATAGTAATTGGTTGGTAAGTTCGTATAGATATTTTTCCATACTTTTGTGAATTGAATAAGGGATAAGCAGTTAGATATGGAAATGAAATTTTCTTTGCGCTATACATTCTTATGAATATAGATAAAAATGTTATTGTTTTAAATAATGACATTTAAGGAAACGAAAGTGTTTCATTGCCAAGGGGAAAGAACCCCTTTGGGTTGTTTATATTATTATATCATGAGTATAAGTTTAATTTCAGTGAGAGAAGCACACCGAGAATGGTGTTCTCTTAAGGGGGGGAGTATGTAACATATGACTCAACCCTACGATTTTACGCATTGTAAATAAGACTTACGTTAATTTAGAAAATCAAGAATCGGTTAAATATGAACGAATTCTTGAATCAGTTATTGTAAAACAAATTCTTGAACGGATTCCTTATCTACGGGAGTTTGAGGGGGCACGTTTAAAATAAATTTGCGTTGGATACTGGTGTTTTTCGTAGAGAATGAGCCATGGAGCATAGAATAGTGAGATCGGAGGAGAAGCTGCGACTGCAACTTGTTAAAAGCATGTGTCGTATCATGCCTGTTTGGATTCTATGTTGACTGTGCAGAGTCTGTTGGGATGTTGGGAGGTCGTTTTGCTTGAGACCACTCCGAACAACAGAAGCATTCAATGATTTCATTGACACCGTTGAAAATTTGCAAGATTTCCACGCAGAGCCTGAATTTTGAAGCCATTGTTTGATGCCACGCTGCAAGCATTTCCTGTGAAGCCTTTGCTATGTTCAAGCCGTGGCTCAAATGGGTGTATGGTAAGTGATTAAAATATTTGTTAATTGTTATTATATAATCTTCAGGTGAGAAGAAAGATACAAAGGGAAGATTATATATATAAATATTTATATAATTTTGTATAGGCAATAAAATTAGAAGATGCATGTTTTATATTTTAAATATATGCCTTTGGAATGAGAGTCGATTACCAAGAAAGGTGATTTTGGATTACTCTTTTTATTATATAGTCTTCTTTTTTTGAGTTAAAAGATATAAATAAAGATTATATATAGAATAATAATGATCTTTCTTGAGATAAGTTACCTATAGCAAGGAAATGATATCTCATTGGTTTATTGGGATTTGATAAACCAATTTACTGTTGACTATTTGCATAAGAATGGATTTATCTTGGGAGTAGAAGATAAGTCCATTGCGTTAATTCCTTTGCGAGGGTTTGCAAAGGTTACATGTTAACTTTGTTAATTATTCTAAAAGGTATATCTAGCTCTTATGCCCAAATAAGGGTTAGTCATGCACCTTATTTTTAAAAGAGATTTTTCCCTTGCGAGGGTTTGCAAAGGTTACATGTTAACTTTGTTAATTATTCTAAAAGGTATATCTAGCTCTTATGCCCAAATAAGGGTTAGTCATGCACCTTATTTTTAAAAGAGATTTTCTTGAATAGATTCAAAGAGGGTAACTCTTTAATAAAATATTTACATAAGCAAGAAAATAGAAGAGGAATGCTCTTATTTTAAAAAGATATTTTTTGTACTCATTAAATTATGAAGCGATAACAAGTCTATTCTTGAATAGATTAAAGAGAGTGACTTTTGAATTATTTTCATAGTGAAGAAGAAAAGAGAAGTTTCTCACATTAATATTCTATTCATTAACCGTGTTGTAAGTAGTAATTTATTTAATAAATCCATGAATAAGTTACCATGATAGTGGTAGAGGTTAATGAATTAATAAATCCATGGATAGTATTCATAAATCCATGGGTAGTTTTCCATGGGGATGATGGAGATTATTTGTATCATAAAACCATGGGTAGATTACCATGGTGTTTGCAAACATTAGTTATTTAATAAATCCATGAATAAATTACCATGATGTTGGTAAGGTAAGTTATTTAATAAATTCATTGTTAAAGGAACTAATCAGTTTATTCATCTAAGTAATTATTTTATATTATCATCAACGTGATGTTAAATTCCTCTTGGAGGAAGATCTTGCATATACATGCAACATATGTATTAGCTTTTAATTGAACAATAATATATATTTTTGTATGAAGAAAGATAGCTTGTAGTATTAAAACTACATTGAATATGATTTTTAGTTTAATCTTGAAAATAAGACATTTATTTATATTCTTCATTACGTATTTTTACATATGTTTACATGCTCACTAGCATTGAGACTTTCTTTGGAGAGACTCCTGAAGGAGGTTATGTGCTTCATTGTGTAAGCACTCCTTTAGGGAGAGTCTTTTGGAATCGGTATGCATTCGCATGCATGGAGGAAACAATTGTTATGTTAGCTTGCATTCCATGCACTAAAAGTAATAGCTTAAGGGTTAGCTATTTTGATTAAACTTATGTAAATCACATGCATAAATATCTTAACTGATGTATCTGTTTATTTTAAATAAAGCTTGGGAGATGTAGCCATTGTCTTGCAGGAATGTGCTTATGCGACGCAAGCATTAGTTATTTTGATGACTTATAAGCAGCACATATGACGTATGTGTTATTAAAGAGAGAATGACAAGGTACTTTACTTGTTTGTCATGATTACACATTGATTAATACTTTATGAATCTTGAAATCATTTTATGTTGAAGGCATCATAGCGGGGAATGATGGTGACATGTGCGAAGGAATATTATGCTTGTCCTAGTGGCATATAAATTATTAATGTTAATGCAAATGAGTGCAAGTTGCAGGAAGGTTCAATGTACGATGGTCCATTGGAGGTACATCCATGCCACCAAGATCTGAAGATCTGAAGATATGAATACCAGAGGGTAAATAGTATCATATTTATTGTAATGGCTTTAAGCTAGATAGCTGCATATTTCCTTGTAAGATTATATAAACGATGGTTAAGGGATGGTCTCCCTTCTAAGCCATTGAGTGATGGTCTGAACACCCTCACGAGCGTTTAATAATAAAATTAAACGTTTGCTGGTTTTCACCCTACGGGGTTTCCAGGGTATATTGGTGTTCAATGATGTGATTGACTATTGTGTCCGTACGATGAGGTTTATTCTTTCTTTATGATGTTCATAATGGAAATTATGTGATGACTATATGAGTAATGAGATGAATGGATGGTTACATAGTATAGTATTAAGTTAATATACTGTAATGGAGGTTGTTAAGGGTTAAGGATTTTACTATTCTTATTTATAAAATTACATTGTGAATTGTTAAACATTCTATTTAATGATGAGTAACCTGTATAAAAAAAGTTTAACTCCTTACATTTCCCTGTGAAGTTAATGGTGTATGTTACAAGGTTTTATTTTTTATTTACCATATCTCTGTTTATTTATATTTTTATTTATTTACCATACCTCTTTTTTGAGTGTTTGTACATATACTCTATCATTTCAAATGTTTACTTACCTTACATTTCTTACTTTACATTTCTCACATTAACACATGTGCCCTAATAATCCAATAAGATCAATTTTACTTAGATCTCATCAATATCCTTAATTCCATATTTCCAAGCTCCAAGATAGATCAATTTTATTTTTCAATTTTATATTTACTTTTATTTATATATAACTTGACCAAGTCAAAATGTTTACATAACAAGACAACATAGTATATTAAAACATCCCCTGCCATACTAAGTTGGAAATGGCCTCTCCGCTCAATGATAAGTTTTAAATTATAATTAAATGTATAATATCGTGTACAAAAGGTTTGTTGTAACATGATATTAGATGTATGAAAGAGTTATATTTCAAGGTAGATTATATATATATATAATTTTCCAATAAAAGAGATATGTGTAAAATTCCAAAATATATTTCATTACAATCTATAAATAAAAGTAAAAAAATGAATATAATGGAAACATTTTAAATTCTCGTAAATTATATATTTTTTCTTTATTTATTTATTTTAAATTAGGAAGCAATAGACACCTTAAGATATGACTCCTCTTAATAATATATATTAAATTTTAAACCAAAATGAATTTAATTTATACATTTTATTTTTTTTCCATTTCTCAATTATAATACTAGTTAAACCTAAAAAATTACAACATAATTAAATTAAAAAATTAATATGAAGAAAATAATATTTTAACAATTAAATAATATAATTATATTTAAAATTAAAAAAAAAAAAAAAACTAAATCAATTTTATATTAAAAATAATTCAGTGAAACAGTTTTTATTTATTTTTTTAAATAATAATTAGATTAAACCTTAAAATGTTTTTATTTTATTTATATTTATGTAAAACAATAACTAATATTAAAAAAATTGATTATATAATAATTTTTTACTACTAGTCATCTTTCATAATGAACTTGAAATTATTACTAAAATATTAAAAAAAAATTGTTAAATATATTTGTTTATCAATTTCAATAATCTATTACTTTTACAATTACATCAAAATATAACTGATATAATTGAGCTTAAATGATTTGTTTTTCTTTTTTCTTGTATTTCTACGTGAAACTAAGTTTAAAAAACTAAGTTAAAGCAAGTTTCAGTTATTTATTTTATTTTATTTTTTCTAAGATTGTCCAAAAAAACACATCCATCTACTGAGTGATCTACAAAGATTAAAATGATCATATATATATATATATATATATATATATATATATATATATATATATATATATATATATATATATAATTTTCAAATTAAATAAATTTTGTTCATATTAATTAAATATTTCAAATAAGCAAAAATAAAATTACACATGTAACAATTTCAATTAACCTAGTTTATTTTGAATTCTTAAATTTTTCACACTGCCCAAGAATTGTTACCGTTATAGAAAAAGCAAAAAGATGTGGTTAGAAAAGCTCAAAAGGGAAAAAAGCTTAACTGTCGTGGGCATAAAAACAGAGCAGGGGATAAAGTTTTTACTTCTGCTTCAATGTTCTCTCAGGTTGTGTGTTTTGTTTCGGCGGACATCCGCATTCCACTGTTGCATGAGCCATCCCATATCAACTGAGTGTCATTATTATAGTTGATTTATACACTTTTTTCTTGTTTGGATTTATACACTTTATTTTGGGTTGTATTTAATAGGACCAAATTTGACAATTTGCAGGTATGTATGGAGATAATGTAGAGGGACGAGGAGTCAAGAAGATAATTGAAGAGGTAGGCACAATTTGCCTATGAATTTTCCAGCTTTAAATACTAATTATATCATCGTTTTTTTTTTAACAAATTTAGAAGGAATTTTAACATTGTCTTTTTAAGTTCTTGCTTAATACATATATCAACACATCTCTTCACTGCAAATGTTCTCAGCGGGTTCTCTATATTTTTTTGTGATCCATCTAGTATGGTTAGTTGATTACAAGCGTTCATTACATTTTGTCTTTGATTTTATTTGGCATTCTATAATATAACAGAGCACTGGATAAAATGTTTCTTCCTCATTTTCTTCTTCTGCTTCAGCATTCTCTCAAGTTGTGTTTTGTTCCGGCGGAGATCAGTATTCCACTATTGCATGAGCCATCCCATATCAACTGAGTGTCATTATTATAGTCGATTTGATCCAATATTTGTAAAAAAAAATTTCTTGTTTGGATTTATAAAAAAAAAATTGGGTTGTGTTTAATAGGACCAATTTTGACAATTTGTAGGTATGTATGGAGATAATGCAGAGGGATGAGGAGTCAAGAAATAATTAAAGAGGTAGGCGCAATTTCCCTCTGAATTTTCCTGCTTCAAATACTAATTATATGATTGTTTCTTTAACCAATTTAGAAGGAATTTCAACATTTTTTTTTACATTCTTGCCTAATACATAATTTATAGTTTAATCAAGATTCATTGTCAACACATGTCTTCACTGCAATTTTTCTCAACGGGTTCCCTAGATTTTTTGGTGCTCCATCTAGAATGGCTAATTGATTAGTAGTGTTCATTACGTTTTGTCTTTTATTTTATTTGGCATTCTATCCTTTTCAAGAATGATATATAGAATGATATAAATGGTTTATTAGGCAAGATGATTCTGCCCAGATATTGGATGTAGAATTTAATGTTCCAATGCCCAAAATATTGACGGTAACCGTAAAATATTTACAGAGATATTACTCTGTGCAACCAAGAGATATTTACTGAGATGTTCCCTAGGTACAAGAGATATCTACTATGATGTTTCTTAGGTACAAGAAGTAAGGTCTCTGCTGTGTGTGAAAATGAAAGGTGTCCATAGGGATTGAAGTCTCCACCAATCAATTCAAATTTCTCCATCTATTTAGCTCCACATAAAATCCACAGTATCCACATTATCGAAATTCACTATTCAACGAGGATATTCTTGTGTGTGATGGGGATATTGTTATTGTGTGAGCGGGAAGAGAAGTTAGATTGTGTTAGATTTGTGTTAGAATTTCTATTTGTGATTCCCAACCCGACATACCTCATGGACTAACAATTAAGGAAATTAATAAAAATTATGGGGAACAAATTGTGAATTTGATTGGTATCAAAACCCAATTTAAGATATTGGGGACATACACATTGACTGGATGTCTGTAACTAATTTTCATTCCGGGAAAGTGTTTAGATGTTTTGAATTCCTATAGAACAGAACATGCCATGCATATTACCTTAGAATGCATGATGTGGGAAAAGTTCAAGATGGACCAGGTTTTTCGATGTCTCAGGATTTTTTTTCTTACAAGCTCGTGCAATCCAATTGCTACTACTACGCATCACAACTCTGTATTTCCATAATGTCTCTATATTTCCGTAATCCTTCTCCCAAAATGTTGGCATTAGGGTCTCCAACACTAATACGAGCCTCTATGTGACAGGCCTGTGGAATCATAGAACTCCCACCACCATCAACAGCCATGGGGTTTATTTGTTCTTCAATATATGAACCTCTCTCATTATCACTATCCGACATGCCAGAGTTCAAAATGGTTTGCAGGATATCTTCACAATCGAGGTTGGAATTGTTGGGCCAATTATCTAGGAAAGTTGAGCGTATAAAACTAATGAAACACAATAACATAGAAAAGGGACAACAGGGTATCTTGATGCGTAGTGTAAGATTTAGAAAATGCAAGTCGAAGATTTAATAGCGCAAGATTAACAAGAATAATTATGCAATTTCATTCCCTTCTCTGTGAAGTCGAATGACTGAATAGAGGGAGATGAAATGGAGAGACCTATGTGGTTACATATTATCTGTGATTTTATATATAAAAGGGTTAGTTACCAAATTTTCAACTTCTATAGGATGTTATCTTCTGATTTTTTCTGGTGTAACATTGAGTTAGTGCAATGAGAACACAGATTCTAAACATCGTAATGGAGGGTTAAAGTCCGGTAGATAAAATATGGTGTTAAATTTCAATTATGTATGAATATGGAGTGATATATTTCATTTATATGTATGAATTTGGACTAATAAAAGTCATTCGGTTATCATTTGGGAGGAAAAAAAATCCTGACAAATTAAAAAATCGAGTCCATATTACTCTAGAACAGAGCATGCCATGCTAGGCATATTACTCTAACACACAGCATGAGAAAACATTAGTACGAGGAAGTCAACAAAAATATTATTGGGAGATCAACTTTGGTTTACTATTTTATCATTGGTGAATTAGACGGAATATAATGTTAACTACATACACATTGATTGAATTTTGAGAACTAATTGCAAGTGTTTGGCTGTTTTGAATTCCTCTACAATAGACCATGACATGCATATTACTCTAGAACACAGCAATTTTCTGGTTGTTTGAATTGCTCAGAACAGAGCAAGTTTTTGGGTGTTTGAATTACTCAGAAGAGTAACGTTTTTATCTCCTTTATGACGAGGAAGAGAAATTAAAATTGTGCACATCCTTAGTTTTTATTTTCTAATATGATCTTAATTGTCTAGCATGCTTTCAAAATTAAAAAAATATAAACCGAAAATTACTAATTCCTCGGCTAGGGTTTACTATTTCAAAACTTCAGTAACTATTATTGCTTTTATTTTAGTCAAAAAATGGATTTCCTCAACTTCTCGCAAAAGATAATTTTATATGATATTTTTTAACTATGTTAAAAGATCATAGTTATTATATTTAAATATATTTTAGGAAAATCTATTTTGAAATTATTTATTATATCTTATTAAAATAAATTATTAGATTGGTGATGTAATTATATAGAGAGAGAGAGAAAGAGAGAGAGGGAGGGACACGGAGAGAGAGGAGGAGGAGGAGGAGAGAGAAGAGGGGAGGAGGAGGGAGGGAAAGAGAGAGAGGAGGAGAGAGGGAGGGAGAGAGTGGAGGAGGAGGAGGAGGACAGAGGCAGGAGGAGGAGGAGGAGGAGGAGGAGGAGGGGAGGGGAGGGGAGGAGGAGGGATGGAGTCAGGGAGGTAGGGAGGGGAGGGGAGGGGAGGGGAGGAAGGCGAAGAGAGGAAGGCGAGGGAGGGGGGAGGAGGAGGAGGAGGAGGAGGGTAGGGAGGAGAGGGGGAGGTGGAGGATGAGGGGGAGTGGAGGGTAGTGGAGGAGAGGAGGAGGCAGGGCATGGGGGAGGGGGAGAGTAGGGAGGAGGTGAGGGTAGGGGAGGAGGAGGAGGAGGATGGGGAGGGGAGGAGAGGAGACAAAGAGAAAAGGAGGAGGAGGAGGAGGGAGGAGATAGGGAGGGAGGATGAGGATGAGGGGATGGGATGGAGAGGAGGAGGGACGAGGAGGAGGAGGGTGGAGGGGAGCATAGGAATCAGAAGGAGGAAGAGGGGGAGGAGGAGGAGGGAGGATAGGAGGGGAGGAGGAGCAAGGGGAGGAGGGGGAGGAGAGGAGGAGGTGAAGCAGGGGGAGGAGGAGGGGAGGAGAGGAGGAGATGGACTAGGGGGAGGGAGGGAGAGAGGGAGGGAGAGAGGGCAGTGTTGGAGATGAGGGGGAGGAAGGTAGGGAGAGGAGGGTAGTGGGGGATGGGTGAGGGAGGCGAGGAGGGGTGGGGAGGAGAAGGGGATGGAGAGGAGGAGGACGGGATAGGATGGGAGGAGGAGCATGGGGAGGGACAGAGGGAGGGAGGTAGGAGAGGGGAGGAGGAGTAGGGGGAGGGAGAGAAGGAGGGAGGGGAGGGTCGAGGATGAGGAGGAGGGAGGGAGGAGGTGAGGTTAGTGGAGGCAGAGGAGGAGCAGGCGAGGGAGGGAGGAGGAGGATGAGGAGGAGGAGTAGAGGAGGAGGTGAAGTAGGGCGAGGGGAGGGGAGCAGAGGAAAGGAGTAGGGGGAGAAGGGGAGGGTAGGGATGAGGAGGAGGAGGGAGGGAGGGGACAGATGGAGGGAGGGAGGATATGGGAGGAGGAGGAGGAGGGAGGGAAGGAGGAAGGAGGAGGAGGAGATTATGCGATGGAGAGGAGGAGGAGAGGGATGGACAAGGAGGAGGAGGGAGGGAGGGAGGGAGGAGGAGGGGATGGGATGGAGAGGAGGAGGGAGGGAGGTAGGGAGGAGGAGGGGATGGGATGGAGAGGAGGAGGGGAGGGGAGGGGATGGGATGGAGAGGAGAAGGGGAGGGAGGAGCAGGCGAGGGAGGGAGGAGGAGGATGAGGAGGAGGAGTAGAGGAGGAGGTGAAGCAAGGGGAGGGGAGGGGAGTGGAGGAAAGGAGTAGGGGGCGGAGGGGAGGGTAGGAATGAGGAGGAGGAGGGAGGGAGGGGATGGAGGGAGGGAGGGAGGATATGGGAGGAGAAGGAGGAGGGAGGGAGGGGATGGATGGAAGGAGGGAGGATATAGGAGGAGGAGGAGGAGGGAGGGAGGGAAGGAGGAGGAGGAGGAGATTATGCGATGGAGAGGAGGAGGAGGGAGGGAGGGAGGGAGGATGAGTGGAGGGGAGGGGATGGAGGGGAGGAGTGGAGGAGGGGAGGGGAGGAGAGGGAGTGGACGAGGAGGAGGAGGAGGGGAGGGGAGTGGGGAAGGAAGAGGGAGGGATGGAGGAGAGGAGTGGAGGAGGAGGAGGGGAGGGGAGGGGGGAAGGAAGAGGGAGGGATGGAGGAGAGGAGGGGAGGAGGAGTGAGGGAGGGGGGGGTAGTGGAGGGGAGGAAAGGTAGTTAAGTAGGGGGAAAGGCAAGGGTGGAGAGGAGGAGGTGGATCATAGGGAGGGAGGGGAGCGCTGGGGATGAGGAGGAGGGAAGGAGGAGGTGAGGGTAGTGGAGGAGGAGGAGGGGGAGGGAAGGGGAGGAGACAGAGGGAGGAGGAGGGAGGTAAGGAAGGAGGAAGAGGAAAAGGAGTAGGAGGTTATGGAGAGGTGGAGAAGAGGAGGGTAGGGGAGGAGCAGGAGGGTAGGGGAGGAGCAGGAGGATACAATAGGGGAGGAGGGAGGCAGAGAGGAATTGAGTGGAGGAGAGTGAATTAGGAGCACGGGGGAAGGAGGAGAGTGAGGGGAGGATCAGGGATGAGGAGGAGGGAGGGAGGAGGTGAGGGTAGTGGAGGAGGAGGAGGGGGAAGTGTCAGACCCATGAGTCAGCTTTCCTTGACTCGGGTGAGTTGGGCACCCCACACTGGCACACATAGGCAATACAGCAGATAGGCACATGCCACGATGAAGGGTGCACCAACTGGCACCTCGGGTCATATCGAGCAACATGAGACATTACGGGCGTTTCATCCCAGCATAACTGAGGGTGTGTGACATAACGGGCGAGCGATGCATTTGGCATAACATCAGAGCGACATTTATAGGACGATGGTCATTGTCGCAACAAAATCAATTGGGCAGGCCGACATTACAACAAGATCTTGTAGAGGGAGTGAATCGAGGGTCGGGTCGACTCCAGTCCACTGAGAGCCACCCGACACCCTCACATCGATAGAAGTCATGGTATTAATAACATGATAGTACAGACAATTGAGATCATTGACGGATGGACGCATTATCCAACGAACATTCTACCATAGCATTGGACTTGTGGAGATTGGCAAAGGATGAGCCCGCAAGTTGGGCCAACAGAATTCTGAACATATTTGGGTCAGCTTTAGTAGCGAGTGTGGAGTGGAGGGTGTGGGTCACAAGATGTGCAACGACAGCAGATTCAGTTTAGCAGAAAAGTGCAGAGTGTAGGGCATGGGTCACGGGTCACAGCAGTGTGTAGAGTTTGACAGTCGTAGTCATGACCGCGGGTGAGGGTCGGGTGGCTGGACGGTACATTAGACATGACGGAGGCTGAACGCATTTAGGGCATGGGTCGAGTCGTGTGACTCCTAGACAGTGTGATTGAACGTGCGACAGGTTGAGTCATGCAACATCTGATCTTTATGTAAAGCATGTGCTCATCCTGTATAAAAACAACAAGCTAATTTTATCATATTTATATATAAAATTGTGTTTTATAACATGGTTATGTGCACATTTCTAATTGCTGAAGATATTTTATATTCCGCATGAAACATATTTGATAAGTGAATTCTAACACTTGGAAAACTTGAAAGGCATAGTTTGGAATATGATGAAAAGAAAAAGTAGTCATTTAGTTGGGGCCGTATGGCCCGCCAATGAGGGAGCGAAGGATGGGGGAGTGACAGATGGTATTAGAGCCAACAAGAAATTTTGTAGTAACCTGGTATGTATGCAGTCTGAATTTTCCTATAAAACTTGGATGCATAGCTTGGGGTTTTTTGATATAGAGCTTCTAGGGAAAAATATGCAAGCAATGGTGGATGCAGGTGCCACACAGAATTTTATGTTGACCACTGTAGCGAAGGAATTTGGGTTGCAACTTATTCCCTTTGATTTGGAAGTGAAGGAAGTGAACTCGAAGACTAAAGTATTGGGTTTAGCAAATGAAGTGTCGGTTCGTATTGGTGATTGGCAGGGTTTTCTGGACTTCACTATGATGGATATGAGCGACTTTGACATGATATTCATGTAGGACTTCTTGAAGGGTAACAAATAAGTTGTTATGTCTTCCAAGAGTGAGATAGCATTATGGAATGACTTACAGTGGTGGACTTTACCTACTCATGCGCAGCGTAGTGAAGTGAATGTGAAACAGGTTTCTGCACTAAGTATGAGCAAAGCTATGAAGGACCCAAGGATTGAGACATTTGCAGCAGTCATTCCTAGAGTTGAGACTGATGATGGAGTGGGGACGCCTATTCCTACCAGGATTTCCAATGTATTGAAACGTTATGCATATCTTATGCATGATGAGCTTCCAAAATTACTACCACCAATATGTGTAGTGGACCATTCCATTGAGCAAGAGCCCGAAAAGGAACCTCCGGCCAAGGCTCCCTATCGACTGTCAAAGCTGGAATTGGAAGAGTTAAAGAGGCAGCTAAAGGAATTTTTTGAAGTAGGTTTCATTCAACCTTCAAGGTCCCCTTATGGTGCTCGAGTATTTTTCCAATGGAAGAAGGATACAAATGAGTTGCATATGTGCTGTGATTATCGTGCGTTGAACAAGAAAACAATAAAGAACAGATATCCTCTACCGCTAGCAGCAGATTTTTCCGATAATATTCCAAAATCTCGAGTGTTTTCCAAGATTGACTTGAGACAGGGGTACTACTAGGTGCGGATAGCTGAAGGAGAAGAGAAAAATACTATGATTGTGACGAGATATGGAAGCTTTGAATTTCTATTCATGCCATTCGGGTTGTGCAATTCTCTAGCCACATTCTGCACATTGATGAATGATGTACTTCGTTCATACCTTGACACCTTTTTGGTGGTTTACTTGGATGACATCATAAGTTTCAGTGATAACATGGAGGATCATAACAAGCATTTGGCACTAGTCTTCGAAGCGCTGAAGGAACAACAACTATAATTGAAGAAATCCAAGTGTATGTTTTCCAAAACCGATATTTCATTCCCTGGCCACATTGTTGGACAAGGTCACATATGGATAGAGCCGAGCAGAGTCAAGGCCATATAGGATCGGGTGGAACCAAAGAATGTCCATGATATGAGAGTTTTCTTGGGGATTACTTACTACAAAAGAAAGTTTGTAGAAGGGTATTCTAAGATAATTGCACCACTAACAGACCTTCTGAAGAAGGGGAAGCGATGGAGTTGGACAGAGAAGTGTCATGAGGCTTTTGAGGAGCTGAAGAGAAGGATGGTGACAACACCAATACTGATCCTACTTGATTTAGAGAAACCATTCAAGGTTCACATTGATGCATCAGATTTTTAAATTGGAGAGGTTCTATTGCAAGATAGGCATCCAGTGGCTTAAGAAAGTTGAAAGTTGCAGGATAGAGAGTGCGGATATCTAGTCCATGAAAAGGAGATGACTGTCATCATTCGCTGTCTTCATTTCCTGTTGGCCGGATAAATCGTTCTTGCGGACAAGACCGATCTCCCTAGTGTCAGAAGACAATCTAGCAACAAACGAACAACTAAGTTTGTCTTTCTCTAGATATATTCGTTTTACAAATAAATGTTATTAAGGTGTCGATCCTACCTTAGATCCAAATGCTTATTTGTAGTCGCAGTGCTTCCATTGCATCAATAGTCCTTCATCGCAACAAGGGCCCTTTTGTCACAAGAAAGTATTATCTTTCGTTGATCTGCAATCACAAACAAGAAAATATCAATAGCACCTGTATAACAAATAATCATAAAACATACCTATCATAGTGATCAAGGAATCTATGAAATAAATGATCAAAACGACAGCTTATTGAAATAAACAATCGAACGACAATTTATTGAGAAAAACAGAACTTGATTGTATTAATCTTAAAATATACAGAAGAACCTTACAACCTTAGCCTTGATGTTCGAAAGGCCTTCTCGGGGTCCGAAGCAGGAATCTCCTCTACTCTGATAAGTCTTGCACTCTTCCTCCAGAAGCATAAAGAGGTATGTGATCTTTCCTCTCAAAAGCTCAGCAGAAGGAAATCTAAATCTCAACAGCACTTCAGCTCAAAAATCTTCTCCAAAAAACTTAACCCAAAAGGCTACCCAATGCCTCCTTTTATAGAGCAGATGAGGAGGTTAGGATTCCACCTTTAAAGGGATAGAACCCTCCTTCAAAGGGATAGGCTCCTCACATCAATGGATTAGTTCCTTAAGGTGTGGGATACATGCACCTTATCAAAGCGTACTCATCCCCAAAAAATCTCATCCAGAACCTTCTAGAATTGACCAAAATTCAACTTTTTGGTTTAATTTCGCGCATTTTTGACTTTACAGGGGTACCGCACCTATAACACTGGAAAAATGCGTTCTAGAACGCAGTTTATCTTCACCTTAATTACACTAAGCTGAAAATTCAGCAAGCCTATATTACCTGCATCTAAGGCTTTTTTGTAGAGATTTTAGGTTTTTCTTCCTGGGCTTCCCGAGGTTTGACATGAGAATGAAGGTTGTAAGACTTCATGAGGAGGTACATGAGTGTTAATGAGTCTACATGTACTGTAAGAAATGTCAAGGTGACAGCTTAGTGTAATGTATTGCCCCCAAAGTGCGAAGTCCTGGGAATAGATGAAGATAGAGTCTGTCATGTATGAAGAGTGAAGTACTTTATCATTTCAAGGATCATCCTGTGGACACCCCAGTCGGAAACTATAAAAAAATTCAATGAAAAATATATATATGTAGACATATCATCGCTGAGGTAGGCATTCCCATACTTAGATCAAAACTAACTAGAAAACTGACTTAAACTGTTCTGATACAGGAATGATTTTTCAATACATCAACAGTATAGACATGCGTAGACATAGTATGGATGCAGCCATCTGTTTATGAATAGTCCACTGTATAAATTAATAACAAAATTCCTCGCAGCCTGGATGGTAGAAACTAGATCCAGGGTCTTGATTTCCGCTTCTCGAACTAGTACGATTCTATCCATGTGAATGAATGTGTCAAAGTCGAACATGGTAGAAACCACTTGATTACCAGTCAATAATGTAAACTGTTAACAAGTGTGAGAGTAACCACCAGTAATGTTAATGGCTCTCAAAGTACTCAGTACAATCCATGAAATGTGAATGAATGAGCTGAAGTCGAACATGTCATGAAATCATTCGATCAAAGGTCAATGATGCAACCTGTTGTCGAAAGCGAGAAACCTGCCATTGATGCATGCAGATTTCAAGGTACTGATGATTTCTAGATCAACTTCCTAGATAATGAGCTGTCGTCGATAGAAAGTGATCCGTCGTAGGCAAGCCCACAACACGAAATCATAGATCAAGTTTTGAAGAAATATATTGGCAAGGACTGACTCAGGGATGGTCAAAATGGATGACAGATATTTTGCAGATGAATGGTTTATTTGAACTTTCCTCTTGAACACATAACGACACTGCATATGGTTTGGTGACAATTGACCCAAAGCTAATACCCAGAAACCGGCTGAAGACTTTCAATGTGGTTTGATTAACTGTCAGGCAAAGGATTTCCCAACCCAGGTGGACAAAAAGTGTCGTGTTCAAGAGTGGTTAACGGTTTTCCGAATAATCAAAATGTAACAAACAGGTTCGTTTTTCTCTCTTTTCCCCCACCATTTCTGGCAAGTACCTCTTTATTTTTGACAAGCTTGAGGAGGATAACATTTGCTTGATTATAAGCTCATCCTTCTGATGAGTCCAACTTAGTTTAAAATTCGAACCCTAAGAAGGAGTGGTTCGTTCCTGTTGAAAATTAAACAGGTCCTTTACTGTTAAGTTTTAACGAGTCTAGTATAGGAGAAACTCGGTGTTTTTCAGTTTTAGGGAGTCAGAAGAAAAACTTAAGAAAACTCCGTGGGTGTACTTTTTCGTAAATTTAGTCTCTCGAGCTCGAAAAAGGATAAAATAATGCGGGAGAGAACTCTATTGACCGTAATTAGTCAACGTATACCTTTTTCGTAAAAATTCCATTTCAGTCCGTAAAAGGGGTAAACTTATACTGAAGGGACAACTGTTCATTTACTTTAACGAGTTCGAATAGTCAAGTACTCGGCAATCTTTTCATGTTTAGAGAGTCTGAAAAGGGCTTAAAAGAGAACTCCATGGTTTCGCTTTTTCTGTAAGTTTGAACGAGTTCGAAAAAGGGATAAAAATGTACTCATATGGCCGACTTTCAATTTAATTTACGAGCAGGAAAAGACGGAAAGAACTCGGCATTTTATATGTTTTACGAGAATGAAAAATAGCAAAATGATCTCGGGATTTTCATGAGTTTAACGAGTCTTGAAAATAACCAAAATTGACTCCAGATAGGTTTCATTTTTACAAAAGCTTGAAACAAAGAAAAACTATGCTTTAGAGTGGTTTCATTTTTACACAAGCTTGAAACAGAGAGAAAACTGTGCTTGATGCCCCCCAAGCGTAACTGCTAGAGCGCATGCCCCCCAGCTTCATTTCATTCAACTAAGTACACATCTGGTAATTAATCGTTGGATGGAATGAAGGTTCATTTACGAGATCCTATGAAAGACCCGACCTAAAAACTAACCTAAATATACGACTTAACATTTACGAGGTCTATTCAAAGACTCGACTCAATTAGGGGAGGATTTGTTTCATTTTTTAACGAGCTCGACACAGGAAAAGAACTATGCTCATGGCAACGTGTTTCATTTTTTAACGAGGTTGACACAGTAAAAGGAACTATCCTCAGAAACTACTTATTTCTAATCTACCTACATAACCTAATGATTCATTTTTTAATGAGGTTGACATAAGAAAAGAACTGTCCTCATACCTGATTCATTTTTTAACAAGGTTGACTCAGTAACAGGAACTATCCTTTGACCAACTGATTCATTTTTTAAAGAGGTTGACACAGGAAAAGAACTGTCCTCATACCTAATTCATTTTTTAATGAGGTTGACTTAGTAACAGGAACCATCCTCAAACCAACTGATTCATTTTTTAAAGAGGTTGACACAGTAAAATAACTGTCCTCAGAAACTATTTATTCTAATCTACCAATCTACTCTCTATAGTCTACCTACATGTTTCATTTTTTAAGGAGCTTGACACAAGACAAGAACTCTGCTCCAGACACCTGTTTCATTTTTTAATGAGGTTGGCACAGGAAAAGGAACTATCCTCACAGAAGCTTGTTTCATTTTTTAAATGAGCTTGACACAAGAAAAGAACTATGCTCTAGACTAGCTGATTCATTTTTTAATGAGGTTGACACAGGAAAAGAACCATCCCGCACACATTGATTCATTTTTAACGAGGTTGACACAGAAGAGGAACTCTCCGACTCACCCATTCATTTTTTAACGAGGTTGACACAGAAAAGAATCGTCTCTCACTCACCGATTCATTTTTAAACGAGGTTGACATAAAGACAAGGAATTATCCTCACCATACGAATTCATTTCAAAATGATGTTGACTCGCAACATCCAGATCCTCGACACACTGCCTCATTTTTAAACGAGCCACACGTACAAGGAACTCCTCACTCACCGATTCATTTTTTAACGAGAAGGACACAAGCAGAACCTCCTCACTCAATGATCATGGCTTCCAACCGGAAGAAACACATGTCAATGGACACACTCGACTGTTATTTCCAAGAGGTCTTCATCAGATGGAAGAATAGTTCTCTGGAAGGAACACATGTCAAGGGACTCAAAAGGGATAAGAACATCACGTTCAAATAATCCCATAGAGTTTTCCATGTCAATTACTGGATCTAAGTCAAAATAAGACGAGCTTACAGTGAGAGGCTCACTTACATCGGTAATTGAAAACATGGGACTAGTTGCCACATAATTAACCTGTGGCGGGGTAGATACCACTTGCGTATGAGGAAAATTTAGGGATGTCGGATTATTGTTAGTAGAAACAAGACTAGGGAACGAAAGCTGGTCTACAGTCACAATATTACCATTGTGAGGGAAAGACATCACGCGAAAGAGTGTCGATACGACATCTTTCATTGCATAAACGTAGTCTCGCCCAAGGAGTAAATTGAAATCCAAGGGACCTCAAACTACCATAAGATCAATACAGATAGTTTTACCTTCCAAAGTAATAGAAAAATTAGGAAGGATCCCTAAAGGTTCACTAATTGTTCTGTTAAAAGCTTTCAGATTCTGTGAAATAGGCACAAGCTGAGGGGAACCCAAAGCTTTCCAAGCAGTTGAGGATAAAATACTAATAGAAGCACCTTCATCTATCTGTGTGCGGTGTATGTCTCTACCACCCAACTTCACAATTATTTGGAAAGGGATAGAGGAAGGAAGACGAGGTTCTGTCAGTCTATTCCAATCAAAGGAAAAGACCTCAGTACTTGGAGGGGGTTCTGTAGAAACAGGTGAAATGCCCCCTGGCATAGAAGAATCTGATGTAACAAGAAGAACCTGAGCGGTATGAAGCTCACTCTCTATAGGGAGAATGGGATCGACCGAATGTGAAATGGAATCGACCACTTGATCAACTAATGGATCATCAACCTGAGTGATATGAGTTTCGCTCTCCAATGGAAGAGTGGGATCGACTGTACTTGAAACTAGATCAATCACTCCGTCAGTTGACGGTAGGTTGGGAGAAAGTTTACGGTAACCAGTTGGAAGTTCTTGCTGTGGAACAGTAAGGTTTTCCAACAATTTTGAGGTTTCATCCATGTGAGGGCAAATGTGAGTTTGATGACTCCCTTTGCATAACTTACAAGGAAACCTAAGTTTACCCTTTTTCCCAGGAACCTGACTATCACTGGTTGATGGATCAACGAAAAGTTGATGAGATTTTTCTGACCATACTTCCAAGACCTTTGGAATACTAGGACAATTGATAAGGAAGTGGTCACCCTTACAAAGCCTGCAAGGGTATTTGGGTTTACGATGCATGTTGGAGGTTTCCTCAACACAACTAACACTTACAGCCATGGTTGGTTGGTTGACTTCTTTCTTATCTTGCTTCTTCTTCTTCTTCTTCTTCCCCTTCTTCTTCTTCTTAGCTGACTAAGCTGACTGTTACGAATAAATACTAAAAATAAGATCTTTACCAAGCTTAAGAGGAAGAAATGGAGGAAGAAATATTAGGCGAAGAAGGTAAAGGGTCAACAGAGGTTGGTGATGTTGAGATGGTGAACTCGCTTATATGAAGCATCCGGTTGAGGTGAAACAATTGGAGTATTCGGGGCCAACGAAGTTGAAAATAACCATATCAGTAAACCTATTGTAAATCTAGGTAATGAAAAAGTAGCCATATAAGGAGGACCAACATTTCCAAAGCAAGGAAAAGTACTAGGATTTCCGTTAAGAGGGGTTCCTTGGTTGGTAAATTCTGGAACAGTTTCCATTATATTCAACTTTAGTGAATTTTATTAACAAATTAAAAACTAAAATTAACAATTAACAATTCACACCTAACAATTAAAATTCACAATTCACACCTATGGTCTCTAAAAGTAAAAAAACAAACAAATTAACACGTGCTATCAAATCTGGGAGTCAAACCACACACAAACAGTAACTTCCCGTACTAAAAACACTAGTTGGTGATGAAATCCAACATCGTAGAATTTAATACAAAAAGGGCAGTTGGAACAGTTACCCCGACAACCTGCTTAATGAAACAGACTGGCACAAGTTTCTTCACAAAACCATCTTAGTGAAGAGAACTCCCCGTAGAGTCTAAGGTGAGTCTAGTCGACGTTCGCTCTGTGCACAGATCTTCTCCATCACACCTTAGAAAGAATCACAGATTATGGACACCACAATTAACAGAAACAAATATACCCGGGGGAACAATACGATCCGACACACGCAAGGGCGTATAACAAAGCTCAATCCCCTTGAAGGCTCCTTGAACAGAATCCAAGGTTTACCGACAAGTGACCCCTGGCTCCTCGACAATGGTCTATCCGAGGTTTACCGTTTTTAATACGTGTATATATTCTATCGTTCCCAATGAGGAAGGATTGATTACCTCACTGGTTCAGATATGATCTCGTGCTTGACTCCTTTAGGAGGAGCTTCCCAGAGCATACATGCAACAATTGGAATTTTTCCTACCGAAAGATCGACTACTTGTTTGTTTTACTGTCTTGGAGAGTTAACTAAAACCTATTCCAAGACACTAGCCTAAGCTATATTGGTGGAAAGAGCCCTAAAAATGTAAAAATTACTAGATGAATTTTAATTAAGCGTTGTGTTATTTAGGCTGTTATTACTCAAAGGGTAAATGGATATGAAATCAATGGTGTTATGACCCGAACCAAAACTTGAATGCAATCGAATATGATAATGTAATCTTTTCAATTCGATGAATCCTAACTAAAGTAAGGAGAGAGTTTCCATTCACTTCCAACAATGCAAAGATTGATAACTAAGAGAAAATATAACAAATTCTCTAATGCACTAATTTCATCAAGAAAAACTAATGCAAATCAATCCCAAAGCAATTTTTATTTTCGTGTTTTTTTTTTTTTTAAAGAAGCATAAAAAAAAAATCTAAATTCAAATCAAAGAAAACTGATCTAAACCTACGATTGATTTTTCAGAATGTAAACTATGCAGTTGTAATCTATGCACAATTCACATGAAAAGTATGCAAATGTAATCTATGCACATTTTTCATTCATATTCTGAAAATGAGAATTCTAATTATGCAAATGTAATCTATGCAAGAGAATTCTCAAACACAAGATGATTCTAATGTGATCTAAGAACCAATCAAGTGGAAGTCAAGAAAATCGGGTGAGAGTTCCAAAGATCAAAAAACACTCAAAGGCGATTAACACTCATACACAATTTTGCAAAAACAAAAGAAAAAAGATGCAAAATTGTGAAAAGACTGAGACAAACCTCCAAGTAATGAACAAAGGAAATCAAATTAAGAATTTCTCAAAAAAGAGACTCAAAACACCCAATTAACTTAATGGAGATTGATGAGATGAAGAATGGCTGAAAGAAATTCAGAAACAAGATATTTTTGACAGAGAAATACAGATCTGGGTAGATGCTAAGAATCCTAAATTAAAACTAAACTAAACTAAAAGAAGAAATCTAAAGTTTTTCAAAAATTTTAACAGGGTCCGCAGGCTCCCAGAAGTAACAGGTGCGGTCCCGCACTGGTTACTTAAGGAAAGTGCGGAGATGCCCGCACTGTGTGTGAAGACAAAGTGCAGTCCCCTGAAAACTTCAAGAAAAACATAAAAGACTTCAAAATTTTTAAAAACAGAGAAAAACTAAGCTACCCAGGCAGATATCCATCAATCAAAAACCAGGAAAAACTTTTCCTCAAATCAAAATAAAAGAGAATCAAAAACAAATTCTTTCCCCAGTGGAGTCGCCAATTTGTTGGCCGGATAAATCGTTCTTGCGGACAAGACCGATCTCCCTAGTGTTAGAAGACAATCTAGCAACAAACGAACAACTAAGTTTGTCTTTCTCTAGATATATTCGTTTTACAAATAAATGTTATTAAGGTGTCGATCCTACCTTAGATCCAAATGCTTATTTGCGGTCGCAGTGCTTCCGTTGCATCAATAATCCTTCGTCGCAACAAGGGCCCTTTTGTCACAAGAAAGTATCATCTTTCATTGATCTGCAATCACAAACAAGAAAATATCAATAGCACCTGTATAATAAATAATCATAAAACATACCTATCATAGTGATCAAGGAATCTATGAAATAAATGATCAAACGACAACTTATTGAGAAAAACAGAACTTGATTGTATTAATCTTAAAATATACAGAAGAACCTTACAACCTTAGCCTTGATGTTCGAAAGGCCTTCCCGGGGTCCGAAGCAGGAATCTCCTCTACTTTGATAAGTCTTGCACTCTTTTTTCAGGAGCACAAAGAGGTATGTGATCTTTCCTCTCAGAAACTCAGCAGAAAGAAGTCTAAATCTCAAACAGCACTTCAACTCAAAAATATTCTCCAAAAAACTTAACCCAAAAGGCTACCCAATGCTCCTTTTATAGAGCAGATGAGGAGGTTAGGATTCCACCTTTAAAGGGATAGAACCCTCCTTCAAAGGGATAGGCTCCTCACATCAAGGGATTAGTTCCTTAAGGTGTGGGATACATGCACCTTACTAAAGCGTACTCATCCCCAAAAAATCTCATCCAGAACCTTCTAGAATTGACCAAAATTCAACTTTTTTGGTTTAATTTCGCGCATTTTTGACTTTACAGGGGTACCGCACCTATAACACTGGAAAAATGCGTTTTAGAATGCAGTTAATCTTCACCTTACCTGCGTACCCAAGCTAAAAACGCAGGCATGCTTCATATTACCTGCGTACCCAAGGCTTTTTGAGATTTTTAGGGTTTTTCTTCCAGTTCTGAGGTTTGACATGAGGAATGAAGGTTGTAAGACTTGCAGAGGAGGCATGTATGAGTGTTAATGAGCTCATACAGTCAGTAAAATGTCAAGGTGACAGTTTTTAGTGTAACATTTCCTGAGACATTACTTGGTGGGGAAACCATTCATTTTCAAGACTAAAAATGTTACTGCAAGTTGTTTTTCATCACAACCAAACATTTCAATGAAGCAAGCTCGTTGGCAAGACTTCTTGGCAGAGTTTGACATGACACTTGAGTACGAGCTAGGTAAACTCAATGTCGTAGCAGATGCCCTCAGCAGAAAGGCACAACTAGCAGCATTAGAAGATGAATTTCAATCTGACAACACAAGAAGCAAGGTCAACATGTCCACAGAGATGCAGGATATACTTTGAGCTAGTGTGGATGCAGATACATAAGAAAAGTTGATCTTGAAGCTGGTAAAGGAGGGGCAAACATAGAATTTTCACTTACGGGATGGCTTCTTGTTCTTTGGGAATCGACTCTACATTACAAAGTCATCAGGAATTAGGAGGCACCTTTTGAAGGGATTCCACAACTCAGCTTGGGCTAGCTACCTAGGGCAGCATCAGACTATGGCATTATTGGAGAGAGGATACTTCTGGGAAAGGATGAGGCAGGAAGTGTAGGATTATGTACATATGTGCATCATTTTTAAATAGGAAAAATCAGATACTCAAAGATAGGGGGGATTTTTGTAGCCTTTTTTTATTCGAGGGAGACCATGGATGAGTGTCTCTATGGACTTCATTTCTCACGTACCAGTGGCACAGGGATATAAAGGGATCATCGTTGTGGTAGATCTTTCTTCCAAGTATGCCACCTTTGTTCAAATGATGATGCCATGTGGACCAAAGAAGACAGCTAATATTTTATTCAAATACTTACAAGGAAAGTATTTACAGAAAGCTATTTATGAGAAGTAAATGTTGGCAATATTTGCATTAAAGAAATGGCGACCTTACCTAATGGGAAAAAACTTCAAGGTAAAAAATTATTATGATAGCCTTTAATACTTTTTGGAACAAATACCATCTTTAGAGAAGAAAAAATGGGTCACAATTTTTTTGGGTTATGAATTTGAAATCATCTACAAAAAGGGGAAGCTAAATGTTGTTGTTGATGCACTCTCAAGAAAGGATGAAGAGCTGGAAGAATGTCTTTGTGCCATTTCTTTTATCCAATCAGATTGGATAACTGAAGCAAGGGATGAATGGAAGAATGAAGAAGAAGTTTGGACACTCATTCAAAAGTTGCAACAAGATCCTAGTACATTTGATACATTTAGTTGGAAAAATGATTCCTTATGGTACAAAGATCACTTATGTATTTGTAAGAATTTCCAACTAAAGAAAAATATTCTTTTGGAATTTCACACCTCTCCCTTAGGAGGACACTTGGGATTCTCAAAAACTTACCACAAGGTGAAGAAAGAATATTTTTGGGATGGCCTTAAATCTGATATTCAAAATTTTGTGGCTGAATGTTTGGTTTTCTAGCAAAATAAAGTGGAGACAAGTAAGACCTCAAGTCTTCTACAACCTTTACCCATTCCAAGTCAACGTTGGGTGGAGGTTTCAATATATTTTATCAGAGGTTTTTCTAAGTCCGAAGGAAAGAGTGTCATCGTGGCGGTAATTGATAGACTTAACCAGTATGCACACTTTTTTTCATTATCTCATCCATTTAAAGCAAGTACAGTTGCTACTTCATTTATGGAAACAATTCAAAAGCTAAATGAAAACCCAAAGATTATTGTAAGCGACAAAGATCCCATTTTTACTGGAAATTTTTGGACGGAATTATTTTATTGTTTAGGTACTAAACTAGCTCATAGCTCATCTTATCATCCTCAATCTGATAGGCAAACTGAGATAGTGAAAAAAAAATTGTAAGGATATCTTCGTTGTTTCCTATCTGATAAACAAACACAACGAGTCAAGTGGTTACCTCTAGTTGAATGGTGGTATAATACTTCCTTCCATACTGCAACAAAAATAACTCTATTTATGGCACTTTATGGATATCATCCACCATCCATCACATCATATTTAAGAGAAAATTCTAAGGTTCAATAAGTGGAAGATCACATCGAGAATCAACAACATGTTCTCCAACTCTTAAAGGATAACCTAAATTTGGCACAAAATCGAATGAAACAATAGGCAGATCAACATCACAGCGAGACAAGTTTTGATGTAGGAGACGGGTATTTTTACGGCTACAACCATACAAAAAAATGTCCCTCAATCAAGATAATAAGGATAATAAATTATTGCCAAAGTACTATGGTCCTTACAAGGTGTTGAAAAATATTGGTACTATGGCATACAAATTGGAGGTTCCGGGTTCTTCTCGAGTGCACCCAGTTTTCCATGTTTCATGCTTAAATAAGGTTATAGGTGAAAAAATTCCAGTTCAAACAATATTTCCAGAACTTGATGAGGAATAAAAAATCATATTGGAACATAAATCAATCATGAAAACAAGAACTCGACAACTACAAAATCGATCAATTCCAAAGTATCTCATCAAGTGGAAGAACTTACCCACTGAATATTTCACATGGGAGGATGGAATTTTATACAAAAGCATCCATAGCTACTCAAGTGTTGAGGAAAAAAAATTTCTAAAGGAGAGGGGCACGTTAGGTCCCTATCTTACTAGTGTTTCCCCTTATTGTTGGTAGTGTAGCCCCATTATTTTTATTTTTGTACCCATGTAGCCCCCATATTGTAATTATTGTGCCCCATAAAAGCCATTATTGTTATTGTTGTGCTCTTAAATTATTATTTCTAGGTGGGCTAGGATTATATTGTGGCCCCATGGACTCCTATATATAGAAAGGAGGTTCTGTCATTTGAATCATCCAAGAATTGTTCATTTATATAATGTAAAGGAGGTTTTCCCCACGAAGTGGCTGATTTCTGAGGCATTGATCTCTCTTTTCTTCTATTTTTGGAGCGATATTCATAACAACCATTATATAATTTTCAATTATTTATGTCGACCATATCTCTCGCACTGAGGTTGATCAATGTCTTATGTCATAATAAATTTACATTGTACAAACAGTAATGCTGGAGTTGATTATTCAAGCTTTGGCATAAATTTAATAAATGATTGGACCTATGCTTATATGCATTTGGATCCATTGTAGGTTGCTCAGAGGTTGCATTGTGATGTGCAGACAATTTTCCTTCTATACATCATTGATTAAGTTTTGGATCTATGGTCAGTATGGTTCCTAGGGTGGTTAGGGTATCATCCTACCACCCGAACCCTAACCAAAATCTTCATTCGGTTCTATTGTTTGGTCACCGCACTTTGCAACTCATGTAGCTCCTCCATCTATTTATGTATTCTGGGCAAGGTATGTCCATGGCTCTTCACCAATCCTTCACGTTATCATCTGAGCTTGTCACATTGTTTATGCGTTGTTACTGAGGGTTGGACAAATGTTTGTTGGGACTCTTACATAGTCATCGAGATCATCGACAGTGGAACCTAAAGGGTTAAGCTCCGGCTGTGTCCTTCGAACTGATTTGCGGCCAGAATAGTTTTTCTCCACATATTTCTTCAAAGGTGAGTAAATACGTTCTGATTCGAGTTTAAGTTTTACGTTTTGTTCCATCAGTTATCTTCGGTTTTCTTTTTAACACAATAAGCTTATTGTTCGAACATGTGCGAGGAATCCCACTGTCTCTTCGTCTCGAGGTAAGTTTACTCCTTCCCTTGTCATATTTACCATATCTTATAGTATTTACATTTGTATCATGTTCAGGTTTATTGATTTTCCTTCGCATGTTTTGTAGGTATAATCTCATCCCTCTATAATAAACTTTTTCTTCATGTTACATGCGGCATACCCATCTAATGATTTGCACTCCCTTAGAGGTGCACAAGGGTAGCCTCCCTATTCATTTTCAACATTTCTCTTAATGTATAATAATTCAAGGTTATTCTAGTTATGTAATGTCACATTCAGAGCTGCAGTTCTTATTTGAGGGTCTGAGTAATTTTGAGAGTCTTATTCCTATATATTAGAGTTTTATGGTTATTTTCTATGCACCGTATGTGATTCATGGCGATTTTCTTTACTGTATAAATACAAATAATGGTTTCCATAGTTTATTACTTCATTTTTAAAGTTATTTACCATGCTATTTGAGTTTTCCTTGACGTACGTAGCCTCACTATGCGTTAGCTCTACCACCGCAGCTATATTTTCAAAGCAGGGGTAAATGATTAAATCTATATTTAGTATCATAATATTCACTGTTAATTTTGGGAATGTAATATATAAATATATATATATATATATATATATATATATATTTGCAGAATTGGCTCGACCGACATTCAGTCTATGGTCATTAGACGTGTTTCTTTGTTATTCAAAAGTCCCAAATTCGACTGTTAACTTCTTACTTATGGTTTAGTTCTATCTATTGGGATTGTAAGACCCAGTTTATGTATTCATGCTATAATTCATAAATTTATAGTTCTAGTTTTGTATTTCTATCTAGGTTCTTTCTTGTCTATTCTAAAGAGTTCCATAACTAGAGTTTCTATTTCCTCAAACTATAAATATTTGTTTTTGATTTATTTATGACTTGAGAAATTATACTATGTTTCTTTATATAAATTCATAACTTTAAAGAATAGGTATGGATTTGAAATTACAGTTGTGTAGATATTTTTATTCTAGTTTTCAGTACAACTTCCATGACAGGATTTGAAGTTACAGTTATGTAGATGTTTTTATTCTAGTTTTCAGTACAACTTCCATGACAATTATTTATTTCTCTGTCTTATATTTTATTGGAAATTTATACTATATACACTTGGTGCTATAAATAATTTACATCTGTGACTAGACTATCTTAAGAGGGTTTATCCTCTGTCCTGTTATCCTCTATCCATGTATTCACTATTCTCATCTACAGGACAAAGAGATAGTCCATTTTGGGGTTATTTCCCCCAAGGGGACTAACCGTCCAACCTGTTAATGGTTACTGTCAAATTTTAACTAGAAAAATTTCTTATATTCGTTCTTTCAGAAACCTCTTTTCACATAATTAGATTTTCAAGGAGTAAAATTACCTGAATTCACATTCACAGATTCTTACTTCTCCTGTAATGTTATTTAAGATAATTACACACTTCAAATTCATTTTCTACGTCTCTAATAGATATTCATATTCTCAAAAATTCTAATCATAAAACTATAAAATTAAAATATTATTTCTCTTTTCTTTCTAGAGTAGATTACTTATCACAATTAATTAATATTCATGGCATCCTCCCAACCTTGAGCAAGGAAACGACGTTCTCTGCTCTCCCCATGCTCCTCACAAAAGTAGGATTTCAGAGCAGTGCTTCAAGGAGGTAGGCCTCAGGACTCCTGTTCAGTCCTCCTATAACAGGTAGCAAAGTTCCATTGGTTTTCCAACAACTGTGGATGCTCTCTCCTTCTAGCTTCCTATTTGTTCCTTATTTCATGCACAAAACCCCTTTCCTCCTCTATAATTTTCTTTGCATTGGTTTTCCACCAGCTTTGGTTGCTCTCTCCTTCTAGCTTCCTAGTTGTTCCTTATTTCATGCACAAAACCCCTTTCCTCCTCTAGGATTTTCTTTGCATTGGTTTTCCACCAGCTTTGGTTGCTCTATCCTTCCATCTTCCTAGTTCTTCCATATTTCCTTCAAAGAACCCCTTTCCTCCTCTAGGATTTTCTTTTTATCCCTAGAGGAAAGATAACTGCCAGTCACTACTTAATAACCTAATTTGGAGTCTTGGAAAACTTTTACCATAATATTTATAGGTAACTGCGAGTAACTGCTTAATCAACTAACTTGAAGTCTTGGAAAACCTTTACCATCAGATTTATGAAACATACGATAATTAAATCTTTTATTCAAAAGAAAAGCTTCAGTTCATAACTTGATTAACATGCTTGTTAATTTGGGTGTTACCAAAGCGCTTCAAAATGTGTAAGAGTAGTTGAAACCATTTTATAATTAAATTTTCTTCCCAATTTTAGTTTTATTATTTTTCACAATTACATGAAAATATAATTTTCATAAATTTTTAAACCATTTTTTATTTCCTTTTGTCATCAAAATGTACCTTAAAAATTCCAGTCCAAAACAAATGGAATATGGAAATTAAAATTATTAAAAATTAATTTAAATTAATATTAAAATATTATTCCGTATATTTATTTTATCATCAATTTAATTAATATTTATTTATATTAAAATTATTTCATATATATATATATATATATATATATATATATATATATATTTCAATTTAATATTTTAATATATATTTTTTTAAATTGTTTATTATAATATGGTAATAGTTATTTACATTATAATTTATTTAGCTGATTGTTTAAAAGAAATAAATGATTATTTAATTATTTTAATATAATATTTTTATTATGCAAAATATGTAAAAATTCGCATTAACACAATTTTATTTCAATATAGTTTAATATATTTCAAAATATCATATCATTTAATTAATATATTATAATAATTGGTAACTTCTTTATTTTTTTTAATTTTTTGATAATTTCTTAAAGAGGAGTATGGATTAAATATAAAAAGAGGTTTTTTTTACGATATTTCTGGTTTATTTATATTTATATATATTTACCATGCCTCTTTTTTTTACCATGGTATTTGGCCCATATGCTTAGTATATACTTAGATGTTGATTTCTAATCATATTTGATATATTTTATGTATTTACTTTATTAATAATAATTCATTCCAGGGTATTTGGCCCATAAGCTTCACCTAAATAAAACCTCATTTTTTAGTTTTAGTAAATATAAAAAGATTTATGTAGTAAATATAGAAAGAGGTTTTATTTATTTACCACAGCTATAGTCTTTTATATTTGTATGTATTTACCATACCTCTAGATTAAGTATAAAAAGAGGTTTCATTTATTTACCATACCTTTGGAGTATGTATAAAAAGAGGTTTTATTTGTTATTTACCATACCTCAGTTTATTTATATTTTTATTTATTTACCATACCTCTTTTTTGAGTCTTCGTGAATATACAATGGCATTTGAAATGTTTACTTACATTACATTTCTCACATTACATCTACACTTACCTTAATAATCCGATAAGATCAATTTTACTTAGACCTCTTTTATGAGTGTTCCTGAATATACTATGGCATTTCAAATTTTTACTTACATTACATTTCTTACCTTACATTTCTCACATTACATCTACACGTACCTTAATAATCCAATAAGATCAATTTTACTTGGATCTCATTGTTCGTAGAACAAGAGACATCTCCACACAAAAATTTTATCAATATCCTTAATTCCATATTGCCAAGCTCCAAGATAGGTCAATTTTATTTCTATATAATTTGACCAAGTCAAAATGTTTACATAACAAGACAACATAGTATATTACAACATCCCCTGCCATACTAAGTTGGAAATGGCCTCTCCGCTTAATGATAACTTTTAAATTATAACTAAATGTATAATATCGTGTCCAAAAAGTTTTCTGTAACATGATATTAGATGTATGAAAGAGTTATATTTTAAGGTTGATTATATATATATATATATATATATATATATATATATAATCAACCTTAAAATATATAGTGTTATTTTTTATTTTCCAATAAAATAGATATGTGTAAAATTCCAAATATATTTCGTTACAATTTATAAATAAACTTTCAATGTCTTTATTAATCAACATAATTACATCTTATCTTTATTTACAAAAACCATTGCAAGTAAAAAAATTTAATATAATGGAAACATTTTAAATTCTTATAAATTATATATTTTTCTTTATTTATTTATTTTTAAATAGGGAGCAATAGACACCTTAAGAGATGATTCCTCTTAATAATATATATTAAATTTTAAACCAAAAAAATTTAAATTATACATTTTATTTTTTTTCCATTTCTCAATTATAATACCAGTTAAACCAAAAAAATTACAATATAATTAAATTAAAAAATTAATATAAAGAAAATAATATTTCAAAAATTAAATGAGATAATTATATTTAAAAAAAAAAAAAAAACTAAACCAATTTTATATTAAAAATAATTCAGTAAAACAATTTTTATAATCTTTTTTAAATAATAATTAGATTAAACCTTAAAATGTTTCTATTTTATTTATATTTACCTAAAATAATAACTAATATTGAAAAAATTGATTATATAATAATTTTTTACTACTACTCATCTTTCCATAAATGAACTGAAATTATTACTAAAATATTAAAATTAATTTGTTAAATATATTGTTTGTCAATTTCAATGATCTATTATTTTTAGAATTACATCAAAATATAACTTATATAATTGAGCTTAAATACTATTTTCTTCTTTTCTTTATGGGTATTTCTACATGAAACTAAGCTTTAAAACTAAGTTAAAGAGAGCTTCTCAAAAACAATTTTTTTTTTTCTAAAATTGTCTTTGAAAACTATAGATCAATCTATTATGATCTACAAACATTAAAATTATCAAAAAAAAAAATATATATATATATATATATATATATATATATATATATATATATATATATATATATATATATAATATTTTATTTTCAAATTAAATAATTTCTGTTGATATTAATTAAATATTTCAGATGTTATTTGAAATGTAAAAATAAAATTACACATGTAACAGTTTCAATTAACCGTTTATTTTGAATTCATAAATTTTTCACACTGCCCAAGAATTGTTACCGCTATAGAAAAAGCAAAAAGATGTGGTTAGGAAAGCTCAAAAAGGCAAAAAGCTTAACTGTCGTGGGCATAAAAACAGATCACGGGAGAAAATGTTTCATCCTCATTTTTTTCTTGTGCTTCAGCGCAGATCGGTATTCCACGAGCCATCTCATGCCAACTGAGTGTCATTATTGTAGTCGATTTGATCCAATATCTGTAATTTTTTTTTTCTTGTTTGGATTTATAAATTTTTTTTGAGTTGTGTTTAATAGGACCAATTTGAACAATTTGCAGGTATGTATGGAGATAATGCAGAGGGACGAGGAGTCAAGAAGATAATTGAAGAGGTAGGCACAATTTGCCTATGAATTTTCTTGCTTCAAATACTAATGATCTGATTGTTTTTTAAACCAATTTAGAAGGAATTTCAACATTGTTTTTTTACATACTTGCTTAATACATAATTTATAATTTAATCAAGATTCATTGTCAACACATCTCTTCACTGAAATTGCTCTCAACGAGTTCCCTAGATTTTTTTCGTGCTCCATCTAGCATGGCTAATTGATTAGTAGTGTTCATTACGTTTTGTCTTTTATTTTATTTGGCATTCTTGAATGATATAAATGGTTTATTAGGCAAGATGATTCTTCCCAGATATTGAATGTAGAATTTAATGTTCCAATGGCCAAAATATTAACGGTAACCATAAAATATTTACAGAGATATTACTGTGTGCAACCAAGAGATATTTACTGAGATGCTCCATAGGTACAACTAGTAAGGTCTCTACTGTCATGTTTCTTCGGTACAAGAAAATGGAAGATGTCCATAGGGATTGAAGTCTCCACCAATCAATTCAAATTTCTCCATCTATTCACCTTCACATAAAATCCATAGTATCCACATTACTGCACTTCACTATTCAGCTAAGATATTCTTGTGTGTGTTGGGTAAATTGTTATTGTGTGAGCGGAAGAGAAGTTAAATTTGTGTTAGAATTTCAATTTGTGATTCCCAACCCGACATACCTCATGGACCAACAATTAAGGAAAGTAATAAAAATTATGGGGAACAAATTGTGAATTTGATTGGTATCAAGACCCAACAGAGCATGAGATGCATATTACTCTAGAACAGAGAAATATTTTAGAAGTTTCCCAGAGAAAATTTTTTGTCTCCTTTATGACGAGGAAGAGAACTTAAAATTGTGCTCATCCTTAGTTACTTGTTATTTGCTAATTTGATCTTAATTAGATCTTAATTATCTAGCATGCTTTCAAAATTAAAAAAAAAAAAAACCGAAAAATACTAACTTCTTGGCTAGGGTTTACTATTTCAAAACTTTAGTTATCAGTAACTATTATTGTTTTTATTTTAGTCAAATTGGATTGCTTCTAACTTCTCGCAAAAGTTAATTTTATATGATATTTTTTAACTATGTGAAAAGATCATAGTTATTATATTTAAATATATTTTAGGAAAATCTATTTTGAAATTATTTATTATATCTTATTAAAATAAATTATTAGTTTGGTGATGTTATTATAATATAGAGAGAAAGAAAGAAAGGGAGGGGGGGGAGGGGAGGGGAGGTAGGGGAGGAGGGATGGATTGAGGTTGGTAGGAGTAGGAAGAGGAGGGAGCGAGGGAGGGAGGAGGAGAGGGGAGAGGAGGAGGCGCAGGATGGGGAGGGGAGGGAAATGGAGGAGAGGAGGAGGCAGAGCATGGGGGAGGAATGGAGGAAGGGGATGGAGGAAGTGAGGGTAGGGGAGGAGGAGGAGGATGGGTAGGGGAGTAGAGGAGACAAAGGGATAAGGAGGAGGAGGAGAGAGGAGGGAGGATGAGGAGGAGTGGATGGGATGGAGAGGAGGAGGAGAGGGAGGGAGGAGGAGGGAGGAGGGTGGAGGGAAGCGTAGTGGGTAAGGAGGAGCAAGAGCGGTAGGAGGTGAGGAGAAGGGAGGTAAGGTGTGGAGGAGGAGGATGGAGGAGATGAGGGGAGGGGAGAGGAGGGGAGGAGGAGCAGGGGGAGGGGGGGAAGGTGAGGAGGTGAAGCAGGGGGAGGAGAGGAGGAGGAGGAGTAGGGGGAGGGAGGGGAGGTTTGGGGATGAGAGAAGGGAGCGAGGATATGAGGGTAGTGGAGGAGGAGAAGGGGGAAGGGAGGCGAGGAGGGGGAGGTAGGGTGGAGCACGAGGAGGAGGATAAGGAGATGGAGAGGAGGAGGAGGAGAGGATGGGAGGGGAGGAGGGGAGGGGAGGAGGAGTAGGGGGAGGGAGGGAACGAGGCAGGGAGGAGCAGGGGGGTGGGAGGGAGAGAGGGTAGGGTAGGGGATGCGGAGGAGGACAAGGGGGAGGAGGAGGATGACAAGGGAGGGAGGGAGCGAGTGAGCGGAGGCGAGAGGAGGAAGAGCGGGCGAGGGAGGGAGGAGGAGGAGGAGAGGAGGAGGCATAGCAGAGGGAGGGGATAGGGAGGAGAGTGGATGGGATGGACAGGAGGAGGGGAGGGGAAGGGATGGGGAGGAGGAGGAGAGAAGAGGATGGGAGGGGATGGGATGGAGAGGAGGAGGGGACGGGAGGGGATGGAGAGGAGGAGGGGAGGGGAGGATGGGAGGGGAGGGGATGAGGAGGATGAGGAGGGAGTGGTTGGCAGGAGTGGGAGGAGGAGAAGTAAGGGGAGAGAAGGAGGAGGGATGAGCGTGGAGGGGATGGTAGGGCAAAAGGAGGAAGAGAAGGAGGAGGGGAGGGGAGGGGAAGGGGGGAGGTTTGTATTGGTGATTGGCAAGGTTTTCTGGACTTCACTATGATGGATATGGTGACATTTACATGATCTTAGTGTAGGAATTTTTGAAGGGTAACAAATAATTTGTTATGCCTTCCAATAGTGAGATAGCATTATGGAAGGAGTCACTGTGGTGAACTTTACCTACTCATGCGCAGCGTAGGGAAGTGAATGTGCAGCAGGTTTCTGCACAAATTATGAGTAGAGCTATGAAGGACCCAAGGATCGAGACATTTGTAGCAATCATTCGTGGAGTCAAGACTGATGATGGAGTGGGGACACCCATTCCTACTGACATTTCCGATGTACTGAAATGTTATGCATATCTTATGCCTAATGAGCTTCCAAAAGTACTACCACCAAGACGTGCACTGGACCATTCCATTGAGATAGAGCCCGGAAATGAACCTCCCACCAAAGCTCCCTATCAACTGTCACGGTTGGAATTGGCAGATTTGAAGAGGTAGATGGAGGTCTTATCCGAAGCAGGTTTCATTCTACCTTCAAGGTCCCCTTATGGTGATCCAGTATTTTTCCAATGGAAGAAGGATACGAATGAGTTGCAGATGTGTTGTGCTTATCATGCGTTGAACAAGAAAATGATAAAGAACAGGTATCCTCTACTGCTAGCAACATATTTTTTCGATAAGCTTGCGAAAGCCTGAGTGTTTCCCAAGCTAGAGTTGAGACAAGGGTACTATCAAGTGTGGATAGCTGAAGGAGACAAGAAGAAGACCACAATTGTGACAAGATATGGAAGCTTTGAATTCTTATTCATGCCATTCGGGCTGTGCAACACTCCAGCCACATTCTACACATTGATGAACGATGTACTTCGTACATACCTTTAGACCTTTGTGGTGGTGTACTTGGATGACATCGTAATTTTCAGTGATAACATGGAGGATCATAATAATCATTTGGCAGTAGTCTTCGAAGCATTGAAGTAACATCAGCTATACTTGAATAAATCAATGTGTATGTTGGGCCAGACCGAGATTTCGTTCCTTGGCCACATTGTTGGGCAAGGTCACATACAGATGGAGCCGAGTAGATTCAAAGCCATAGAGGATTGGGTGGAACCGAAGAATTTCCATGATATGAGATTTTTCTTGGGGATGACCAACTAAAAACGAAAGTTTTTAGAAGGGTATTCCAAGATAACTACACCACTGATAGACCTTCTGAAGAAGGGGAAGCGATGGAATTGCAGAGAAGTGTCATGAGGCTTTTGAGGAGCTGAAGAGAAGGATGGTGATAACACCGATACTAAGGCTACCAGATTTAGAGAAACCATTTAAGGTTCACACTGATGCATCAGAGTTTTAAATTGGAGGGGTTCTATTGTAGGATGGGCATCCAATGGCTTATGAAAGTCAAAATTTGTAGGATAGAGAGCGCAGATATCTAGTCCATGAAAAGGAGATGACTTCCATCATTCATTTTCTTCATGTCTAGAGACATTACTTGGTGGGGAAACCATTCATTGTCAAGACTGACAACGTTTTTGCAAGTTATTTTGCATCACAACCAAAGCTTTCAGCGAAGGAAGCTTGTTGGAAATACTTCTTGGCGGAGTTTGACGTGACGCTTGAGTAGAAAGGCACAACTAGCAGCATTACAAGCACAAGACCGATAAGACAAGACAAGAAGCAGGATCAACATGTCCAAGGAGATTCAGGATAGACTTTGAGCTAGTGTGGAGGAAAATACACAAGAAAATTTGATCTTAAAGCTGGTAAAGGAGGGGCAAACATAGAAGTTTCACTTATGGGATGGCTTCTTGTTCTTTTGGAATTGACTCTACATTCCAAATTCATTACGACTTACGAGGCACCTTTTGAAGGAATGCCATGACTCATCTTGGGTTGGCCACCCAAGGCAACATCAGACTATGGCATTATTCGAGAGAGGATACTTCCAGGAAAGGATGAGGCATGAAGTGGAGGAGCATGTACATATGTGCATCACTTTTCAACAAGAAAAATCAGATAATCAGAGACAGGGAAGATTTTTGCAGCATTTTCTGATTCCAGAGAGACCATGGATGAGTGTCTCTATGGATTTCATTTCTCACTTACCAGTGGTACAGGGGTATAAAGGGATCATCGTTGTTGTAGACCATTTTTCCAAGTATGCCACCTTCATTTAAACGAAGATTCCATGTGGAGCAAAGAAGACAACTGAGCTTTTCTTGAAATACATTGTGAAGTATTGGGGGATACCAATGAGTATCGTATCTGACAGAAATTCATGCTTTATAGGGAAGTTTTGGAACGCCTTGTTCAAGCTAGTTGGGACAGAATTTCTACAAAGTTTGAGTTGCCATCGGTAGAAATATGGGAAAACTGAGTGCATTAACGCATTGATGGAATTCTACTTGAGAAATTTTGTTAGGACTGGTAAGAAGAATTGGCCTGAACTTCTAGATATTGCTCAGTTCATCTAGAATATGCAGAAGAGTTCCGCAACGGGGTATACTCCATTTGAGTTGGTGAATGGACAAATGCCAGTTGTATCGCATATAGTGCTACCTAGAAGATTTGGAAATATTCCTCATGCAAAGAGGTTCTTGAAAGAATGTGAGGAGGCCTTCGAGTTATCATGGATGCACCTATATAATGTAGCAGGGAGAATGAAGAAATGGGAAGAAAAACATAGAAGGGATGTACACTTGAGTGTCGGAGACATGGTTTATCTAAGGCTCACCAGAGATCAGTTTCAGCCACCTAAGTGGACTGCTAGGTCTTTGAAGAGATGATATGATGGGCCATTCCCCGTGAATAAGAGAGTTGGTGAAGTTTCATACGAATTGAAGCTTCCAGACCATATGCATTCTACACATCCTATCTTCCATATGAGTCAAATGAAGAAAAGTAGACTTGATGTTGATCACCCAGAGTGAGAAACACCACTGAGAGGTCCAACCATGATCATTGATAGATCAGAATCGATTTTGGAGAATATCCTTGACCTTCATATGACAAGTGTTGGGGAAAATTCCTGAAGACCGCTGGATTCAAGTTGGGAACCAGAGGATTCGTTGTGGAATCGGCGAAAGGAGATACCAGATTTTGATGAGCAGTTTATGAGGTCTAGTGAATTTCAGAGGACGAAAATGACTCGAGGTGGGGGAGTATGTCAGGCCCACGAGTCGGCATTCCTTAACTCGGGCGATTCAAGCGCCCCACATGGGCACACATAAGTAATACGGCAGTCGGGCATGCACCATGGCGATGGGCATGCCCATGGGTGCATAGGGTCGTATCGGGTGGCATGCAATGTTATGGGCATTTCATTGCACCATAACCATGGGTGTGTGACATAATGGGTGAGCGACTCATTTGGCATAGCGGTGGAGCGACGTTTATAGCGCATCATCCATCGTTGCCACAAAATCGAGTGGGCAGACCAACATTACAACAGGATGTGGCAAAGGGTATGCACCAAGGTTTGGTTCGGCTCGAGTCCACATATAACCATCCAATGCCATCACATCGGTGGAAGTCATGGTATTAATAAAATGAAAAAATGGACAGTTGAGATCATCGACATATTGACACATTATCCAACACACATTATACCGTAGGATTGGACTTGTAGAGATTGGCAAAGGATGAGCCCGTAGGTCGAGGCAACAGATGTCTGAACGTGTTTGGGTCAGCTCGGGTAGCTGGTGCAAAGTGCATGGCGCAGGTCACAATATGTGCAATGAGGATGAATTTGGTTCGGTGGACAAGTGCGGAGTGGAGGGCACGAGTCACGAGTCACAACAATGTGTAGAGTTTGATAGTCGCGGACATGACTGTGGGTGCGGATCAGGTAAGCGGATGCTCCAACAGACATGATGGAGGTTGAACACATTGAGGGTGCGGTTTGAGTCATGTGACTCCCCAACAGCTTGGATAAACATGCAACGGGTCGAGTTGTGCGACATCTGATTTTTATGTAAAATGGGTGCATGGCTTGTATAAAAATAGCGAGCCAATTTTATCATATTTATATATATAATTGTGTTTTATAACATGGTTATGTGCACATTTCTTATTGCTGAAGATGTTTTATATTCTGCATGAAACATATTTAATAAGTGAACTTTAACACTTGGAGAACTTCAAAGGCGTAGTTCGGAAAATGATGAAAAGAAAAAGTAGTCTTTTAGTCGGTGCCGCATTGCCCACCAATGAGGAAACAAAGGATGGGGGTGAGACAGGAAGGGAGGGGAGGAGACAGAGGGAGGAGGAGGAGGAGAGAGTGAGGGAGGGAGGGAGGTAGAAGAGAGGGAGAGAGTGGAGGAGGAGGAGGAGGAGGGGATGGAGAGGAGGCAGAGAGGAGGGGAGGGGAAGGGAGGAGGAGGAGGAAGGAGGCAAGGAAGGGGAGGGGAGGGAGGGGAGGGTGAGAAAAGGAGGGAGGATAAGAGAAGAGGATGAGAGAGGGGAGGCGTGGGGCAGGGAGGAGGGGAGGACAGGAGGGATGGAGGAGGAGGAGGGAGATAAGAGCAGTGAGGAGGAGGGATAGCAATGAGAGAGGATAAGAGAGGAGGAGGAGGAGAGAGGGGAGAGGAGGAGTGTGGAGGAGGAAGAGAGGAGGGAGGGAGGGAGTGGATAGAGGTAGGGAGTATTAGAAGGGAGAGAGGGAGCAAAGGAGGAGGAGGAGGAAAGATAGAGAGAGAAAAGGGGGGGGAGAGAGAGAGAAGAGGAGGATGGAGAGAGAGAGAGAGAGAGAGAGAGAGACAGAGAGAGCGAGGAGGAGGAGGAGGAGGAGGGGGAGTAGGAGTACAGGGAGGAGGTAGAGGAGGTAGGGAGGGATACGGGGAGAAATGGAGGGGGGAGGAGGAAGCGAGGGAGGGGAGGAGGAGGATGGAGGTATAGTGGAGGAGGATGATGAGGTGAGAGAGAGAGAGAGAGAAAGAGAGGAGGAGGAGGAGGAGGAGGGGGAGGAGGGATGAGAGAGAATGTGTGTGAGAGAGAGAGAGAAGGGGGAGGGGATAGAGAGAGAGAGATGAGGAGGAGGAGGAGCGGGAGGGATGAGAGAGAGATAGAGAGGGAGAGAGAGGAGGAGGAGGAGAGAGGGAAAATGAGGGGACGAATGAAGGGAGGAGGGGAGGTGAGGGGAGAGAGGGAGGAGAAGAGAGTGAGGGAGAGGGAGAGAGGAGGAGGAGAAGGATAGAGAGAGAGAGAGAGAGAGGTAGGGAGAAGGAAATAGGGGGAGAGAGAGAGGGAGAGTGGTATAAGGGGAAAGTGGGAAGGAGAGAGATGGAGAAAGAGGGGGATGGAGAGAAAGATAACGTGAGAGAGAGAGAGAGAGAGAGAGAGGAGGAGGAGGGGAGAGAGAGAGAGAGAGAGGGAGAGATGGGTATGGAGAATTAGAGGGAGTGAAAGGGACACAGAGATAGAGGAAGTGAGTGAAGGAGACAAAGGGAGACAGAGGGGACTGGAGAGAGAAATGAAGAGAGAGAGAAAGAGGGAGGGATGGGGCATTTTAGGTGGATGGAAGGTGAGAGGCAGAAGGAATGGGAGAGGGAGAGGCAAAGGGAGAGGGAGATAAAGATGGAGGGGGGGGGGGCTGAGAGGGAAGGAGAGGGGATGGAGGAAGAGAGGGAGAGAGAGAGAGAGAGAAGGGTGGAGGAAGAGATGGAAGGGGAGGAGAGGTAGGAAGGGAGAGAGAGAAACAGAGAGATAGGGAGAGAGAGGCGGGGCGGGGGGAGGAGGAGGAGGAGATAAAGAGAAAGAGACAAGAGGAGGAGGAGAGAGAGAGAGAGAGAGGTGGTGAATGTTAGGTTTATGGAAGGTGAGAGGGTGAAGGAAAGGGATATGAAGAGAGAAAGGGAGAGTGAGATAGAGAGGGATAAGGGGGGAGGGAGATAAGGAAGGAGAGGGGAAGGTGGAAGGGAGGAGGAGAGAGAGAGAGAGAGAGAGAGAAGGGGAGGGGGGACGAGAGGGGAGGGTAGGAAAGGGAGGAGGGGAGGAGGAGAGAGGGAGGCGAAGAGAGCGAGAGAGAGAGAAGAGAGAAGGGGGGAGGGAGAGAGAGAGT